>CM024587.1:33628391-33836586 GCA_014182565.1 Eucalyptus marginata | reverse complement strand
ATAGGGCGGATGTGAAAAGTGAATATTGCATTTGGGAAAAAGAATCTTCGTGGATGTCAATTTGGAAAATTAAAACCCGAGGCTTATAAATAGATTAGTCATATAGGGTTTCGGGGGCCCAGATTGAATACATGGCCACATTAAAAGGGAACTTTTCTCGAGTTTTAGGAAAAAGAATACAACACAAAAAGAAGAAAGCTCTTTTTGTTGAGGGTTTTTCTTTTTTTGTTTTTTTTAGGGTTTCCTTTGGGTTTTGGAGGAAAAGGTCAAAAAGTAAAAAAGAAAGTGCTGTAGAGAGGAGGAAGCAACGTGAGTGAGACGTGCGAATAGAGGAGAGAGGAAAGCAGAAGAAAAAGCAAAAAAAGTGACTGTTGGTCTTCTTCTTCACGGATTCGCCCTACTAGTGTCCGTATGCTACCGCCCTCCGCACCATTTGCCACGCCTGCGCTTGACCTTCGTCGTTGACCCGCAGGATTGCCACCGTGTTGCTGCCGATGCTTGCACCAGACACCTTAGGTCTAATGATATTTATAATCCTGTTGAGACCGGTGTGTTCTTAACTTCACCATTAAGTATTGGATACTTAAGGGAATGATGAGTCGCATGTCATTGGGTATTATGGTGCCTGAGTTAGAACACAGGTGTTTGTATTAGACAAGTTCATTGAACATGACGCATATGGAACGATTAGCAACAAGGAAGCTTTTAGCGTTGTCAATGTCTAATTGTTCATGCTTTGATCTTGTGTAAATAATCCTTAGACCTGAGACACAATGTTAACTTGTGTGTCAAATAACTATGGTTCACGGGTGTACATAATGCGGGTCGTTGATCCATCTTTATACCTGATGGTCATAGTTTGTTCATATACGAAGTTGCACGTGTACGCAATATGGAATTTGTCTCCTTGTTACATGCAAGGTACAATAATGATGTCATATGCGATCTAATTATGACATTGCATTGAAATTCTCGGCCGGGGTTGTAACCGAGAATAAATTGTTTATGTCTCGAATAAAATGTATGTTAATTCGATTTGTGCATATGATCGAATTGGTGACTTGACAAATACTCCACGGTCTTTGTTTGATCGGGACATATTAAGATAGAGGGATTGAATTACACCGTAGCCAAAGCTGACAGGTTCATTATGTTCTTAAAACATTCACACTATCTGGGTAGCCATGACATATTGCTAGATGTTAATCATGGCTTGAAGGACCTAAAGATTAATCGGGACAATTAATTCTTTTGGGAGTACTAATGGGTTAGTACAAGTTTTACTACCAGCTTAGTGATAACCTAGGGATGTCACACACCATAAACAATTAGGATAACGTGGAACAAGAGAGAAATAATGTTGTAAATGTGTTTGCAATTACTGCAATCGAATTGTGTCGACTTGAAATTAAATTAAATGAGATTTAATTTAATTTATATTATAGTCACGAGCCTATCTGCATATGATGCACACACATGCCCAAAGTGAATATATGTTAATGTATTCCAATTATACATATAAAGATTATGTTCTTTTTATTTTTAAGGGGATTGATTAATTAACTATTTATTCGTTTAATTAATTAATCAATGATATGTGCGTTTCCTTTTAATAATAATAACTAATAAAAAAAATTAGCTTCGTGCTCATGCACGAAGCATAGATGGTTAGCAACTGCTAACCATCATGCACGTTCATGCACAATCATGCATGATCAGCAACCGTTGCTGATTCGTAAAAAAAAAAAAAAAACTCTTCGAAAGTCCACAAAAAGGTTGCAACAAAATCGAGAGAAAGTGGGCATGTGTTTTGTGTCTTAGAGACGCGAGAAAGAAAAGGGATTCTCTTTCATTCAGGCCGTGACTAAAATATCAAGGATACGGCGGATTGTCTCCGTGAGATTGCTAGCATGATCATAGTGGTGATTATCCGAAAGTTCCCTCTTCCATTCGATGTCCATTGTTGGTGTGTCTGAACTAGAGGTTTGACATTTTTGGGACTCGAACTGAAGAACATCCAAACCAATTCATTTAAAGCGCGCTTCGAGAGGTAATTCGTTTAACTCCCTTTTTATATTCAGATTTTTGATTAAAACACACGAACAATACCTTCGAAGAATCATGTATAGAAATATATTATCTTTGTTTCCGCTGTATTTTTGTTAATTTTACCTATATATGATTCATGAAACCCCAACAGTGGTATCAAAGCCAACCTTAGGCGTTTTTTGTGCGTTTAATTGATTTATGGTTCAAAGATATTTTTGCGTTCTAATGGCCAATTTATTTTTGTTAAGAGAATCTCTTGCTCTTATGTGGCTTATAGAAGTTGATTAATTTATGTGATAAATTTAATCAACTAAGCAATAATTAGAACTAAATCAATTTTGAATAAAAAATATGTAACTTGTTATACTTTGTGTTTATATTCTGTGAATGATTCGTGATTGTGAATTTAAAGTTGACAACGCAACTTCCGTTCGGAATCACGCTCGTGAAATTTGTTTCATCGATTTTGATTTCTTGACGTAGTTTACGTTAGTTGGCTTTAAATTTAAGTAAATGCAAAATTTTATTTATGACTTCTGGAGCTTTAAATTTTGAATTTATGGCTCGCAAGGAAGGGTGGTGATCATGGAAAAATCTCTAATCATTATGATTGTTGTATGGATGAATGTATGATGATTACATGTATTCTTTTTGGGGTTGTAATTATTAAATGGAGGCTGCGTCCTTCATTTTATATTTATTTTTATGAAATGTAATTTTAGCATAGTTTAGTATATCAATTGTTGATGTAAATGCTACGAGAGAGGAGGAGCTATTGGAGGAGCCATTAAGCCGGTGAGCTCTATGGGCCCGGTCTTTGAAGAGTTCAAAGATTGAAGAAGAAGTCAAGAGTAGGTCCATATTATTAAAGCATTGAAATGGCTAAATGGGTCTCTTTGGCTCGAGACCCATTGAACCATAATTCCATGATCACCACGTAGGATAGATGTTTATATGATATCTATTTATTTTTGTGTTTATGTTATCGTGCATGTTAAACCGGTTAATGTGCAAAGTGAGATCGTTAATGTGCAAAGTAAGACCGTTAATAACGACCTGAATCTCCTTATTAATAATATTATGTCGAAACGGGTTTCGGACTCGTGGGCTTCCATCGTCATGGTTTGATCCAATATTATTGTGGTTAATTGACCGGCTATGGATACATAGGGGTTAATTACCATTCATAATATTGGAACACTCCATTATGCATGTGATGCTGTGGGGTTGGAGCCAAATGGTTTCTAATAACTGTCAGGTGAGGAAAGCGTTTGTGTTTTCAATACTTGCATGAGATGATGGGCTAGACTTAACTATGATCATGATGCCAATAATTGTTAGGTGAGGCTTTCATGGTCTAGAGGCCGAAGTTATGATTGGGATTTGCATATGATGCGTTGAATAAGTTGGTTCGCTGACTAAGTTCATTGGACACCAATAACTGTTAGGTGAGGTGGGCTTTGGGCTAGTGGGACTCCAATCCCACTAGTAATCTTTACCCAACGAAGATTACTGCTTCCCATCTTAAAGAGTATGGGATTCGAATATAAATTTAGTTGGAGGATCTGTTTCATTTAAAGGCCAAAATGAAATAGTTATTTTGAAAGATACAACGGCTAACAATTTATTTTCTGTAACAGATATATTATTACTCTCGAAAATGGTGACCACAAACCCACTCGCTTCTATACTTGACAAGAATTGTTTAGTGGACCCAATTTCACTTTGGGTGAGGAATTTGAGAATTGTTCTCAATTCATAAAAAAATAGGTATGTGCTTGATGAAAAGATGCCAACCTCCTTTCCTGAGGGTGGGACCCAAAAAGAGCGTGTCACTTATGATAAGTGGCGTGACAATGACTTAAAAGTTAGGTCATATATGCTTGCTTCGATGAATAATGAATTACAGAAGAAGTATGAATCCATGGAAGATGCTAGGTCGATCATTTTGCACTTAAAGGAATATTTTATGAGAATGGTCGAACCTCTAGATATGAGATATCTAAGGCATTGTACCGTATGAGGATGGCTGAAAGATCATTAGTTAATGATCATGCTTTGAAAATGATTTGGCACATTGAAGAATTGGCTAGGCTGAATCTCGTAATGGACAACGAGTTAGCTATGGATTTGATCCTCCAATCTTTACCCGATTTACTCTCTGGTTTTGTCCAAAACTTCCACATGCATAAGATGGAGAAAACTCTCGGTTAGTTACATAGCATGCTAGTAGTTTATGAGAAGGAAATGCACAACATGAGATCAAATGTAGTGGCTATAGCTAGGGCTTATTCTTCAAAGGGTAAGATTGTTTTAAAGAAAAAGAAATGGAAGAGGCTCGTCAAACCTGTTATGCAACCAAAACCCAAGATTGATAAAGGAAAATGTCATTCCTATGGTGTCAAGGGGCACTAGAGGAGGAATTGTAAGAAGTACCTCGCGAGCTTGAAGGTCAAGCTTAAGGACCAACCTTATGAAGGTATGGTGTCTATGCTTATTGAAACTAATCTTATGGTTAGTGCTGAATCCATCTCATGGGTTCTAGATTTTGCCGCAACTTCACATATTTGTATGTCTTTGCAAAATCTGGAAACAAGCAGGATGCTAGGGCAAAATGAGATTATCCTGACATTTGCTAATGGAGCAAGAGTTGTTGCGTTAGCTATAGGGACTTTTCGTTTATGTTTTCCTTACGGACATGTAATTTTTGTTTGTTAACGTTTCTTGTTTACGTTTATAAACAAAATTTCTATTTTTGTTCAGGAAACAAAAAAGAACAGAAACGCGTTTGTTTGCATTTTTGTTCTAAATCTATTTTTTTGTTCTCGAGAACACATTTGGAACAGAAACAAAAACAAGAAAAACATGTTTCTTGTTTTGGAACAGAATTTAAGAACAAATTTTCTCTCTCCTCTCTTTTTGTTCTCTTTTTTTCTTCTTTTTCTTTTTCTTTTTCTTTGGCCGGTCACCGGCCTCGGCCATGGTCGGCGACCGGCCGTCGAGGGCTAAGCGACCTCGCCGGGCGTCGCCGGCCCCTGGCGAGGCTCGGCCTCGCCGGCGTGGGGCAGGGGGCGGGCGAGCTCGGGCTCGCCGGATGCAGGCGAGCCTAAGCTCGCCCGGCCAAGGCGAGGCCGAGCCTCACCCAACCATGGCGAGGCTCGGCCTCGCCCAGGGCCGTGAGCCTCGTCGGTGGCTGGGCGACGCCGCCGGCCCTCGTCGGTGGTCACCGGCCATGGCCGAGGCCAACGATTGGCCAAAAGAAGAAAAAAAAAGAAAAAGAAACAAGAAAAAAAAAAAAGAAAAATATTAAAAAATTAAAAGAAACAAAAAAAGAACGTAAATTTACCAAACGTGTTTTTGTTCATTTTTTATTTCCGGAACAAGTTTACCAAGCGTTTTTTTGTTCAAAAATTGTTCCTCGGAACAGAAACACTTTTTTCTATTTGTTCCCTATAATTTTTAAATAGAAATGTTACCAAATGCGCTTGTATTGGTTTTAAAGAACTGTTTGCATTATAAGAATGATGTTAGGAACATCATCTCTATACCTCGTTTGGGTAAAGAGAATTATGAATTTTCTTTTACTGACGATGTATGTTCTATTTATCATAATAGAAGATGTGTTGGTTCTAGCTTATTAAACCAATAATCTTTATACCATTACAATGTCTAGTAATGCAATTACCTTTGTCAATAAGCAAAATAGAATTGATATAAATGCCATAACTAATAAATGCCCTAGAGATAGTCAAAATAAAAAGTATGTTTGGCATCTCCGATTAGGTCATATTGGAAAAGACAGAATTAACAAGTTGAGTAATGATGGTACATTGATCCATCAAATTTTGAGTCATACTCGACTTGTGAGGCATGTCTTCTAGGAAAAATAACCAAAGCTTCATTTGTAGGATAGAGTGCGCGAGCTGCCGACATATTAGGATTAATACATATAGATGTATGTGGACCAATTAATGAAACTGCTAAAGGTGGTTATAATTACTTTATTACCTTCAACGATGATCAGTCACGGTATGGTTATTTATACCTAATGAAGTATAAATCTAAATCCTTTGAAAAGTTCAAGGAATTCATGGCTGAAGTTGAGAAGCAAACAGGAAAATGTATTAAGGCTCTTCGATCAGATCAAGGAGGTGAATACCTTAGTACTGAATTCCTGGACTATCTTAAAGAGAATGACATTTTATCACAATGGACACCTCCTGGAACTCCAGAATATAATGGTGTATCTGAACGAAGAAATCGTACTTTATTAGATATGGTGCGATCTATGATGAGTTACACTGATTTGCCAATATCCTTTGGGGATATGCCCTTGAGACAGCTATATATATACTGAACAGAGTACCATCCAAATCTATTCTAACTATGCCCTATGATATATGGCGTAGTAAGAAACCTAATCTTAATCATATTAAGATTTGGGCTTGTCCAGCTTTCGTGAAAAAGCTGAAAATGGAAAAATTAGAGGTAAGATCTAAACAAGGTCGCTTCATTGGATATCCAAAGGAAACTCTTGGATATTATTTCTATTTTCATTCAGACCCAAGAATTTTGGTAAGCAAGCACGCTTCTTTTTTGGAGAATTAGTTCGTCCAAGAAGGTGGTGCTGGGCGGAAAATAGTCTTACAAGAAGAAAATAATGAAGTACCAAGCAACCGAGTTTAGATACCAATCTCTGATTCAGTGGGAGCTTCTGATACACAACCTCTTAAGAGAAGTGTGAGAACGTCTTGCCCACCTACTCGTTATAGACACTCAGTTGATCATATTGAATAATTATTCATTGTGAATGATAGTGATCAACTTGGTGATCCTAAAACCTATGAGGAGACGATGTCGGACATCGATTTTGGTAAATAGCTAGAAGCCATGAAATCCGAAATGGATTCAATGTATTCCAATGATGTTTGGACCTTGGTTGACCTGCCTAATGGTATTATACCAATTGGCTGTAAATGGATCTTCAAGAGGAAGATGAACGCTGAAGGTCAAATTGGAACTTATAAAGCACGGTTAATGGCGAAAGGATATCGTCAGAAAGAAGGAATTGATTATGACGAAACTTTCTCACTTGTGGCCATGTTAAAATCCATTCGGATTATGTTGGCTATAGCTGAACACCTCAATTATGAGATATTCCAAATGGATGTTAAAACGGCTTTTCTAAATGGTTTTCTCGATGAGGACATGTATATGGAACATCCACGAGGTTTTGAATCCAATAGTGAAAAACGGAAAGTGTGTAAGCTTAAGAGATCCATTTATGGACTCAAACAAGCCTTCAGAAGTTGGAATATCCATTTTGATGAGGTAGTCAAATCATTTGGCTTCATCAAAAATCCGGATGAACCTTGTGTATACAAGAATAGTGGGAGTGCAATTGCATTTCTAGTTTTGTATGTTGATGATATACTTTTTGAAAAGGTTAGATGCAACACCTAGAGGGGGGTGAATAGATGTGAACAAAACTTTTCGCAAGGTTTTGAAGTAATAGTTTGCTTTTTAGAAAACAACATACTATGAACGAATTCAAATTATAGTAGTTAGATAAAACAATGAACAAAATAAAAAGAGTTCAAGGAAGAGAATAAGAACACAAGGTTTATAGTGGTTCAGCTTAGATCAAGCATATGTCCACTCTCCCACGTTAACAACCCACTATCTAGATTCCATTAAGAAACAAAATAGATTTTACAGTCTTGTAATCTCAACTTCACAGTGAAGAGTCTCTACTGGTCTCTCACAAAGTCTCACTATGAGTTTCTCTCTTTTGTATACAACTTTGAGCTCAGTATTTGGAGTAACAAGGAAATGGAAAGCTTCAGACTTTGAAATTTCTCTTTCATGCATAATGTCAAACAACTAGAGAGTCTGCCTTAAATACTCCTTCATGCCTTCATGACCATTAGCACTTTCCAAAGGAATTCTTCCAATCTACCGTTGGACAAAATGAATCAAGGGGATCTTAAGTTGGTTGATTGATTGTGATGAAAGCCCGTCAATCCTGTTCATCCATACAATCAGGATCTTGGTTTCCATAAGTAGAACTTTCCAAGTTTGCTTGCCTTCCAAAAGATTTGATTATCGGAATTGATTCCATTAAGGATAATCAATCATGTCGGTGCTATATCCAACCATAAAGTCAACCAAAAGCCATACGAATCGAATCCTTGAAGAAATAAAGATAATTTCACATCTGGATAAGTCTTCATTCTTCAGTCTGGAAATTGTCAATGTGAGCAGACTTTCAACCTAAAGTCTAGCGGTCTTCAGACTTGGACACTTCAGTCTGGAAGTCTTCAGACTAGACTATGGAAAGGTTTTGTTAACTTCAAAACAGTAAAGGAGTTTTCTCCAACATTCTCTCCATTTTTTATGGTGACAAAACTTTCCTGCAGATTTAAGAACTTTTGACCTGCAAAACAATTCTTAAGCAATACATGACATCTTATAAAAATAAGTTGATTAGGATCTGGATAACATCGATTACGCACCACAGAAAACATGTTAATCCTGATAAGACAAATAACTATCCAACCATAATCAGTATCACCAAAGTAAGTTGCTGCACCCGTTAACGTCAAAAAGTTCAACAAGCAACCAAACAACGAAGGTTCAGTAGTTAAACAAAAGTTCAACCAATAAGAGTCAACCAAAAGATTTAAATCTGCACACCAAAAGAATTAAATCTGCACATTCTCCCCCTTTTTGTCAATAGCAAAAAGTGGAGAAGGATAAAAAGTTCAATCAAATCAGGTGTTTTTGGAAATGCGAACGAGCTGGAAATCCCCCATAGATTGAACTGTCTCCTTCAGCTTTCTCATAGTCTCCTTCAACTTCTCAATATCTTCACCCTTGGTAGTCTCTTGAACTTATTGTTGTAAAGCTTGAACTTGAAGGTTAAGAGCTTGTACCTTCTCATGGAGAGAATCTGAAGTAGATTGCAATGCAGATCGGAGGTTCGTTATCTCATACTCCATACCATATTGTTGTGCTTTCAACTCCAGAAGGAGCTCTAGCAACCTTTGAAAGTTTGTAGTCGTGTCTGTTGGGGCACTAGGTCCAGTCAAATTAATTCCAGGAGTATTGAGATTTGAGGGAGCATCAACACGTCAATCACCAAGACTTGGGGAGGATGCCTCAATATTAGTTTCAGGAAAATGAGAGGCATAGACATCCTTTGGATCGGCAGGAGATCTACTAACATCATCACTAGTAAAAATAGGAGAAGAAGTACCTATCTCCGCACGAGCTCCCCCTGTTTTCGTGGCTACAGGTGGAGAAGGAAAATCTTCTTCTTGGTCTTTCTCAGCTTTAGTACCCAAGTGATGTTCTTTTTCTCTTCCATCTCCTGCAGTTCCACTCCTAGTCTTCTCCGAATCCCCTGACAAGGATATTGCAAAAGTGGGTTCAATAGAGTCATCTTGACCCTCTTTCTCTTCTCATTCTCTTCCTTCTTCTGCTTCTTCTTTTTCTTCTCTTTCTCTTTCCTCTACTCTTCCTTCTTTTTCCTGCTCTGTTTCTCCTCTTTCTTGTTCTCCTTTGTCCTGAGGCTGCTCAAAACTTACAAAACTCTGAAGATTTTTCAAGGCAAAAGTAGAGAGAGTAAGATCATCCTCATCCTCGTCGTCTTGCATGATAATGGCTCTTCTCTTCTTGATAGGTGAACTCATAGACTCCTTACCTTTCCTTTTCTTTGCGGCAGAGTCTTGTTTTGTTTTGGTGGGGGACTTTTCCTTCAAGCATTCTAAAACTTTGTTTAGTTCCTTCAATCTCATCTTTGACACCATCTTTAGTCCTATAACCATAGGAGCAATGGTTCGAACACAGAGAGATACTGGAAATTGAATTTGAAAGTGTCTGAACAGTTGAGTAACCAACGCTGAATAAGTGAGTTGTCCATTTTCCTTTAGAACAGTCCTATACATGTGCATCAGAATTGTGTGTGGCAATGAGAACTTCATCCCTTTACCGATGGCAAACATTAGTTTTACGTCAGAATGAGAGACATCAGTCTTGGAGGTTGACTTTGGTCGGATGCAATTGATCACAACCTTGTGCAGCAAGATGTTTGAAGCAGACATTCTGGAATAGGTAATGCGGCCTTCAGCAAGTCTGTCTCGAACAAGAAACATTGTTGCATGACCAATAGACACATTTATTGGTTGGAAACTCCCTCTTTCCACACCAATAACATCTGCCAATATGTCCACATCCACCACATACTCTTTCTCCCACATAGTAAAACAAAATCTATTCGCGTTAAGAAATGACAAGTTCGAATAGAAATACACTGTTAATTTCGGATGAGCGACAGAAGTTTCAGAACTAAATCTATCAAGTTGAAGAAGAGGTAGCTTCTCCCTCAGGTTCACTTTCAAAGAATCCATGAAATCAAAGTCCATAGATCGAGGGTTCATCACCCTTATTTTCAGCAATTTCGAGTAAGTCTTTTTGTGGTCATTAGAACGAAATAAACTCGTTCTCTCTCCACGTACATCAGCAACAACGCCCATTCTACGATGAAAATTCGCATACATTCTCTCATCATCGTCCTTGACCTCTTGTTGATTAAAAGAACTAAAACGGTGATCAGCTGGAAAGTTAGCAAACATCCTATCTATCGTTCCTTTAGGCGCAATGCCTAATCTTTCCATCGTTCGCAAAAACATAGTTTCATTCCGGTATCCTCATTCTTGCAGAAATTCATCAATAAAGGTCAAGACAGTACCGCTCTGCTTCAACTGATTATAGAGTTTAAAGAGAAACTGGGGTTTTGACGTTCCTATAGGTTTGACATCTTCCACGATCTCCTCTTCCACTGGTTGGCGCGGAGGATTTTGAGTGGTGCGCTGTGGAGAATGCTGTTGTTATGGAGAATCTTCTTCCTCGGTCAAGTAAAAATGTGTAGGACCCTCTGGCATGTTCTGTGGTCCCCTGCTTGAGATCTGTGACGACTTTCTTTGGAAAGACATCTTCACGGTCGAGGAGGATTTCTCGAACACGTTCAAAGGAAAAAGATGAAAACTTGTAGAACAAGCTTGAGAGTAAAAACGAGAGAGTAGAAACGAAATAGTAGAAAGTTTGTATGCTAGGGTTTGGTAAAAAGTGCTCGAAAGAATACAAAAGATATATAAAGAAGATGAACGGTCACAAATAACAGAAAAACGAACTGTCACAAAAAGAAAATTGCTTTTTTTGAAATAACTGAAAATAAAAACTGCCAAAAATTCAAAATTTGAAAAGATAATTTCCAAAAATAAAATAGGCAAACAATGATTCGAATAAACGTACCTTTTCATTCCAAAAATAAAATACCTGGATTCGAGATTTTCCTTTTATTGAAGTAGAGTTTGGAAAGTCTGAGTTTGACCAACTTCAGACTTTAGTCGGTAGGAGGTAAAATATTCAGTTTGGTGCGAATAGACTCAAATAGATTTTTCTCCAGAGGCTTTATGAATGTATCGCTAATTGATTGTTTGAGTGAATGAACTGAATCATAATCTCCCCATTTTGGACATGATCTCTTATGAAATGGTGTCGAATCTCTATACGCTTTGCCCTTGAATGAAGAATTGAGTTCTTCGTGAGATTAATAGCACTGATGTTGTCGCATTTGATCTCAGTACATGATTCTTCAATTCCAAAGTCTCTTAACTATTGTTTTATCCACAAGATTTGAGAACAACAGCTCCCAAGAGCCATATACTCTGCTTTTGTTGTTGATAGAGCCACATTACTCTGCTTCTTTGAGAACCAAGACACCAGCATGCTGCCTAGTAGTTGACAAGTACTAGAAGTACTCTTTTTATTGACTTTACAACCTGTTAAATTTGCGTTTGAATATCCAAGTAGAGTAAAGTCTCTTTCTTTGGGATACCACAAACCTAGCTTTGGAGTAATCATAATATATTTGATGATGCGTTTTGCAGCACTTAAATGAGATTCTTTGGGATAAGATTAGAATCTAGCACAAATGCAAACACTAAACAAAATGTCAGGTTTAGATGCAGTAAGGTAAAGAAGAGAACCAATTATGCTTCTATAAAGCTTCTAATCTACTTTCTTTCCTCCTTTATCCTTGTCCAGTTTCGAAGAACTTGACATTAGTGTCTCTATCTTCTTGCAATTCTCCAATCTGAATTTCTTAATGAGATCTTTTGCATACTTCTCTTAGAGAATAAAGATGACTTTCTTTGATTGTCAAACTTGCAATCCTAGAAAGAAAGTTAACTCACCCATCATACTCATCTCGAATTCATCCTACATACATCTAGATAATTTCTTGCATAGATTTTCATTAGGAGATCCAAAGATAATATCATCAACATAAATTTGACAAAGCAAAAAGTATTTACCCTATCTTTTTATGAACAAAGTAGTATCTATCTTTCCCTTGACAAAACCATTTTGGGTTAGGAATTTACTTAACCTTTCATACCAGGCTCGAGGTGCTTGCTTTAGTCCATATAAGGCCTTTTTCAGTCTATAGACTAAGTCTAGCTTTCTTGGATCTTCAAATCCTAGTGGTTGTTCCACATAGACTTCTTCTTGAATGAATCCATTTAGGAATGCACTTTTGACATCCATATGGAATAACCTAAAATTTTTATAGCAAGCAAAAGCAAGTAATAATCTAATTGCTTCTAACTTTGCTACTTGTGCATAGGTCTAGTCATATTCTATCATTTCTTCTTGCGTATATCCTTTGGCCATGAGTCTTGCTTTGTTCTTAGTCATTTTTCCTTTCTCGTCCATCTTGTTCCTAAAAGCCCATTTTGTTCCGATAATAGACTTACCTTTAGGTTTAGGAATTAGCTCCCAAACATCGTTGATGCTAAACTGTCTGAACTCTTCTTGCATAGCTTCGATCTAGCTTTCATCAGACAGAGCTTCTTCTACACTTTTGGGTTCTATCTCAGAAACAAGTGCTAGTGCACTCGACTCTTCTCACTTTTTGGATCTGGTGCGAATTCCTTCATCAATGTTGCCAATAATGAGTTCTTTGGGATGACTTGACTTATGCTTCTAGTTGCTGGTTGATCTGAGAGTCTGTTGATCATCTGTTTTAGTTGAATCATCTCAATCTGCTTGTTGCTGAACTCCAGAAATCTGAACTTCTTCAGGGGAAGTAGACTTTGTAAAGTCTAGAACAAGTTTAGATTCTTCAAGTTGAGTCTGATCTGGTTGAGTTTGCACATAATCTTGAAACTTGACGTTCATAGATTTTTCCACGGATTGAGTCTTCTTATTGAAGACACTGTATGCTTTGCTTGAGGTTGAGTAGCCAAGGAAAATTCCTTCGATTGATTTTTCTTCAAACTTCCCGATTCGATTATTTGCATTTTCCAAAACAAAACAATTACAGCCAAATACATGGAAGTAAGAAACATTTGGCTTCTTCCCTTTATATACTTCATATGAAGTTTTCTTTAGGATAGGCCTTAAGAACACTTTGTTGATGATGTAGCAAGCTGTAGAAACTGCTTCTGCCCAAAATCGAGAGGATATATTGCTCTCAATTAAAAGGGTTCTTGCCATCTCCTGTAAGGATCTATTTTTCCTTTCCACAACCCCATTTTGTTCTGGAGTGTATGGAGAAGAGAAAACATGCTGAAAACCAGATTCATCATAGAACTTCACAAAGTCTTGATTTTCGAATTCACCTCCATGGTCTGTTTGTATGCTCGAAATAACATATCATTTTTCATTCTGAACCTTCTTGGTAAACTTAGAGAAGTGAAAGAAAGCTTCAAACTTATTTGCTAGAAAGTAAACCCAAGTAAAGCGAGAGTAATCATCCACGATTACTAGACAATACTTCTTTCCACCAATACTTTGAGTTCTGGTTGGTCCAAAAAGGTCCATATGCAGAAGCTGCAGAACTCGATTAATAGAAACTTGATTTACAGATTTAAAAGAACTTCTAACTTGTTTTCCCAAAACACATGGAGTGTATAGATAAGACATTTGATAAGTCAGGTTGGGAAGACCACAAACAAGCTTCTTGGAAGAAATCTTGGCAATTTGCTTCATGTTAACATGACCAAGCTTTCGATGCCCAAGATTTGCTTCATCTTGAATAGATATAAGACATTGAGAACTTTCTGGTTTTATATCCAGAAGATAAATATTCCAATGCCTTCGTCTAGTGAAAGATTGAGAGAAGTCTTTGCTTGTTCCCAAACAGATTTGAGTAGATTGTAATTCAGACCTTCCACCAAGGAGACATTGTTGATAGTCAGGCTTCCAATCTTCACGGTTCCACAACCAACAATTCTTCATTTGTTGTTTCCACCATTTACTTGAACAAGTTTTATAAAGCAATTTGAATCTCCTGTCATATGTCTCGAACAACCACTATCCAAATACCATTTGATCTTCCTCTTGATAGTGACCGCAATCAAAATAGAGATTCAAACTTTCTTTGGTACCCAGATTTTCTTGGGTCTAGGAGGGTTAGTATTAAAAATAGTCTTAGCCCAATCCATCTTAACAGGTCTCCAAACCTTGGGACATTCCTTCTCAAAATGTTCGAGCTATTAGACTTTGAACATTTGAGAGCACTTCGACCAACAGGTTTTACAAAAACCTTTTGAAAGTGATTTTTGTAAAATGCCATTGTGGGTCTTTGTTTGATTCTTTCTTTAACTTTAGGAAAATGAATTAAAGAAATAGTTTCTGAAGTCATACCCAAACCAGATTTGTTAAAAATAAGGTCTTTGTAATAAAAGAATTTTCTCCAACTTCTTAGATTCTCTTGAAAATCTTTTTGTAATATTTGAAATATCTTATTTCAAAAAAGGCATTTTCCTTCGAAAGAGAATAAGAATTTACTTTCAAATCAACAAAACTTTTATCCAGATTTTCAAAATTTTCTCTCCAAGAAGTTTCTGTAGTCTTAGTTTAGAATTCTCCCTTTTTAGTTCGGAAATTCTTTTAAGAGATTTTTTGAGATTGAGACAGAGTTCATCTATATACTTTGAAACTTTTATAGGAATTTTTAAATTGCTAACCTTAACTTCTTGATCTGAATCTGAATTAGAGTCTATTTCTGATTTTGAGTATGAATCGGAATGAGCCATTAGACATGTATTGGCATATTCCTCTTAACTCTCCTCGCACTCAGTATCACTCCAAGTTTATGCTTTGAGAGCCTTTTTGTATTTCTCAATTATTCCATTCTTTTTCTTCAACAGAGGATAGTTAGGTTTGATATGCCCATTTTTCTTATATTTGAAGCAAATTACATCTTTGCTGGTTTCATTGTCCTCTGTTGATCTCTTTTGGAAGTTTTGAGTACTTTACTTCTTCCAGTTGAATCTTCTTCCCTTCCTCTTCAACTTTTTGAATTTTTTAATCATAAGTGCTAGCTCCTCATCGTCCATGTCATCTTCTGAATCTGCATCATTAGAATCATCGTTAGATTTTAAAGCAATTGACTTCTTACCTTTACGATCTTCTTCCTCATTGATTTGGTCCACTTCATATGATTGAAGTGTGTCTACTAGTTCGTCTACTGAAAGAGGCATGATCCTCTAGGTTTCTCTAATTGATGTTTTCACATGATTCCAGTCTTTGGAAAGTCCATGCAGCAATTTATTGACCTTCATTGGTCTTAAGATTGGCTGTCCTTGATATGCCAATCCATTCATGATTTCAGTAAAACGACTAAACATATCAATAATGGATTCTCCAGGCTTCATCTTAAAGGCTTCATACTGTCCGAGTAGAATATTGATTTTTGTTTCCATTACTCGATTAGTTCCTTCGTAGGTAACGTGCAACCTGTCCTAAACTTTTTTCGATGTTTCACAGGAAGAAATTCGATTATACTCAGTAGGAGATAAAGCACAGTATAAAGAGTAGATAGCTTTAGCATCAAGAGCTTGTCTCTTGGTTGATTCTGCTTGTGTTGTTTCGCCATCATCTACAGCTTCATTTCCTCTTTCTAAAGTTGATGTAGCTTTGGGATTGATCCATTTTTCTACCACATCCCACTCTAGGGGATCTTTTGATCTGAAAAATGCCTTCATCTTGTTTTTCCACACATTATATTCATTCCCATCAAAGTAAGGAGGTCTAGTATTGCTTTGGCCTTCAACCAAACCTGGAGCCAAAATACTAACCATAGATCTTTAGCTTAGAAGTATAAACACTTCAATGAAATAAGCACACAGGCTCTGATACCAATTGAAAGGGCTAGATGCAACACCTAGAGGGGGGGTGAATAGGTGTGAACAAAACTTTTCGCAAGGTTCAGAAGTAATAGTTTGCTTTTTAGAAAACAACAGACTATGAACGAATTCAGATTATAGCAGTTAGATAAAACTATGAAATGAATAAAAAGAGTTCAGGGAAGAGAATAATAACATAAGGTTTATAGTGGTTTGGCTTAGATTAAGCCTATGTCCACTCTCCCCACGCTGATAGCCCACTGGCTAGATTCCACTAAGAAACAAAAGAGATTTTTCAGTCTTGTAATCTCGACTTCACAGTGAAGCGTCTCTATTGGTCTCTCACAAAGTCTCACTATGAGTTTCTCTCTTTTGTATACAACTTTGAGCTCAGTATTTGGAGTAACAAGGAAATGGAAAGCTTCAAACTTTGAAATTTCTCTTTCACGCACAATGTCGAACAACTAGGGAGTCCGCCTTAAATACTCCTTTATACCTTCACGATCGTTGGCACTTTCCAAAGGAATTCTTCCAATCTACTCGTTGGACATAATCAATCAAGGGGATCTCGAGTTGGTTGATTGATTGTGATGAAAGCCCATAAATCATGTTCGCCCATACAATGAAGATCTTAGTTTCCATAAGTAGAACTTTCCAAGTTTGCTTGCCTTCCAAAAGATTTGATTATCGGAATTGATTCCATTAAGGATAATCAATCATGTAGGTTCTATATCCAACCATAAAGTCAACCAAAAGCTATACGAATCAAATCCTTGAAGAAATAAAGATAATCTCGTATTTGGATAAGTCTTCATTCTTCAGTCTGGAAACTGTCATTGTGAGCAGACTTTGAACATAAAGTCTGGCGGTCTTCAGACTTTGACACTTCAGTCTGGAAGTCTTCAAACTAGACTATGGAAAGGTTTTGTCAACTTCAAAACAGTAAATGAGTTTTCTCCAACACTTTTGATTGGAAATGATGTACCGATGATATCATCGATAAAACTATTCTTGTCACAGAAATTCTCCATGAAAGATTTAGGAGAGGCAACCTACATTTTAGGTATCAACATCTATAGAGATAGATCAAGACGATTGATTAGCCTCTCACAGTCTACGTACATAGACAAAGTGTTCACGCGTTTTAACATGCAATGTTCCAAAAGAGGATTATTGGCTTTAGGTAAGAGATCTGTCTTTCTAAAGAGATGCGTCCCAACACTCCTGAAGAAAGACAGTGGATGGCAAAGATACCATATGCATCCGCTATTGGAAGCATAATGTATGTTATTCTATGTACTAGACATTGATATTCATCTTTGTAAGTATTACTAGCAGATATCAGTCTAATCCAAGAGAAGAGCACTGGATAGCAGTCAAGAATATTCTTAAGTAATTGCGAAGGACTAAAGATTTATTCTTGATATATGGAGAAGGATAATTTAAAGTTATAGCTTATATAGATTCCAATTTTCAATCAGATCCTAATGATTATAAGTCCACGTCTGGGTTTGTCTTTACATTCAATGGTGGCGCAGTTAGTTGGAAAAGTTCCAAACAAAGCATAACTGCCGATTCCACCACTAAGGCAGAGTATGTAGCCTCTTCTGAAGCAGCAAAGGAAGCCACTTGGATGATAAAGTTTATTTTTGAACTTGGAGTCGTTCCCTCAATTGAGCAACCGATTACATTGTTTTGTGACAACAATGGGGCAATAGCTCAAGTCAAGGAACCAAGGTCTCACCAAAAGTCCAAGCACATTGAGAGACGCTTCCATCTCATCAGAGAAATTGTTGGGAGAGGTGATATTGCCTTGCAGAAAATTGCCTCAGCAGAAAATGTGGCAGATCCCTTCACTAAGGCCTTACCTCAGTCTTCTTTTGAAATGCATATTGACAAAATGGGTTTGAGGTACCAGACAAGTTGATTTTAGTGCAAGTGGGAGATTGTTGGATGTATGCGCTAAAGCTACTATGTAATAGTTACATGTTAGGGATTTTAGTTGTACTATCATTATTATTATTTAATTAATGACAATGACATATTCATTCATTTGTCCAATTATTTTATATTTATGAATGATTCCATAAGATCAGTTGCAATTAGACCTATTCTTGAGACGTCAAGAATATATGTGACGGGTTCATAGTTAGGCTGAATTATTAAACCGTTCCTAATCAATGGATTATTGAGTGGATATTTATAATCCTGTTGAGACCGATGTGTTCTTAACTTCACCATTAAGTATTGGATATTTAACGGAATGATGAGTCGCATGTCATTAGGTATTATGATGCCTGAGTTAGAACACAGAGACAAGTTCATTGAACGTGACGCATATGGAACGATTAGCAACATGAAAGCTTTTAACATGGTCAATGTCTAATTGTTCATGCTTTGGTCTTGTGTAAATAATCCTTAGACCTGAGGCACAATGTTAACTTGTGTGTCAAACAACTATGGTTCACGGGTGCACATAATGCCGAGTCGTTGATCTGTCTTTATACCTGATGGTCATAGTTTGTTCATATATGAAGTTGCACGTGTACATAATATGGAATCTATCTCCTTGTTACATGCAATGTACAATAATGATGTCCTATGCGATCTAATTATGACGCTGCATTGAAATCCTCGACCGAGGTTGTAACTGAGAATACATTGTTTATGTCTTGAATAAAATGTATGTCAATTAGATTTGTGCATATGATCAAATTGGTGACTTGACAAATATTCCATGGTCTTTGTTTGATCGGGACATAGTAAGACAGAGGGATTGAATTACACCGTAGCCAAAGCTGACGGGTTCATTATGTTCTTAAAACATTCACACTATCTGGGTAGCCATGACATATTGCTAGATGTCAATCATGGCTTGTAGGACCTAAAGATTAACCGGGACAATTAATTCTTTTGGGAGTACTAATGTGTTAGTACAAGTTTTATTACCAGCTTAGTGATGAACCTAGGGATGTCACACACCATAAACAATTAGGATAACGTGGAACAAGAGAGGAATAATGTTGCAAATGTGTTTGCAATTACTGCAATCGAATTGTGTCGAGTTGAAATTAAATTAAATGAGATTTAATTTAATTTGTATTATAGTCACGAGCCTATCGCATATGATGCACATACATGCCCAAAGTGAAATATATGTTAATGTATTCCAATTGTACATATAAATATTATGTTCTTTTTATTTTTAAGGGGATTGATTAATTATTTATGTATTCATTTAATTATTTAATCAATGATATGTGTGTTTCTTTTTAATAATAATAACTAATAAAAAAATTAGCTTCATGCACATGCACGAAGCATAGATGGTCAGCAATTGCTGACCATCATGCACGTTCATGCACAATCGTGCATGATCAGCAACTATTGCTGATTCATAAAAAAAAAAATAAAAAAAATCCAAAAGTCCGCAAAAAGGTTGCAACAAAATAGAGAGAAAGTGGGCGTGTGTTTTGTGTCTTAGAGACGTGAAAAAGAAAAAGGATTCTCTCTCGTTCGGGCTGTGACTAATATATCAAGGATACAACGGATTGTTTCCACGAGATTGTTAGCACAATCATAGTGGTGATTATCCGAAAGTTCTCTCTTCCATTCAACGTCCATTGTTGGTGTGTCTAAACTAGAGGTCCGACGTTTGTGGAACTCGAATTGAAGAACATCTGAACCAATTCGTTTAAAGCGTGCTTCGAGAGGTAATTCGTTTAACTCCATTTTTATGTTCAGATTTTTGATTAAAACACACGAACAACGCCTTCGGAGAATCACATATAGAAATATATTATCTTTATTTCCGCTGTATTTTTGTTAATTTTACCTATACATGATTCATGAAACCCCAACAGAAGATGCATCTGCCAAAAACTGCTTGCCTTTACTCACTGCTGAAGACTAATGTTACAAGACATAAGTGAGAGAACGGTAGTTGGGAAGTGGTAAGAGCTAGGATTTCGATTCCTTCAAGGCTAGGTTGAAGAAGCACGACACACTAAGCAAGAGGCTATCATTGATAGAGTCAATGAATTTAGATGACTCAAAGGAATCCACATACATGTTGATAAAGTAGAATGCCCTATAGATAAAGACACGGTAATCCCACGTCCTGCTTTTGTCTACTATTGTGTACATAAAGCTCTGGAAGGCAACAAACCCCACATCATCCCTGGTAGATGCCTTTGAAAGAATTTGGGGAATGTTCGCAATCTCCATCGCTCAAAAGTTCCTCCTACGACGTACCGGCAACGCAGGTATGCTTTGGAAGCTGAAGAGATGTGGCTGGGAGAATATGCAATGGAGGTTAATCACAGTGTAGTTTGAAAAGATAGTGAAAAGAATACGTGACATTCTTTTGGTGTCTGTAAAGAGAGTGAAGTCATATTGTTCAAATTATCATTTTAGGTGCATGGAGTTGCTCTTTTTGGAGGTTCCGTCTGCAATCCTTCACTCTCCTCTGTCCTACTATTGCGGTTTCTTTTCTTGTTTCTTTCTTTTTTCCTTGTAATTCTTTGTATGGCGTTGAATATGTAAACAGGTGGTATCGCAAGAACTCCATTTGTGAACTAAACACAACATTAAACCGCTCGCTAGCGCTCGAGCGGTAAGGAAACTTTTGTTCTAAGCATATTGGTTAGTGTGGTTTTTCTTCATAGCCGTCTTCTCAAAACTCAAAGGCCATTCGGTGCACAAGTTCAAACACGAGACAAGAACAGCAATATCAATTACCTCACAAGCTTTCTCTGCCCCACTCTCGGGACTCAATTTCTTGAGATGTTTTTAGCTTGGTTTATCATTTCACTCTTGGTGCATCCATTTGTGTTGGACTTTTAGTTGCTCTAGATGTTGGACTCGTTGGATGAACTTTTAGCTCGTGGACATATAAACATGTGTGTTTGAGCACATGGACATATCATGCGACTTCGTAATATAGAGAAAATGAACAACTAAGAATTAGAAATCAAGAAACTGGACCTAGTGAAAGTCAACCCACTTCTCTGTACTTTATGATCCAAATGCATTGGGTCCACGTGTTATTTATTTTTGTCATCTCATATTTTCGTACCCACATTTTCTCTTTAAAGTGGCGGTTATTCGACATGTATTTTTCCACATTTCATACCTTTTCGTGACAACCGCCCATTTGGTAGCCATCTTGATGGGAGACGGTATATAAAGGAACGATCGTTCATTTCTAATGTGGCAATTACAAGGTCTAACACAAACCCTCTCTTTTGGAATACACCATTAGTATATTAAGGGAATTGGGTTAGTAGCGTGTGCCCAATTTTTCTTTGAATTTTCAGGAATTTCCGATGAACGTGAATACGAACAATGGCTGGAGGTTTGTCTATAATCGATCCTGGGTTCCACATTTGACTTTATATGTCTTACATTTGGTATTAGAGCCATGTTTAGTGCCTCTGCCTTGTTTTTGTCAATTTATGGTGTATTTTCGGGCATTTTTGAAGATGAACAGTAATTCGGAATTTTAAAGCCAAGAAAGAAACTAGCTGATTCTAGGCAAATTTTGGCGACGCACCCTTCGATTTCAAACCCGTACGGTTGCACCGTGATGAGGAAGATTAGCCATGAGTTATTTCGGCATATTGGTGTTCGCTGAAGACTAATCGAGCGGCAGAAGTCATGGTGGTTGAGGATTTACATTTTTGGAAATTTTCATTTGATTTGGGGCCAATTTCTTGCTCATTTTCGCCGAAACTTGGATTCGTTTGGTCGTACTGGCATGTTCTTCAAAACCCATTATTTATTTGTGTTTTAGATGGGCTGCCAAAGAAGAAATGGCCGGCAAAATCGCAACGGAACGACGAAAAATGGCGAAGAATAGCATTCTAGGCGTGAGGAAGAAGGCTCGTGGGCCTCGCGCGCGTTGCAATTGCAGCGCATGGAACCCACGCGCCACGCGCCGTCACGCGTGCGCAACCGCTGCGCGTGTGGGATCCACGCGTGCACCAAACCATTGGTGTGCGGAACTGCCCGCGGCGTGGGACGCATGCGTGCTAGGCACGCGTCCACGGCAGATGCAAGCGCGCCTGACGTACGGCGGCGTTGTTTTTACTCTTTTGCCCCTATGCCATTTTTTAAATTCCCGTTTTGCCCTTCCTGTAATTTTACAATCCTGTCCTTGACCAATTTATTTACTGTTCTGCCCCTTGGTGCATTTATTTATTATTTTGTCATTTCATGCATTTTATGAATATTTTGTGCATGAAATTAAATGTCCAATGATCCATATATTTAATTAATTAGAGAGTAGCCACGGCATCTTTAATTAATTAAATTATATATTAAACTTCCGGATCATATTTAGAAATGGACATTGATTGTAATTAATTATATTAATATAATGAATTTTATCCCACAAGAATTTTCATTATATTAATATGATTATTAGGATGAAATATCATATTATTTTTCTTAATTTACCCACAAGGATTAAGAAAATGTATATAATATGGTAGTTTATTCATGATGTAATTATGAATCTATTTAAATTAAAAAACTTAGCCCACAGGCAGTTTTTATGTTATGTGATTCATATTCGTGACACGTTTACATTTGTAAAACATGATTTATGTATATTTGCCTCAAATTTTGTGACATAAGCTTGATTATTTGATATGCAGTTTTGCAACCTGTGAATTTCTCTAAATTTAAGTGTGATGTTCCCAT
The DNA here is from genome assembly GCA_014182565.1 of Eucalyptus marginata. Lineage (NCBI taxonomy): Eukaryota > Viridiplantae > Streptophyta > Magnoliopsida > Myrtales > Myrtaceae > Eucalyptus > Eucalyptus marginata. The sequence goes on along the minus strand of CM024587.1, from coordinate 33,813,634 downwards.
ACTAAATGGTGAGAACTATAAAGTTTGGAAGGAGTGAATTCTTCTTCAATTGGGGTGGATGGACATTGACTATGCTATAAGGAAAGACGAACCACCTGCTCCTATTGATTCAAGCACTGCAGCTAAGATAGCCCTTTATAATCAATGGGAGCGGTCTATGTCACGCCCCAATCCTCGAGTGTGCGCACATCCCTCTTTGGTTGATAAAAATTTTGCAACTTCCCAAGATGAATCGCCAACCCTTTATTTTTATTGCACATGCGAAAGCGAATAATAAATCCCCTAACAATAATCATCTCGGGATAGAATAGCAGGACAATAGATTTCAAACAAACATGCTTTTAAATACACACTGAGTCAAATACAAGAGTCTACAGTCACAAGACTTCAAATGATTGACTCTTAAAAAGAAACTGTCCTATTTGACCTACACTTCAGATCCCCTCAACTCGGCTCCAGGTCTTCCACCCTACGATCTTGAAAAATGAAGCCCATGACGAAGTGAGATATGAATCTTAACGAGTTCACACTCTAAACCCCGATTAGGAGGGTAATACACCTAAGACTTCTTAATCACACAATCATACAATCACAGAGGCATACCTTAGCCTCAGTTCATTCCTGCAGGTCAGCATAGTTCTTATCACAACCATGTGTATATAGCAAATTCACACACTGATTTGGAATGTTCAAACCAACCATTACTCACATGAGCAAGAACTACCGATACACGTCAAAGCAAGAATTATAATTAAATCACCGCTCACACGAGCAAGAATTATAATTAAATCACTACTCACACGAGCAAGAACTACCCATACACATCAAAGCAAGAATTATAATTAAATCACTGCTCACACGAGCAAGAACTACCAATACACATCAAACAAGAATTATCGACACACGTCGATCCATTAATTCAACTCAACATGTGTTCCAATTAATTAATTATTGCTACCCACATGAGCAGTTATATCCGACACACGTCGGGGAAGAATAATAATTACCGACACATGTCAGGGAAGACTAATAACTACCGACACACACCGGGAAAGGCTAAATACTACCGACATGTGGCACCCCCAAAACCCGATAGGGTCGCCACAGATACATAGCGAAAGAAACTAAGACAAAACGATTAATACGAAAGAATTGAAATTTAGACCGAGGTATAGTCGTAAAAATTTTTCTTTTTCTTTTGAGAAGGGGTTTATGAATTAGCGCAGCTCATAGCGGAAAATAAAAGGCGAGTCTCACCAACACTTCACTTCCCTCACGACGGCACAATGCACACCAACTATCTTTGATTAGATGAAAACACGAAGCCGAACCACTTTTATTTACACTTATAATTACGAAGGGCAACACAGGTCGGTACAAAAGGGGGTAGGCCAAGACTCATCTATGCTCGGCCTTCAACCTCAAAAAGAGACACACGACCCTAAAAATGCGACGTGTAACGATCTCCCTTCGATTTACTCGTGGCGGCCATCCAAAAAGTTGCTAACCCCCACTCCTCGTGCGCAGCCGTCACACCCAACCCGGTGCGTCGGGGCGGTGGAGGTGGCAGCATCCCCATCATGACACCGTTGCGGCGGATGTGGACGGAGATGTACTCCTGGATGACTGGGCCTCCAGATAGGCCCACGTCATAAGATACGATCGCGCGCACACGCAAAAAGGTCAGTCCCGGCAGGGTGGGACAATCTATCTCGGTCACCTCGACCTCCACGTCGGATGGAAGGCCGTAAAACACTCCCCGCGTGACGGCAGGGAGAGGCATCGTGCTAATCTGAAATGTTGGTCCCCGAAGGGGTGAGTACAACCACTCAACAAGTAAAGAGATCCAATCCACACTCAATGCATTTAAACAGTACAAACAATTACATCATACATGTCACACGTGCAATCCAACATGCTTACCTCGAAGCCATGCACATGCCATCATACATCATGATACCATATAACCCATACATGTCATCATATTTCCATGTCATATCATGTATACACATCATCATGTCTTATCATACTTACATGTCATCATCATATTATATCCCATATGCATGTCCTTATCATCATATCGTGCCACATATGCATATCATCATCATGTCATATCATGCCACACATGCATGTCATCATCATATTATATCCCATATGCATGTCCTCATCATCATATCATGCCACATATGCATATCATCATCATGTCATATCATGCCACACATGCATGTCATCATCATGTCATATCATGCCACACATGAATGTCAATTTCCACTTTGAGATCCCAATTGATCATCACATCTCCCTTCCTCGGGATCATCCATCCCATACTTTACACTCGCGCCCAAATTCGGGCCTCGCGAGAAAAACCTCCGGCATTATGCCAACCATGGCCACCGGGCATCCGGCACCCCAACGCTCCGGGCATCTCGCATCCCAACCGGGCATCACGAGGCATCCCCTCGGGCAAAGACCTCCGAGGCTTCCGGCACCCATCTCATTCCGGGCATCCCGACACTCCCGGGGTATCCGGCCATGTATCTCTATACATTCCGGCCATCACTTCCTCCTCCAACCATTACCATGGATCACATTGCCAATCACTTTTCAATTTATCATGCACATGATGTCATGACAAAACAGGATTTACCTTAGTACTTGTGCATGCATCAATCAAGCATTTACACATACATACAATAGGTGCAATTGCTCATATAGATTAAATCCTTATGAGATTTATACTTACCACCTGCATTTTAAATTATAAAAATCCACTTTGTTCCAAATTGAAATTAATTAAATAATCACATAAATCCTAAAATCATGAAATTAAGGCATATAATATCCAAATATAATAAAATGGAAAATTATGCAGAAAACACATGGCCAAACAATTTCCACATAATAAACCACTTTTCCACAATTTCCATGCACATTTTCGGACAAGGGCAGAACGCACGATTTTCTTGGTAAGTCAATTAAAATACCCATATGACCTCAGAAAATTATGAAATTTTTCCAGAATGTAGTTAAGACATTAAGCTATACTTTTCATGAAGAAACCTAAGTCAAATTCATTTTAGATAAATTATTACAGACCCACGAAGCTCCTGGTCGAGTCACCGAAATACACAGAGTACTATGTCCGAAATATGCAGATTTGACCTACCTATACTTCTTCGTTTTCTCTGATTTTTGGATATGTTATACTCCTAAAGATCCTCTACAACTTTCATGAAGAGACTTAGGCCATACTACCAAAGGAAGACCTTCAAATGGTCCCACGAAGTCTCTGTTTACCCACATCGCAACTCCAGTTTCATCGTCTTCAAGATCAGGTTGGTTACCTAGTCTAAACTTGTTATTTTTACATGAAATTTGAGTATGTTATTCCCTAAGATGTTATCTACAAGTTTCATGAAGAAGTCGAAGAGAGATTCTTAGTAAAAACCAACATGCAAACCACGAACTCACCTCAAGGTCAGAAAAACAGTTCCAGATCTAGGGTCTCCGAAATATGAGGTTTTGACCCTTCAAATCTCCATCATTTTTCACAAAATTTCAGTATGTTATAGTTCAAGATGTTAGTTACAACTTTCATGAAGAGATCCAAGCCAAAATCGAACTCCAAGCACACATGCAAGCCCTCGTAAGTTTCTGACTTCACGGGTTCATGCGAAAACAGCATGCATTTTAATCAACCAAACACCCTAGCTTCGGTTTCTAGCTTCCAAACACCCAAAAGATCAATCATCCACACAAAACACACATGCAATGAGTAGGATGGAACCTAAACTTGCCTCCAACCAAGAAGAAACGGCGACAAGGCGGCGGATGGACGGCGGCGTGCGGCGGACGGCTCTCCCTCTCCCTCTCGCGCGAGCCTCCTTCCTTCTTCTCCTTTCTCTCTCTCTCTCTCTCTCTTCTCTCGCACGACACTCTCTCTCTCCTCTCCCCCCATCCGGCCAACCCTTCAGTTTTGATTCCCCAAAGGCAATGATTGCCTTGAAGACTCTAATGCATGGGTGCCAAATGTCCCATGCATTAGGACACTTGGGGAGGGGCATGAAATTCGAATCCCTCCCCCTCTCCTCTTCGCACGGCCACAAGGCCCAATGGGCCTCATGGGCTTGGCCCACACGGCCCACTTTAGGCCCTCCACCTATTGGGCCTAAGGTCCACACTATTGGGCTTAAGGCCCAATTCCCTTTCCTTTCTAAATTAATTAAAACCAATAATTAGTTTCACCTAATTAAAATTCTATTACTTAAGATCTATAACAAATTAATTTATAACAAGCATGGCAACACATAAATTTATCCTTATAAATTAACTTAGCTTAATTTAAATTAAAAACAAACAAGGCACAAAGCCTTAAGAGAGAACTAAAACTAAAACACAACCAAAATAGGTAAATTCATTACCTATTTAAAAGCTCTAGGGCACCTTAGGACTTGCCCTTAATTTCTAGGATGCCACACGACACACGCTGAGAAAGGGTAAAATCCACCGACACACGCCGGGGAAGAGTAATAGCTACCAACGTCTACTAACACACGCTGTTGACGGATTCTCTTAATTATTAACGTCCACCAACATACGTTGGGGACAGATTCTCTTAACTTTTAACGTCCACCAACACACGCTGGGGACGGATTCTCTTAACTATTAACGTCCACCAACACAAGCTAGGGACGGATTCTCTTAACTATTAATGTCCACCAACACACGCTGGGGATGGATTCTCTTAACTTTTAACGTCCACCAACACACGCCGGGGACGGGTTCTCTTAACTTTCACACGATCATCAAGCATAATCTCTAGGCTTGTCACAAACCAACTTATATCATCAATTGTACAATTTCCAGCAAGCAAAGCATCAAGAACCATCACCAATCACAATCGGCCCTAACCGGCAAAATAGGCCCACTTGCACGCCTCCAAGTTTAAATCCAGAAACCAAATCAATCGAACTCGGACAATTCCCAAATTTGAACATGTTGTAAAAGACACATAAAAGAACATTTTTCAAGCAGACATCTTAACCCATATCCTTCTAGATTCGGCCCAGTAAATCGTTCAACCCAACACCAAAACTATGTCTGTTTCCAAAAAGTCTATTTTCCGAAATCAGTTTGGTTCAAGGTCCAAAACATGTCCGTTTGATCTGAAAGTTGAGTATGTTAAACTAGAAGATGTAAAAAATAACTTTTGTGAAGAAACCATTTTGAAATTCAAACTCTAATAGTTGATAAAAACCCCTAGAATCCTAAAAGGTCACTAGTTCCAGCGAAAACTGAGGTTCTATTTGTAAATGACGGAGCTAATATCTCCTTCTTTTAAGCCCCTAAAAATATTGAGAAAAATATATGTTGTATTTGAAGATGTATAAAACATTTCTCAAGAAGACATTAATCTCAAATTCGCAACGCTTTTCGATCTACGAAAATGGCAAACGACGAGGGTCCAGAAATCATAATTTGCAGAAATTCCTTTGGATTCCACTAATCCATCATTAACGGTGCAAATCTGACTAATTGGCTTACACTAATCCATTCTAAAGCTAATCTAGCCATTCTAGCTTATCACTAATCCATCCTTAAGCTAATATAAACAACCCTTAAGCATAATTAACCTATTAAGTAGGGTTTAGTGAGCAAACTCACTTGTTTTAGGATCCGCTCGTATCAAAACAACGGAGACGCGAAGGCGAGTGATAACCTAGCCCACGGCGACACCAAGCGAGATCCGGAAGGGCCCGGAAATGCTCCACGAAGCCTCATGGCTTGCTAGTTCTTTAGTCTCTATTCTTGAGCTGTAGAGTCTAAAGGCGGTGGCTGGAAAAGCGGTGAAGGAGGGACAACGGCGGCCCAAATGGGTGGAGGAGGAACTACGGTGGACCAGGTGGAACCTCTGGTGGCCTTGGCAGCGGCGGGCAGCAGCTGGCGACGCTGGACGATGAATTTGGATGCACGAACAGTAGAGAACGACGGCCACACACACACAGGCGAGCTGTTGGCTTCGATTGGCTTGCGACAGCGTTCCGGTGGGCGTGCGGGTAAGGGGGAGCTTCGGTTGGCTTGCTGGCTAACTCCTCTGGTTTTCCAAGCTTTCTCTAAGCCTCAACAATGGAGAAAGAAAGGCTAGTCTGCAACTTGAAGGAGTGAGGGAGAGATAAGGAGACAAGGGGACCACCATGGCTAAAATTTCTCTTCAGATGTCTCCCTTGACCAACCTCTACCACAAGCTGTCTTCCTAGGCTGGAAATCAGCCACCAATGCTCCTTTACAACATTTGGAAATTGTCCAAAATGGCTTAGGTGGTGGGGGTTACGAATTTCATTGATTTCCCCCTCAATTAGACTTGATTTCCTTCTTAATTCAACACAAACCGGCCTCTATTAAATCAACCAACACCTCATTGATCCAATTGGTATTTTTCCTCAGCCATTGATCCCACTTGCATCTCAATTACGCAATAAAAAACAGCACCTAACTTTTTCTGGACAAAAACGACCCTACCTCAACTTTTTCCCAAAAAGTCTCGATTTGTAGAAAAATCTTCTGAGACTAAGTCGACGTTCCTAAAATGACTTGTGACATGCCAAAACTTTCAATTTCTGAAATCGGACTCAAATTCACAGTTAATTTCCATTCAGCACGATTTTAGCATGACCTAGGCTACCAGGTAACTTTTAGAAATTTTTAGTGCAAATGACCCGTGGTTGATTTTCTTCGAGCCACAATGTACCTCTTCGACACATCGGCAACTCTCGGTGGTCGTGAAGATCTCAAGGTTTCAATTACGGGCACAGGGTATCTAAAATGACAGAAAATTGGTCTAGTGTCGATCGACGAGAATTTTGCAATCAGGTGGAATCACCCATACTTTGATCACACATCTCAGTCGAATCGACCTATTCCTGATCTCTGATCGATTTTGACAATGCCGTAATGACCCTTGCAGACTAGTACGGTCGAGCAGTCGATTTCTGGTCGAATTCTAAAGTCCATTGCATTAAAATCTCTTAATGACTTCCCTAGATAGTCTAGTTATCTCACGAGTGATCGGCTCTGAGAATAGCACTATAGGTGTGTCGATGAAAGGCTCGTTTATTTAATTGAAAATAGGACTGAAAATCCAAGATGTCACAGTCTAACCGCGTTTGTGCTATGTTTATAAGGGCTAAAATATCTTCTAGTATTCGTGGTTCGGTTGCTCATCATAGCAATGCTAAGGCGTTATTGGAGGCCATAGATGCGCAGTTTGAGAGTTCTGAGAAGGCGCATGCCATGACCCTAATTATGAAGTTTTCATCGTTGAAGCTTCTTAGTGTTTGAGGTGTGTGTGAGCACATCATGCAAATGAGGAATATTGTGGCTCAGCTTAAGAACCTTGAGGTTGTGATATCTAAATCCTTTCTTGTGTATTATATTCTGAACACTCTCCTACAATAGTATGCACCTTTCAAGATCTCTTACAACACACATAAAAATAAATGGTCAATTAATGAACTCATGACCATGTGTCTTCAAGAGGAAGAAAGAGTGATTATGGAATTGGGAGAAAGTGCTCATTTGGCAACACAAGAAAAGAATAAGGGCCATGGAAAGCATAAGGGAAAAGGTAAATTACCTCCCTAAGCTGACATTAAGAAAGAATCCAAATGTTTCTTCTGTAAAATGAAGGGGCATATAAGGAAGGATTGTGTCAGATTTAAGGCCTGGCTTGAGAAGAAAGGTAATCCAATCTCTTGTGTTTGTTATGAATCTAATATGGCTGATGTAAGTCACAACACTTGGTGGATTGATTTTGGATCTACAATCCACATTTCGAATTCCTTACAGGGTTTTCAAAACCACAGGAAACTAGTGGCAAGTGAACAAAGCATCTATTCAGGAAACAAGATGCATTCACATGTGGAAGCTATTAGGACATGTAGACTAGTTCTCAATTGTGGCTTTGTTTTGAATTTGGAAATGACCTTTTATGTTCCTAGTTTCTCTAGAAACTTAATTTCAATTTCAAGACTTGTACCTTTGGGTTACTCTTTTAACTTTTCAGATTCAAACTTCTGTCTATCATTTAAATCTGAAATTGTTGGGAGTGGTACTTTGTCTGATGGTATTTTTCGAATTAATTTACAAGACAATGCCTATTATGATGCGATGCACGTTCATGATAACGCTGGTATAAAACGATGTGTTGTGAAAGAAGATTACTCTATGTTGTTGCACCGGAGATTGGGACATATCTCCATAGAAAGAATTATGCGATTAGTAAATGATGGAGTACTTAGTACTTTAGATTTTACTAATTATGATACTTGTGTGGACTGCATAAAAGGAAAGTATACCAACAAGATGAAGAAAGGTACCAAGAGGAGTATATAGACATTAGAAATCATACATACGGATATATATTGTCCGGATATGGACTCGTGTGGTCAGAAATACTTCATCTCTTTCATAGATGATTACTCACGTTACATGTATCTCTACTTGATTCATAATAAGCATGAAGCATTAGATGCCTTTAAGGTATTTAAGGTGGAAGTAGAGAAACAATGTGGTAAACAAATTAAGATCGTGAGATCAGATAGAGGTGGAGAATTCTATGGTAGATACACTGAAGATGGACAAGCACCTGGTCCATTTACAAAGTTTCTTCAGGAGCATGGGATAGTTGTCTAATATACTATGCCTGGTTCTCTGGACCAAAAAAGAAACCGAGCTTTATTGGACATGGTGAGTAGTACTCTTGGTGGCTCCAAACTTCCTTAGTCTTTGTGGACTGAAGCACTTAAGACGACAATGTACATATTAAACCAAGTTCCAACTAAAGCTGTCCTAAAGACACCTTTTGAGTTATTTAAAGGTTGGAAACCGAGTTTGTAACATGTACGTGTTTGGAGATGCCCATTTGAAGTGAGAGTTTACAATCCACAAGAAAAGAAGTTGGACCTAAGGACCATAAGTGGGTATTTCATTTGATATGCTGAAAGGTCCAAGGGATACAGGTTTTATTGTCCATCTCACACTATTAGGATTGTGAAATCAAGAAACGCAAAATTTCTTGAAAATGACTTGATTAATGGGAGCGATCGATCAAAGGACTTTGTTCCTAAGAAAGATCATTCAAACACTCAACCTTCCACCTTAAGTTTAGGTTGGTTGTTGCTCATAATGCTCCTTCAGTTCAACTGGCTATTGAACAACCAATCGGTGAAGTTCCATAATCTGCTGATATTGATCTAGTAGATCCAGTTGTTCAGCAATTACCACAAACTGTTGAACAACCAGTTGAACAACATGCTCCTCAACAGAATGTTGATGCAACATTGAGAAGATTTGCTAGAATAAAGAAATCGGCAATTCCTAGTGATTATATTGTGTATTTACAAGAGTCTGACTACAATATTAGAGTTGAGAATGATCCCAAAACGTTTTCACAAGCCATTGACAGTGATAAATCCAATTTGTGGTACAATGCCATAACTGAAGAGATGAGTTCTATGGCATCTAACGAAGTCTGGGATTTGGTTGAGTTACCTGATGGTGCAAAGGCCATTGGTTGTAAATGGGTCTTCAAAATTAAGAAAGATTCATTGGGTAACATTGAAAGATATAAAGCTAGACTCGTTGCCAAATGATTCACTCAAAAGGAAGGAATTGATTACACGGAGACTTTTTCTCCTATATCTAAGAAAGATTCTCTTCGTATTATTTTGGCATTGGTTGCTCATTTTGATATGGAATTACATCAGATGGATGTGAAAACGGCGTTCCTCAATGGAGAACTAGAGGAGGAAGTTTACATGAAACAACCTGAAGGATTCCCCTCTAGTAAAGGTGAGCATTGTTAGAAAAATTCTCTTAAGGTATTTTGAAGTCGACAAAACATTTCCATCAGTCTAGTCTGAAGACTTGCAGACTCTACTGTCAAAGTCTGAAGATCAAAGTCTGAAGACATCAAGACTCAAGTTTCAAAGTCTAACTCTCATGGACAGATTCCAGACCGACAAAGTTAAAACTTCTATTATGATTACCTTTAGTGTGGTTTTGACTCCAACGGTTAAGGAATATCTCACGACTGGAATTAGCACTTCAAGATCTTTTGTTCGTATTCGAATAATCTAGATTCTCTAGATTCGCAACTTATACTTGGAAGGTTCTACTTATGGAAACCAAGATCCTGATTGTATGGGCGAGCAGGATTGATGGGCTATCAACATTTTCCTTGAGGAGCTCGAGATCTCTCTAAATTGATTCTGTCCAACGAGTTGATTGGAAGAACTTCTTTGGAAGGTGCCAACGGTAATGAAGGCATGAAGAAGTATTTAAAGGGAGACGCTCAAGTTGTTCAAGAGTGAAAGATAGAAGAATTCCAAAGTCTGAATCTCTTTGTTATTTTGTGATCTTATCCTTCGAGCTATACTTGTAATCAAAAGAGAGACTGAAGTGTGATGAGACCTTGAGGAAGTGTAGTAGAGTCTCTACACTGTGGAATCAAGGGCGTGAGACTGTAAATTCTCTTGTTGATTCTTAGTGAAATCCAGCCAGTGGGCTGTCCGTGCGGGAGAGTGGACGTAGGCTTGGTCTAAGCTGAACCATTATAAATCTGGAGTCTTGATTCTCTATCCCTAATCCTTTTACTTTATATTGATTTCACTTATATCAATTGCTGTTTTTAATCCCTTAGTCCTTCATCAAATAAATTGTCTATACTTTCTGTTACGGTTTATAAAAATCATCTTAATCACCTATTCACCCCCCTCTAGGTGCTCGTACTAGTTCTAACAATTGGTATCAGAGCTCGTGTACTCGTTTATTAGAAGTGTTTTTACTTCTGAGTTAAAGATCTATAGCTAGTATGTTGCCTACAGGGTTGGTTGAAGGTCAAAGCAACACCAGACCTCCATACTTTGATGGAAAAGATTACAGCATATTGAAAAACAAGATGAAAGCATTCCTAAGATCGAAAGATCCCTTGGAATGGGAAGTGGTAGACAAATGAATCATTCCTACTGCTACATCAGAATCAGAGAGAGGAAAAGAAGTTGCTACTCCTATCGAGATGACTCAAGAAGAAATAACCAAGAGACAGACTCTTGACGCTAAAGCCATTTATTCCTTATATTGTGCTTTATCCCCTACTGAGTATAACAGAATATCCTCTTGTGATATAGCAAAAGAAGTATGGGATAGGCTTCACATTACCTATGAAGGAACTGATCGAGTGAAAGAGACAAGGATCAATATTCTTTTGGGACAATATGAAGTTTTCAAGATGAGATCAGGAGAATCAATAACTGACATGTTTAGTCATTTTAATGAAATTGTGAATGGTCTTGAATATCAGGGACATCCAATCTCAAGACATATGAAGGTCAACAAACTTCTACGTGGACTCTCTAAAGATTGGAATTACATAAAGACTTCAATAAGGGAGACATAGAGGATTGCACCACTCTCTGTAGACGAACTGGTTGGAACTCTTCAGTCTTGCGAAGTAGAGCACACGAACGAAGAAGAAGATTCAAAAGGTAAGAAATCTATTGCCTTAAAGTCTAATGATTATTCTGATGCTACAGACTTCGAAGAAGATCTAGATGATGAAGAACTGTCACTCATGATAAAGAGATTCAAAAAGCTGAACAGAAAGGGAAGAAAATTCAATTGGAAGAAACAAAGCTCACAAAGGTTTCAGAACAAATCAACAGAGGAAGATGATTCCAACAAAGAAGTGACTTGCTTTGAATGCAAGAAAAAGGGATACATCAGATCCAACTGTCCTTTGTTAAGGAAAAGAAAAGGAAAGGTTGAGAAATACAGAAAGGCACTCAAAGCAGAGACTTGGAGTGATACTGAAAGTGAAGAAAGTTATGATGATTATGCCAATATCTGTTTGATGGCAAAATCGATTCGAACTCGGACCTTGAGACAGATACAGACTTAGACAGTGAGCTTGAGGTTAGTAATCTAAAAATTCCTGTCAAAGTTTCGAGATATATTGATGAACTATGTCTTGGTCTAAAAACCTCTCTTAAGAGGATCTCCGAATTAAAAAAGGAGAATTCTACATTGAAGCAACAGGAGAAAATTTGGAATGAAAAGTTTGAAAAGTTAGATAAGAACTTTACAATCTTGAAAGAAAACTCAGATTTTTCTTTCCAAAGAAAATACTCATTTGAAAAATGATATTTCAAACATATCAAAAAGATTTTCAAATGGTTCTGAAAAATTGGATAAGATTCTTTCAATACAAAGACCCTACTTTGATAAGTTAGGTCTCGGTATGACTTCTGAAACTATTCCACTAATTGACTTCCCAAAGGTGAAGGAAAGAATCAAACAAAGACCAACAAGAGTTGTTTATAAAAATCATTTCCAAAAAGTCTTTGTAAAACCTATTGGCCGAAATGCTCTAAAATGTTCAAAGTGTCAAAGCTCAGAACATTTTGAGAAAGAATGTCCTTTAGTTTGGAGACTTGTTAAAAGGAATTGGGCAAAGACCGTTTATTACTCTAACTCTTCTGGACCCAAAATGATGTGGGTACCAAAGAAAGCTTGAATTCTTCTTAATTGCAGGTCACTATCAAAAGGAAGATAAAATGGTATATAGATAGTGGCTGCTCAAGACATATGACGGGAGATTCAGGTTGCTTCATAAAACTTGTCCGAGATAGATGGAGGAAAAGTTTCTTTTGGTGGTAACAACAAAGGAAGGATTATTGGTCGCGGAACAGTAAAAATTGGAAGTCTATCAATCAACAATGTTTCCTTAGTGGAAGGATTAAATTACAATTCGCTTAGCATAAGCCAATTGTGCGATACCGGGATTCAAGATCAATTTCCGGGAAGGAACGTGCTCGGGAATCGGTAAAGACTTTACTTAATCTTTTGCGGACGTAGACATGGAAATATTTATCTTTGGATGTGAATCAAGAAAGATCACAGTGCTTAATATCAGTACAAGATGAAGCTAACTATGGCATAGAAAGCTTGGCCATACCAACATGAAGCAAATTGCCAAGATCTCTTCTAAGAAACTTGTTCGAGGATTGCCTATTCTCAATTACCTAAAGTCTGATCTATGCACACCACGCGTCTTGGGTAAAAACAGGTTAGAAACTCTTTTAAACCAATAAATAAAGTTTCCATTAATCGTGTACGCAGCTTCGCATATGGATTTATTTGGACCTACAAGAACGCAAAGTATTGGTGGAAAAAGGTTCTGCCTAGTAATAGTGGATGATTATTCACGATTTACTTGGGTCTACTTTCTTGCAAGTAAGTCTGAGACGTTCTCTCACTTTTCAAAATTTGCTAAGAAGGTGCAGAATGAAAAAGGTCACACCATTTCAAGTATTCGTACAGACCATGGAGGTAAGTTTGAAAATCAAGACTTTGCTAAATTTTGTGATGAGTCTAGTTTTCAGCATAAATTCTCCTCTCCATATACACCAGAACAGAATGGAGTTGTGGAAAGGAAGAATAGGTCTTTACAAGAAATGGCAATGACTCTTTTAATTGAAAGTAATATTTTTTCACGATTTTGGGCTGAAGCTGTTTTAACTGCTTGCTATATTATTAACAGAGGGTTTTTAAGACAAATTCTTGAGAAAACTCCATATGAAATTATTAAAGGTAAGAAACCAATTGTTTCTTATTTTCAAGTATTTGGTTGTAAATGCTTTATTCTGAAGAATGCAAATGATCGAGTTGGTAAGTTTGAAGAAAAATCAGATGAAGGATTCTTTTTGGTTACTCAACGCAAGCAAAGCCTACGAGTATTCAACAAGAAGACTCATACGTGGAAGAATCAATGAATATCAAATTTCAAGACTCTCCACAAATTCAACCAATTCAGATTGAAGAATTAGAATTTGCTCTAGACTCTACTAGATCTACCTCCCTTGAAGCAGTTCAAAATTCAGAAGTAGTACAATAAGTTGCTGATGAAGAATCAACTCAAAAAGATCAACAACCTATCAGACTATCCAGTAACTGGAAGCACAAGTCTAGTCATCCCAAAGAACTCATTATTGGAAACGTTAATGAGGGAACTCGAACAAGATCCAAAAGGCGAGAAGAGTCTAGTGTTGTTGCACTTATTTCTAAAATAGAACCCAAAAACATTGAAGAAGCCTTAGCTAATGAAAGCTGGATTGAAGCAATGCAAGAAGAACTCGAGACAATTCGGTATTAACGACGTTTGGGAATTAACTCTAAACCAAAAGGTAAATCTGTTATTGGAGTTAAATGGGTTTTCGGGAACAAAGTCGATGAAAAGGCAAAGTGACAAGAAACAAAGCAAGACTCGTGGCTAAAGGATACACGCAAGAAGAAGGGATAGACTATGATGAGACTTACGCTCCTGTAGCAAGGTTAGAAGCAATTAGATTATTACTTGCTTTTGCATGCTATAAGAATTTCAAGTTATTCCAAATGGACGTCAAAAGCGAATTCCTGAATGGATTTATTCAAGAAGAAGTCTATGTGGAACAACCTCCTGGATTTGAAGACTCAAATAAACCAGACTCAGTGTTCAGACTAAAGAAGGATTTATACAAGCTCCTTGAGCTTGGTATGAAAGGCTAAGTAACTTTTTAATTCAAAGTGGTTTCACTAAAGGAAAGGTAGATACTACTTTATTCATTAAAAAGGAAGGTAAAAGTTTTTTACTTGTTCAAATTTATGTTGATGATATTATATTTGGATCATCTAATGAGACTTTGTGCAAGAAATTTTCTAAGTCTATGCAGGATGAATTCGAGATGAGCATGATGGGTGAACTATCTTTCTTCCTTAGTCTATAAGAGAAACAACCGAAAGAAGGAATCCTTATTCATCAAGAAAAATATGCAAAAGAACTTGTTAAAAAGTTCGGTCTGGAAAATTGCAAAAAGACTGACATACCTATGTCAAATTCTTTGAAGATAGACAAAGATGAAGCAGGGAAGAAAGTCGACCAAAAACTATACAGGAGTATCATTGGTTCACTTCTTTATCTTACTGCATCTAGACCTGACATATTATTTAGTGTTTGCATATGTGCTAGGTTTCAATTGGATCCTAAGGAATCTCATTTAAGTGTTGCTAAACGTATCATTAAATATGTTGCAACTACTGCTAAGATTGGTTTATGGTGTCCCAAAGAATGAGACTTTACTCTTCTTAGTTATTCAGACGCAGATCTTGCAGGTTGTAGAGTTGAAAGAAAAAGCACTTCTGGCACTTGTCAATTACTCGGTAACAGGGCAGTATCTTGGTTTTCAAGGAAGTAAAGTACTGTAGCTCTCTCAACAGCTGAAGCAGAATATGTAGCTCTTGGAAGTTGCTGTTCTCAAATACTCTGGATAACACAACAACTACGAGACTTTGGTATCGAAGACTCTTGTACCGAGATCAAATGTGACAATACCAGTGCAATCAATCTTACAAAGAATTCTATTCTTCACTCAAGAGCAAAACACATTGAGATTCGACATCATTTTATAAGAGATCATGTTCAGAATAGAGAAGTCTTGACTCAAAGAATCAACTGACAGACATCTTCACAAAGCCACTTGAGAAAAGTTTATTTGAGTCTATTCGTTCAAGACTCAACATTTTATCTTCGAAGCTTGTTGAAGCTCAGACTCAGAAACTAAATCTGAAAAGCATTAGACTCAAAAAGTTCGAGACTTAGAAGACCAAATGTCACGACCGTAAGTTATTTCATTACAGTTCATTTATTCGTTTAAACTGATATCTCGAAAAGGTAAGACCGCCTGTTAATCTCTAATTGATATTATTAAGGCAGTTATTTTTTTTAAAAAAAAGGGTGGTTATCAATTTGTTTTAAAAAGGCAGTTATCTTGAAAATGTATTTTTATTTTTTTCCTTTTGTGACGTTTCACATACCCCATATCGATTGCCTTTTATATTCTTTCTCTTCCTCTTCTCATTTTACCCAAAAACCTTAGATCACAAATTTTCACTCTCTGAGATTTTCCTTCACAAGTTCATCTCTTCAAGTTTTCACCTTTCTTGCGATACAAGTGTGAAAGTTCTCTCAAAGACAGTGACAATGTCGCACCAAAGAAAATCTTCTAGTATAGCAAGTAGGGGACCACAAGGCCTGGGTGAGGGGCCTACGCACTTTGATCTTACTGAAGAAGGAGACTCTCCAAGTGGACAGATGCATCAATATTCTCAACAGCGCACTTCTTCCACTAGATCACATGATCGTAACCCTCAACATGCAGAGGAAAACATCATTGAAGATGTAGAACCAGTAAGGTCTCTTAAGCCAGCATTTGTTTATAGGCTTTATTCTACTTTGAAGGAAGGGGGTTCTGCAATGACGTTTATTGACGAGTTCATGAAAGAAAATGGCTATAAAAATGAGACTCATTTTCTGACAGTGATGGAACGATCAGGTGTTGTTCCTGTTGGAACAGCGACAAAGACTTTTGCAAACTTTCTGAGTGATCCTCGTTTTGGTAGTGTTAATCAGCCTGAGGGGAAAGATGATGATGAGAAAATGTTTGTGCATTTTAAGCCAAGGATGGGTGTGGCTGCAACTCTTCGGGAAAAGAGAGAAGAATTGTTTCGATCGGAGGAACATAAAGCGTGTGTATGCAAGATTCTTTGAAGCGTGGGGTGATGAACCCACGAACCGTGGATTTTGATTTTCTCGATCTGTTAAGTATCAATTTAAGGGAGAAGTTTGAGAAACTTCAACTTCATCAATTATGCACTGAGAGCGAGATTGCTCATTCTGAACCGACGGCTTATTTCTACTCTAACCTCAGTTTTCTTGATGCAAACAGTTTTTCATTTAGTGTGAGGGATAAAGAGTATGTGGTTGACACAGATACTTTGGCTGACGTTATTGGTGTGGAAAGAGGAGCTTTCTAATCAATTTATGTGTCTGTTAGCCATGCAACTCTGGAGCTTGCAAGAGATAGAATCGCAGAAGGACGTCTCTCCTATTCGAGGATGAGTGCTTCAAACATTACGCTTCATAAAATTGTGATCAACTGTCTTAGACCTAAGTCGACATCGAAGACAGATGTATCCATTTTTGAAGCAAAACTGATGTATGCCATCAAGATTGGCCATAACTTTTCCTTGCCCCATACCATCATGTTCCACATGTATCGGTCTATGGCGAAGGACAAGGGCAAACTCCCTTATGCTGCTCTCATCACTCGTTTATTCAGACATTTGAACATTCAGCCTCCCAACATTCTGTGTGTGAAGACTATTGATCAAATGGTCATCGGGCTGAGGATGATTACGAAAATGCGTCTGAAAGAACTCAGCAAAAAGCTTGAGCAGTTCAAGGAGAAAACGCTTGTCAAGACCAGACAAGACTCATCTGTTGCAAAGAGGAAAGGAAAAGATCCTATGACTGGTCTTACCAAGAGAAGGCGGGCGATCATCTTGCAGGATGAAGATGATGAGGATGATATTCCTATCTCTTGCTTTTGTTTCCTAGCATCATGTTACTGAGTCAGCAGAACAAGAACATCCAGTTGAAGAAGAAACTGAGAAAGGGAACCAGGAGAAGGAATTCATGCGAGACATTTAAGAAAAGAAGAAGAAACAAATGAACGAGACTCACGGCAACAGCCAAAAGAACAACATGCCGAAGAAGGTCGTGCAGATTCTCTAGCAGAAGAGGAGGATCAAAGACATCTTGACACTGAAGAAGTTTCTTAGCAAGAAGAATACTTCTCTCCTCCATAAGGCATTGAAACATGGGGAGATATTCAAAGAGAGAGTGTTCCTCTTTTAACCTTTACCAGTGCAAGTGTCTGTCGTTCACCTTTTGGTGCAGAGAATGTCCATGCCTCTCATTTTCCTGAGGAAGAGGCAACATCTCCAAATATTGATTTTCCTGTTGATATTCGCTCCACTGGCTTAACTCCACAATCAGACCATGCTGAAGCAAGCACGCAGACAAAACATTCAGGAGACTTTGGAAGACTGCTTGAAATTCTTTTGGAGCTCAAAGGCCAGGTTTATTCTTTAGGATGCGAATTCCAGACACTGCAAAATGAGAATCGTGCCATGTCCATCTCCTTGCAAGAACAGATTCAGAATATTAATCTTTAGATTCAGGCCACTGCCAAAGGCACAGCTCTCGCTTAACTGCAGGAGGATTTGAAGAAGCTGGAGGAAACTGTCAAGACAATGGGAGATTTTCAACTTGTTTGCATTCCTCGAGCACCCTGACTTTCTCACCTTTTTATGCTGACAAAAAGGGGGAGAAGTTTTTGCAGATTTCTATTCCAAACTTTCAACTTTTAAACACACTTTGGATTCAATATTTTGTTTGGTTGTAATTGACTTTATGACTTTATCTTGAGCTTTGGATTGCTTGCTTATTATTGCAATACTTTAAGCTATTAAGTTAGATAAAGATAGTTGATTAATATCTGTACAGGACTAACTTGTTTTCTGTGGATGCATATCTATGTACAGGACAAATCTGTGTACAGGACAACTTTCACTATCTTTACTCTAATCTTTTATGAGATATCATTGCTAGCTTAAATGTTGTATTGCAGGGCAATTGTATCCAAATCTGCAGGAAAGTTTTGTCACCATAAAAAATGGGGAGATTGTTAGAAAAATTCTCTTAAGCTATTTTGAAGTCGACAAAACATTTCCATCAGTCTAGTCTGAAGACTTGCAGACTCTACTGGCAAAGTCTGAAGATCAAAGTCTGAAGACATCAAAACTCAAGTTTCAAAGTCTAACTCTCATGGACAGATTCCAGACCGACAAAGTTAAAACTTCTATTATGATTACCTCTAGTGTGGTTTTGACTCCAACGGTTAAGGAACATCTCACGACTGGAATTAGCACTTCAAGATCTTTTGTTCGTATTCGAATAATCTAGATTCTCTAGATTCGCAACTTATACTTGGAAGGTTATACTTATGGAAACCAAGATCCTGATTGTATGGGCGAGCAGGATTGATGGGCTATCAACATTTTCCTTGAGGAGCTCGAGATCTCTCTAAATTGATTCTGTCCAACGAGTTGATTGGAAGAACTTCTTTGGAAGGTGCCAACGGTAATGAAGGCATGAAGAAGTATTTAAAGGGAGACGCTCAAGTTGTTCAAGAGTGAAAGATAGAAGAATTCCAAAGTCTGAATCTCTTTATTATTTTGTGATCTTATCCTTCGAGCTATACTTGTAATCAAAAGAGAGACTGAAGTGTGACGAGACCTTGAGGAAGTGTAGTAGAGTCTCTACATTGTGGAATCAAGGGCGTGAGACTGTAAATTCTCTTGTTGATTCTTAGTGAAATCCAGCCAGTGGGCTGTCCGTGCGAGAGAGTGAACGTAGGCTTGGTCTAAGCCGAACCACTATAAATCTTGATTCTTTATCCCTAATCCTTCTACTTTATATTGATTTCACTTATATCAATTGTTGTTTTTAATCCCTTAGTCCGTCATCAAATAAATTGTCTATACTTTCTGTTACGGTTTATAAAAATCATCTTAATCACCTATTCACCCCCCTCTAGGTGCTCTTACTAGTTCTAACAAGCATTTGGTGTGCAAGCTTAAGAAATCTATAAATAGGTTGAAACAAGCATCCCGCCAATGGTACTTAAGGTTCCGTGATATCATCTCTTCATTTGGTTTTGTAGAGAATGTCATGGATCAATGTATATACCAGAAGGTAATTGGGAGCAAAATTTGTTTCCTTGTGCTATATGTGGATGATATTCTACTTGCAACCAATGATAAAGGGTTGCTACATGAGGTGAAACAATTTCTCTCTAAGAGTTTTGACATGAAGGATATGGGTGAGGCATCTTATGTCATTGGCATTAAGATCCATAAAGATAGACCTTGAGGAATTTTAGGACAATCTCAAGAAACCTATATCAATAAGGTTCTAGAGAGATTTCGGATGAAAGATTGTTCACCATGTATAGCACCCATTATAAAGGGTGACGGGTTCAATTGGAACCAATGCCCAAAGAACGATCTAGAAATGGAACAAATGTACAACATTCCATATGCTTCTGCTGTCGGAAGCTTGATGTATGCTCAGGTTTGCACTCCACCTGACATCGCTTTTGCTGTGGGAATGTTGGGAAGATATCAGAGTAATCTAGGTATTAACCACTAGAGAGCTGCAAAGAAAGTGATGAGATACCTTCAAGGTACCAAAGGCTACATGCTTATGTATAAACGGATTGACAACCTAGAAGTAGTCGGTTATTCAGATGCGGACTTCGCGGGCTACGTTGATTCATGAAAATTAACATCTGGATACATTTTTATGTTAGCCGACAGAACCGTGTCATGGAGAAGTGCCAAGCAGTCTTTAACTGCTACTTCCACTATGGAGGCTAAGTTCGTTTCTTGTTTTGAGGCTACCTCACATGGTGTATGGTTGAAGAGTTTCATTACTGGGCATATAATTGTTGATTATATTTCTAGGTCATTAAGAATATATTGTGACAATTCAGTTGTGGTTTTTATGACTAAAAATGCCAAAAGTGGCAGTCGAAGTAAGCATATTGACATCAAGTATTTAGCCATAAGGGAATGTGTTAAGGAGAATAAAGTAGTCATTGAACATGTTAGCATTGAATTGATGATAGCTTATCCTTTAAGTAAAGGCATGCGACTGATGAAGTATAAGGATCATGTGACTAGTATGGGAATAGGTCCCATTATGTGATTTGTCATCATATGGACGATTTTTGTTGTATGAAACTCTTATTCTGTTGTAATGTTGATTCTCAATTTTTGGTGTGCACATTTTGTTATTTATGAGAATAACATTTATCCTTGGTTCTAGAATAAACATAGGGTTTATTCATTAAGATGTGTTGTCACATATAGGCTGGCATTAAAGAAATAAGATGCATTGTGATACATGGAAGATATTACTCACACTTAGAGAACATGTCACCATGATCCATGTGTTTTGTTTCTTTTCTTGAAGCATAAAGCCTTTCGTGGAATTAGTTGGATAATCCGTATGGCGAAAATTATGGGATCAAGTGGGAGAATGTTATTTATTTTTGTGATCCCACATTTTTGTACCCACATTTTATCTTGAAAGTGGGGGTTATTCGACATGTAGTTTTTCCACATTTTGTACATTTTCATGACAACCGCCCATTTGGTAACCGTCTTGATGGGAGACGGTATATAAAGGAACGATCGTTCATTTCTAATAGGGCAATTACAAGGTCTAACACAAACCCTCTCTTTTGGAATACACCACCAGTATATTGAGGGAATTGGGTTAGTAACGTGTGCCCAATTTTTCTTTGAATTTTTAGGAATTTTTTACGAACGTGAATACGAACAATGGCTAGAGGTTTGTCTATAATTGATCCTGGCTTTCGCATTTGATATGTCTTACACCATGTACACTAAATTCATGTAAGAATTACAAGCAAGCAAGGATCAAAGTCAGTGAGGATACCTGCAAATCTAGTTGTGAAAAACAAAAGGACAATTTTGAACTTCCTCACAAGTGGTTATAGTATTAAGCTTCAGCGATCCATGAAGTTGTACTCTATATTACAAGCTTAAGCATATTAAGATCCACATTCAAGGGAGACTACAGTTTCCTTGAAGTAGATCTGTGACATCCTAGATTTTCGATCTTGTCTTCTACCGAATAAATCGGGCATTTCATCGACGCGTCTATAGTGCTATTCTCAGAGCCGATCACTCGTGAGATAACTAGACTATCTGGGGAAATCATTAAGAATTTTTAGGGCAAATAGATTTGAGAATTCGACTAGAAATTGGCTTCTCGATTGTGCTCATATTTAGAGGCCATTACGGCATAGTATAAAATCGATTTGAAATCAGAGATAGATCGATTCGATTGAGATGTGTGGCTAATCGTGGGTGACACCACTAAATTGGAAAATTCTTGTCGATCGGCACTAAACTGATTTTCTTATTATTTTGGTACCTTGTGTCCATATTTGAATCTTCGAGATTTTCACAACAACCGAGAGTCGCTAATGAGTTGAGTGGGTTCATTATGGCTCGAAGAAAATTGACCACGGGTCATTTGCACTAAAAAGTTCTGAAAGTTACACGATAGCCTAGGTCACGCTAAAAACGCGCGGAATGGAAATTAACCGCGAATTCAAGTCCGATTTTAGAAATTGAAGATTCTGTCATGTCACAATAAATTCTAGGAGTGTCAACTCAGTCTCAAAAGATTTTTCTGCAACCCGAGACTTTTTGGAAAAAAGTCGTCCTAGGGCCGTTTTTGTCCAGAAAAAGGCCAAGACCGTTTTTGATCACACAAGTGGGATGCAAGATGGATCAATTACTGAGGAAAAATACCAATTTGATAATTGAGGTGTCGATTGAATTTATAAAGCCCATACGGGATTGAGTTGAAGAGGAAATCAAATCCCTTTGAGAGAGATTGGTGTTAAATTCGTGTGCCCCCCATTGCCTAGCATTTTGGACCATCTCAAGTGTCCATGGATGAGCCTTGGTGGCCTAAGGACAACCAAGGAGGTGTGTGTGGTGTAGGGTGGTCAAGGGGACAAGAGTTTGGAAAAAATGGTCAAGTAGGGCCGTTGTCTCTCACCTCTCTCTTCTTCTCCATGTTTGGCCCACCAAGCACCCTCATTCCCCTCCCTCTTGTGCCATTCGAACCCCCAACCAACAAGTAGACTGCCGGAAGCAGCCACGCTACCGCCGTCGCACGCCGTCGCCGTCTTCGCGTGCCTCCACCCATGCGAGTTGCCTCGTGTGCCGTCGCACCTTGCCGCGCCTCACACCGTTCCAGCCACTATCCAACAGTTGGTGGAGCTCAACCAGAGCTGTCCCGCCCCGATTCAACCTCCGTGAGTCCACATCTAGGCCCGGTTTAGCCCTTTCCATCTTTCCCAGTCAATCCCCGCCTAAACCATGCGTGTTTCCCTTCAATTTCAGCAAGAACAGATCTAGAAAACAGTAGATTTCTAGCTAGGTGTTGGGCCCATTTTGAGGTTGATCTCGACCCCAAAACCTAGGCCCGCTTTGGAGAAAAGTGACCCCCGCGACGTTCCCTACGTTTGGAACCACTCGGCTCGCTAATCAAGTGAGTTTAACTCACTAATCCCTACTTAGTAGACTAATGATGCTTAGGGATTAATTAGATTTAATTAAGTGCAATCAGGTGGATAGATTAGATTAGAATAATTAAATTAGGGATTTACCTATGCATGTTAGGAGAATGGTTAGTGTAATTAGCGAGTAGATAGGCTCGGGTAATTATTGAACGGGTCTCGGAAATTTTCCGGGTCCGTCTAGGCTTCCAATTAGGCATTACGGGCCTAAATTGGATTTATTGTTATTTAATAATTAACTTTTGTAATTATTTAATTATTTTCTAGAAATTAGACCGGGATGGTCGATGACCAGAATTTTATGCTGATTATCGTGGTGTAGTCCGTTTATTTAATTGAGCTTTATTTTGTGCTGAAATGAATTATTCGTGATTATAAGATTATTTTCCTAAATTAATTAATTTTGATAATTAATTTGAAAATAACTGGACGTCGGTTGACAGCGCCAAAAATATTTTGGTGGACTACAGAAAATGGTGGGATTTGTGGAAGTGAAATTATTATATTTTGGCTAAGGCCGACCGTATGCCCACACACATGTACTTTTGTCAAAAATGATAAAAATGACAAATTGATTGTACGTTCGGAATAGCATATTATATATCGGCTCGGTGACTTAATATGTCATTTTGGAGAATGGACAGTATGCAATACTGGCTCGGTGACTCTATATGTCATTTTGGAGAATGGACGGTATACAATGTTGGCTCGGTGACTCTATAGGTCATTTTGGAGAATGGATGACATGTCATAACGGCTCGGTGACTCAACATGTCATTTCGGAGAATGGACATTATGATGAATATACTCGGTGACTTAATATGTCATTTAGGAGAATGAATCATTTAATATACTAGCTCGATAACCCGCTAGGTTATTTTGGAGAATGGACAGTATTGATTGAAATGACCAAGAAATTGTCTGATTGACATGTAATCGACTAGGTCGATTGATCGATACTTCGATCCGTAGTAGTTGATTGGGTGCCTATTTGAACTATGCTGATTTGCAGGTGGAATCTGAGGCCAAGGTAAGTCCTCTGACCCGTGCGTGCATAAGCAGCTCATAGTGTATTGGTTTCCTAATTGGGTCTTAGGGAGTAGAATTTGCTGAGACATTGTCTCACTGGTTATTGAATAACCATTTTCAGGTCCTTAAATGGTGTTGGTGGAGGACCAGAAGCCTCGAGGTTTGGGAAGGTGGAGATCGAAGATCGGTGAACATGTTTGACCAGAGGGTCATAGGATAGTTCCTTTTTGTTAAGTCGATAGTTTTGTAAACAACTTGACAGAGTATATGTACCTGTCTATTTATAAAAAAGGATTGTGTTGGTGTCGAAATTTGCGGCCCTACTTTCCTATCCCATTTTTTTTTATTGTTTGGGGATTTTATATCAGCTTCTATATGCATATTAAAAAGAATGGGTCGGCGATGCGTCCTGGGACGTCGCTATTAATCGACCAGGTAAGGGATGGGTGCATGCCCGAGGATCGGGGTGTGACAAGATCAATGTATTGAATTGCAATTCTGAAGTGTTCACACTTGAACAAAAAAGTGAGAGAAATTGACAAATCAAAAGGGAGGGAAGTAGCAAATGTTGGTCTCAATAAGTGTTGACAATTGTTGCAATCCCTGAGTTGGCCATTGCGATGATCTTCCACGTGACCCTGCCTTCTCAAATCGCGACCCATTCTCATGACAACCGCAAGGATGGTTGAAAAGTGCTTCAAGCTACTGAACCCATGCATTATGCATCTCTCATTGGATAGGCGCCGGAGGCACTAAAAACATGGAATGTCATGAAAATTAATCTGAGCTTATGCTTAAACCTTGAACACAAATGTCATATCAACCTACATTGGTCCACAATGATATGTATGTGCATGATATTGGAAGAACAAAACTAATAACATAAATTGCACAAACGTTATAATTTGATAGTTCATTTAGGTAGACTAAATATTGGATACACTCCAAATAAAAGGTGTACCATGACCACACCTCCATTGATGTCCACTGGACCGGCAAAGTTAATAGAAATCAATAGAGATAAGTTGAGTAATCAATAAGATTTTAAGTAAATGGAAGAGGAGAGTCCCAAAACTAATACCTTTTTACTAAATGGAAATAGAAAAGGCAGAACTTGTCTAGCCCTAATATAATTAAATAGGCACCCTCCAAGTAATAATGAAGAGTGAAACTACCACAAAGTATAGAAATACGGAAATTGTAAAGGGATACTAATTGCAACTTACTAAGTACCATCAGTGATCACAATCAATAAGAATTGCTCATTTGCACCTTTAAGGGAGCTGTGCACGTGCGTGCGTGCATTCGTGCGAGAGAGAGAGAGTCTATAACCTTCTATCCTTATTATGTCAAACAAGTGTTAAGTAGCTAAAATAAAGCATCACCATCTTGCGCTTAAATATACCCCCTAGGGTTGTTTTGCAAGATGACCGAAATGGAGAGGAACCCGTAACTCAATCTGATTTCAAAAGTAGTAATCGCAAAGGGACCAACTAATCCTCATAAAGCCCACTCCTTATATTTCCACCTCAAACACCAGTAGCCGCAGGAAGATGGAACAGTGCAGCTAAAAGTATGAGAGAGAGAGGGAGAGAGGGAGGAAGTGGAAGGGGTGAGAAAGCAATACCTTGTGTATTAGAGGAAGAGTGAATGGCCCAATGGGCGACAACTCCCTCAACTTGCTAATCACGATATGAAACGTATTGTCTATGGAAGAAAAACTAGAAAAACATAGAGACACATAAATTGCAGCTATTAACATGGTTCGAAGATAACAAGAGCAAGGAAAAATGCAAAAGTGGTAAAACTAGTTGGAAATTACAGTGGCTAAGATCTTGATATATGTTATGTGGATTTCAAAATGTTTAGAACAAAAATAATAAAAAATTAGATTCCCTCTGTCTGAAGAGAAGAAAACTATTCATGGACCATTCTACCACCAATGTATAGTGAAGCAAATAAAATCTTAAATCTCTACATTGCAAATGCTTCTTGCATTTTGATTTTATTAACATTGTGTAGGTCTCAAATTCTATTGTAACTGAAATCTTCTACTTGAATCCATGGTCCCTTTTTAGAACTGTAGTCACACTCCTCTTATATCACATGAATTCATCTATTTCACTAAGATACCAAGAGACCAAATTTATCAAGTCAAATGTCTTTTCTGTTGAGATATGTGACCCAAGATTCATTACATGTTTTTACAACCAGATTCCTTGCTGTCGGGTAAGTAGCTATGCAACTGACAATTGGAATAGATATCAACAGCTACATTCATTGATTCTCACAACTTTGCAATCACAAAATTCTAGCCAAAGAGGTCATCAACGAGCACCAGTCATGCATCAGAGAACTCTCCTCAAACCCTACTTCAGATATTTTCATTAATACTTCTCACATTTTGACTACAAAACCCCAATCCAAACAGGTTATCAGTAAGTAAATCCTACATATGCACCAAAAAGCTTCCTTCAAACCATACTAGAGGTAGATGATTGCCCAGGGGCTGTTATGCTAGTACATATAAAGATCTTCCAGTTATGTTCAGGAGAAAAGAGTATTACTTCAAGTCTTTGGTTAATATATTTGGGACAAGGAAAGGAAAAAATGTTAGGATTAATCTATATCAGTTTTCAAAGGCTTCCGTTACAATGGTAAATCTCAAACTGGTGAACCTTATATAGAATGACCAAAAGCCAAACAGATGTGACTTTTAACATACATTCACAAATATCATGTTGCTTCTAAAAGGTGTAGTTATACATGATATTTTTCAGTTACACTTATCTTAAGATTACTATTCACAACCACAGGTACAACCCATCCTAACATTTGAGTTCCATGTCTAGCAATATCAGAAAAAAATAAAAATAAATCTATGTTAAAGTGTTTAATTCAAAAGGTACTTTAAAATACAGTTTGCTAAACCACTTTTAGGCATTCTTAAGGATTTGATTTGAAGGTCTACCCTTATAGCTTATCACCCATGTGCAGCTTTCCAATTTCCTCAATTTGATGGGAATGCAAGAGATGCAACCACATATCTTACAACACTTAGCAACACTAAAGTGATTGCAATTATCTAAAATAAAAATACCAATAAAAAAACCCTAAAAGATGTCCATCACCTACACACTGAAAAAATGCACATCACAAAAGAAAATGATTGTAATAGAGTTCCAGCGAGTTGGCTAACATTCCCTAATAGCAAGTTATGTCCATTTAAATAACAGCAAAGCATTGTGGAAACCATTTAAAAGGTTCCACTAAGGGAATTCCTAGAAGATGCCTGCATAACTCTAAGGTATGGCGAATTCAAAGGATGAATTTGCTCAAATCAAAAAGTAAACTCATATTTATGGTGGGAAAAGGTTACAAAGCTCCCATATAGTAAAAATCTAGAGTTACCTCCTCCAAGCTTGTGCACCACGGCAACTTCTTTTTCAAAATTTTTACTCGCTTCCTTTGGCTCTTAAGTTCTCTCAAAATAGAGAGGCCATCACCTACACATCGAAAAATGCACATCACAAAAGAAAATGATTGTAATAGGCTATGGAAAGAGAACTCTACCATGAAGCAATGCCAAAATGGGGATGTGTATAATTTGCAAATTTCCAAAGCAATAAAATCAAAGATACAGTTCAGGGAGCCCATATATAGGCAAAACCAAAGAGGTTATCCTGATTCCTATTGGCGCCCACTTAATATAATTGTCACCACCATCAAAGCAGTATTCATGGTCCAGTTGGCAAATTGCCAAGGTTGCGAATTTAACCATTTCCAGTTTAAACAAAGCAAGACAATGACAAACACTAGGATGTATCCAATTGTGATAAGGCCTGATCTCTTAGCTTACAATAGTATGGAAAGTTATCCCTAGAAAAGTAGGTCCAAAATTAATATCAAACATAATCCTTATAAGGATCAACATATCATCATGGAAGAAAAGTTCCGCTCCAATAGTAATACTCTCTAATCATCTGTCGATAGACATTGCTTGTTGAACTAAAACTATTCCACAACATATCCAATTCAGCATCACTAAAGAAACTCTATTCTCTTTAATGATGAAGCTTAATCTTAAATTGATGATGTGGTACCTAGCTTAAATCGTGCCTTGACCCTTGTAGTCTTGGGATCGTTTGGATTAAGCTAGCAAAGAATCCCCTGTGATGAACGAACTCTTCAAGAACTTGGAAGGCAATGACATAGGTATGGCTTCAGGACGTGATGGCGTAGGTGGGCTTTGGGAGCGATGGTGGGAATTTGTCATGGTCACTAGCATCGCATTAACATGAAGTTAAACTCTACTGAGCGGAATCTGTAGAAAACCCTAACCTTCAGGACCCAAAGGATGTATTGGAGCCGCTAATAGGGCTTTGACAGGTAATGACGGGGCTCGGGAGGTGAGGGCACTGACGGTGTCGGTTGCGTTGGTGTTCACAAGCAGGGGTGCTTTGCGAAGGAAAGAAAGAGAGAACAGAGCGGAGGTTGCAAGGGTGAGGGAAAAATGTGACATCCTAGATTTTTTACTATGGTTTCAATTCAATAAATCGAGCATTTCATTGACGTGCCTATAGTACTATTCTCAGAGTTGATCACTCGTGAGATAACTAGACTATCCGAGGAAGTCATTAAGGATTTTAAGGCAAATAGACTTGAGGAGTCGACCAGGAATAAGCTACTTGACTGTGTTCATCTGCCGAGATCATTTCGGCACAGACGTAAATTGAATAAGAGATCAGAGATAGGTCGGTTCGACTAAGATAAGTGGTTAAACGTGGATGATTCCACTAAATTGCAAAATTCTCAATGATCGGCACTAGTTTGATTTTTCTATCGTTTTGGTACCCTGTGTCTGTATTTGAAACCTCTAGATTTCCACGACAATCAAGAGTCGCCAATGTGTCGAATAGGTTCATTATGGCTCGAAGAAAATCGACCTCGAGTCATTTGCCTTAAAAAGTTTTGAAAGCTACCCGATAGCCTAGGTCACGCTAAAAACGCGTCGGAGTGAAATTAACTGCAAATTTGAATCCGATTTTAAAAATTGAAGGTTATGTCATGTCACAATAAATTCTAGGAACGTGGACTCAATCTCAGAAGATTTTTCTGCAACCCGAGACTTTTTGGGAAAAAGTCGTCCTAGGGCCGTTTTTGTTTAGAAAAAGCTGGGGATTGCTTTTGATTGCGCATTTGGGATGCAAGATGGTTCAATTGGTGAGGAAAAATACCAATTTGATTATTGACTCGATAACGGAATTTATTGAGGCCAAATATGATTGAATTGAGCAAGAAACTAAGTCCAATTGTGGGAGAAATGTTGAAATTCGTAGCTTCCCCCTTGGCCTATGATTTTGGACCATTTCAATGTTGCAAGGGGGAGCATTGGTAGCTCATTGAGAGCCAAGGAAGACATGCTTGGCTGTGGATGAAGAGTAGGGGACAAGGGAGAAGAAAAACAAGGCATGTGGCCCCCTCTTGCCCTCTCTTCCTTCCTCTCCAAGTCTGGCCAGCCATCCTCCCCTCCCTTCTGTTTTCGCCCACCAGTAGAAGTTGAAGAAGGAGCAGCAACCGCCTGGGACCGTAACACGTCACCATCGTCGCCGGAACGCCACCTCACCACCATGCGTGCCGTTGCGCCTAGCTGCGCGCGCCCTCCGCTTGCCATGTTGTCCTCGCCATTCCAGCAGCTCCCTCAGCCCATGCCGGAGTTGTTTGGCCCACCTCCGACCTCCGTGAGTGCCCGTCAAGGCCCGGTTTGGCCCTTTCCATATTTCCCGATCAATTCCCGCCTCAACCAACCTTGTTCCCTCTCCTTTGTAGTAGCAAATAGAGAGTTTGTTAGTGGGTTTTCCAGCAACCCTCGAGCCCATTTTAAGGTGGTTCCAAGCCTCGAAACTTAGGCCCACTTTGAGAAGAATCGTCCCCCGTCGCGTTCCTGTCAATTTGAACTGACCGACTCGTGAAACAAGTGAGTTTAACTCACTAAGCCTTACTTAGTAGGTTAATTATGCTTAATGGTTATTTAGATTAGCTTAAGTATGGATTAGTCATAACTTAATTAGTGAGATTTGTTCAATTGATGATGGATTAGTCGAATCCAGTAGAATTCCTGCAGTTCGGAGTTGTGGACCCTTGCCATTTGCCATTTTTTTAGATCGAAATGAGTTGCGAATTTGAAGTTGATGTCCTCTTGAGAAATGTTTTAGAAATCCTAAGCTACAACATATATTTTTCTCAAGAGTTTTAGGTAATTAAAAGAATGAGATATCAGCTCCGTCATTGTCAAATAGAACCTCAGTTTTTGCTGGAATTGGTGACCTTTTAGGATTCTAGGGGTCTTTATTAACTCTTAGAATTCGAATTTCAAAATGGTTTCTTCACAAAAGTTGTTTGTCACATCTTGTAGTTTAACATAGTCAAATTTCACCTCATACAAAACTGATTTCGGAAAACAGGATTTCTGGAAACAGATCCGGTTTTGGTGCTGGATTGAGCGATTTATCGGGCAGAATCTAGAAGGATCTGGGTTAAGGTGTCTTCATAAAAAATGTCTGTTTGTGTGTCTGTTACAACATATTCAAATTTGGGAATTTTCCGAACTTGTTTAGTTAGATTTCTGGATTTAAACTTGGAAACGTGCGAGTGGGCCTATTTTGCCGGTTATGAGTTTGTGATGGTTCTTGAGGCTTTGATTGTTGGAAATTGCACCTCTGATATATGGTTGGTTTGAGACAAGCTCTAGAATTTATCTAGAGTAGTTCGGTAATTTTCCGGGCTCGTCTCGGCTTCCAATCAGGCTATAACGAGCCTAAGTTGGATTTATTGCATTTCTTTAATATTTTATGTAATTATTTATTTATTTTTCGGAAATTCAACCGAGATGGTCGGTAACTGGAATTTTATGCTGAGTTCAGTGGTGCTTTCTATTTATTTAATTAAGCACTGGATTGTGATAATTGAGTGAAATTGGTGATAATGAGGATTTATCCCAAAAATTGGATAATGTGGGTATAAATCTAAGAATTGGCGAGTGGGGCCGTGATACCATTAAATCTCACCAAATCTAAGAATTGCCAAGTGGGGCCGTGATGCCACTAAATATTGAAAATTGCCGAGTGGGGCCGTGATGCCACTAAATATAAAAAATTGCCGAGTGGGGCCGTGATGCAACTAAATATAGAAAATTGCCGAGTGGGGTCGTGATGCCACTAAATATAGAAAATTGTCAAGTGGGGCCGTGATGACCACCAAATATAAAAACGATGCTAGTGGGGCCGTGATTACCACTACACCTAGAAAATTGCCAGGTGGGGCCGTGATGACCACCAAATATAGAAAAGATGCTAGTGGGGCCGTGATTACCGCTTAATCTAGGTTGTGCTCGTTGGGCTGAAATCAAGAGTTCAAATTGATTAATCGAAATGACCGTGTGATGGTCTTGATGACATGTAATTGACTGAGTCGATTGATCGATGAGTCGATTTGTCTGATGAGATAATGTGATTGTCAGTATTCATGAATTGACCGACTTGTAGGAAGGAACTGAGGCCAAAGTAAGTCCTCTGACTCATGTTGTGCTTAGATAGCCTTTAGGGCGTAATTGGCTTCCTAATCGAGTTTTAGGGGATAGAACTTGCTGAGACATTGTCTCACTGGTTATTGAATAACCATTTCAGGTCCTTAGGTGGTGTTGGCGAAGGACTGGAAGCCCCGGAGTTTAAGAGGCGAAGCCCGAAGAATCCGCGATCTTGTCCGGCTAGCTAGTCGTAGGACAATTCTCTTTTGTAGGGAGCCGATTCCTTTTGTGAACCTTTGTATATAGACCTGTGTGTTTATAAAAAGGTATTTTATGAAAAATTGGTCATACTTTCCTATCCCATTGGTTTATTGTCTGGGGATTATTTATATGTTTCTGCATGTGTATTAAAATGAATGGGTCGGCGATGCGTCTTGGGACATCGCTATTAATCGACCAAGCAAGGATGGGCACGTGCTCGCAGGGTTGGGAAGTGACAAAAAACGCGATGGCGGGCCAAGGAGGCGACGACGGAGGCAGAGGCGTGTCGATGTCGGCGTTCTCTAACAGATTCAACACTTCATGAAGGAGAGAGAGCAGATTGATTCACCATTGAGGCGAAGGCGAAGGCGAAGGCACGGCGGCTCGAGAGGTGACGACAGAGTGTTGGCAGAGTGCATTCAGACGGTGGCTTGGGAGGCAACATCGGAGGCAACCAACAGAGGCATGTCGGTGTCGTGGTTCACTGACAGATTCAACACTTCATAGAGGAGAGAGAGAGCAGATTGCTTTAGTGCAGAGCCAAAAGGAAAGCCGTTGGCGCGGCGGTTGGGGATGCGACGGTAGAGGCGGAGGCGAGGGCATGGTGGTTTGCTAGCAGTTTTAGAGAGTGGGGGCTCGGATTGATTAAGCATGGAGGCGAGAGAGGGAAGAATGAGAACGTGAAACCATTTTGAACCAGGTTTAACAAATGAAGGGAGTTTTTTTTTCACTCCGTAACGAAACGAAGTTTAATGGGGAGAGAGGAGAAAGGAGAGAGAGCATCAAGTCAGAGTAATTGCAATGGTGGGCCAGGGCTTTTGAAGAGAGATGCTTTGCCCTCTACCCGCGTGCTGGAGGATGTGGACCCCATCCGAAAGCTATCAATTGCTAAATGGTTCAAAGTAGGGATGACGTGGAGTGTTGGGGTGCGTTTGGTAACGTTTATGTTCCGAAAATAATTTTGAATAGAAATAGTTTTTTTTTTTTTTTTTTTTGTTTATGTACTAAGGAATAATTTCTGAGTATAAGAACGCACTTGGTAACTACAAAAAATTTCTACTCAGTGAATCGAAATGCTTTTGGTAAATTTGTATAATCTTTTTTTGTTTCTTTTAATTTTTCAATATTTTTATTATATTTTTCCTTTTCTTCCTTCTTTCTTTTTTATTTTTATTTTTTTTTTTTTTTCTTCTTCTTTCTTCCTTGCCGACCCCCTCGGCTAGACCAAGCCTCACCGGTGGCTGGGCGAGGCTCGCCTTGCCTTGGCTGGGCAAGGTCGAGCTCACCCAGCCATCGGCGAGGTCGAGCTCGCCTGACCATTGGCGAGGCTCGGCCTCGCCAAGCCTAGGCGAGGTTGACCTCGCGCCGCCCGGGTGAGGTCAAGCCTCGCCGGTGACCTCGCCTAGCCACCGGCGAGGCTCGGCCTCGCTAGATTTGGGTGAGGTTGCCCAGCCAAGGCGAGGCCAAGCCTCGCTGGGGGCCGGCAACGCTCCGGCGAGGTTGCCAGCCAAAAGTAAGAAGAAGGAAAGAAAAAGAAAAAGAAAAAGAAGAAGAGAAAAGAGAAGGAAAAGACGTGTTTCTCGGAATTGTTCTGAGAACAAGAAACAAGTTTTTCCTACTACTTTTGTTTATGTTCTAGATCTGTTTATGGGAACAAAAAAATAGATTTTTTATTCCCAAGAACAAAAGTGTAAACAAACACGTTTCTATTCTTTTTTTGTTCCCCGGAACAAAAGTACATAAATTTTTGTTTCGGGGAACATAAACAAAAATAAACAAACTGACCCTAAAGTACCCAATATTTTCTCGCATTTCTCCTCTATTTCTAGCTCACAACTATCGTCAATAAGTCCACTTTCCTTACCCATGTGTGGGCCTGCAATTCAGACTCTTGGGACTGACTTAGTTGCTATTTTTGGCTAAAATGGCAGCAGTATCTCTTGGGTTTTGTCAACTATAAATGTTGCCACGATGCAGCCATGTGTCATTGCTTCCACTTTTTTTTTGAAATTACAGCTAAAAACCCTCCCTGTTGCAGTCCTGTCTTCAGGCTGTTCCAGCTGGAGCTCATTAAGCATTGGCGCCAGTTTGGTAGCTAGTTTGTTTCTCTTACTCTAGTTCATTTCTAGTTCTCTTTAGCTCAATTTTAGCCTAATTTGGACCAGAGGATGGCCAGTTCTATGATGCTTAGGGTGTGCAAAAATGTGGGATTAAGTGGGTGTTTAGGGTTGTGAACGGTGGGGGAAAGGGTAAATGTGGCATCCGGAAATTTTGACGACCCTCAAATATGCAACGGACCGATGAGTCACGAATTAGAAATGGTTTGATAGTCGAATAAGTTATAGCTTTGTTCCTATGTACTATTACTAGTGAAACTGAGGTTTATTCGAGTATTGTGCCGACAAGATATTTTTATGTATACTCGCCTTAGCCGTTCAATCCTTTAGACCACTATATATTCAATCCCAAAAATCTACTGCCACGATTCCTATTTTGATGGCCAGCAAGCGCATATCTTGCGCCAAATCACAGCCCACGTTCATGTCGGAACGAAGAGCTACGAGAATTTCAATGAAATTTCCAATCAGCCCATACATGAGGCGTGCATGGTATTCCACACACAAGCTGCCACCCAGCCCAATTCAGTCGACTATAGGAGCCCACTAACGAAGACACGTTCATGTGACGGTCAACCGAAGGAAAAATATTTGACCCTTGCAGCCACGTGACTTCATTCTCGGTAGCCAACAGAGAAGAAAATTGAGACAGCTGCTATTGATCGTGTCTTCAAATGGCCGAAGGAAATTGCCACGTTTCCTCCACCTGTCCTTACCTCCTTCTGCCGCTGGAACATCTTACTGGTTTTTAACAAAACCAACGACCAAAGTGGCGAGCGGTCGAGCAAATTGGGAGAGAGAGATCGAGAGTGAGCAGTGGGCTAGCGAGCGAGAGAAAGAGAGTTTGAGCGTACTGCGAGCAGGAGTGAGGGAGAAGGTCGCCCCTCCGCCGTGCTCGTCCGTCCGTGCCGTGCTCGAGCTGCCGCCGTCGACGCCACCGGTCTTAGCCGCGTTCAAAGACCCGCGAGCTTCCCGTTCAGTTTGTCGATTGAGCTTAGGAGTTGAGGCAAGTAGAAGTTCTTCAATCTATGTTTTTGCTTGCTGTTTTATCTAGCTAAGAATTGGTAGATGTGAGAAAGATGAAATTTTAGAGCTGCATGTTGGATTTTGGACAAGTAGGATGGAGATAGATCAAGAAAACTAGGAGAGAATAGGGCATACATTGCAAATTTCGAATTTACAAATGGAACAAGAATTTAAAATCTGACTATGGAGAATTTTGGAAGTGATAAAGCTGTGATGTGGTGTAATGTACTTATATACATTTGAATGTGGATGCTGGAGGTCGAAACTCAAGGAATAAGAAAAATTATTGTTAGAATTATGGACTGTTTTGTAAAGAACAGTGTGACCCTCGGCAACTTTTTGAATTTTCTGTAATTATCTAGCCATAATTCGACTTTGATTCCTTGATAAAAGTTTTAGGGCACATTCTAATGAACAACATATCAAAAATTTAGAATAAATGAACAAGAAATGACCGCCGAAATGATTTTTCTATTAAAAACACTAAAGCTGGAAATTTTACAGAATGCTAGCTAGGAATATCGAAATCTTTGTCCTCTGTACATTAGGAATCTGACTTGGTGTTCTTCATGAAACTTGTTCCTTTAGGTCTCATGGATAACGTGTCAAAATTTCATAATTTTCTGAGTTCATTTAGGGTTATTCCGAAATTTTCATTAAAACTGCACATTTTGGTTTTAAGCTGTTTTACTCCGACTTTGCTCAACTGATTTCAAAAGTGAATGCATCTTGGGTTGTTATGTGACATGATGATACTGGCATTGGCATATCATGCAATATTGAGATGTGACGAGACTCAAGAGACATTTTGTCATTGCATTGAAAAGTGTTTTTGGAAATTAAGATGTTAATTGATAGCGTTGGACCCTCGGGTCAATGATGACTGGAGTCGGGATG
Source organism: Eucalyptus marginata (assembly GCA_014182565.1). Lineage (NCBI taxonomy): Eukaryota > Viridiplantae > Streptophyta > Magnoliopsida > Myrtales > Myrtaceae > Eucalyptus > Eucalyptus marginata. Next base: position 33,777,659 of record CM024587.1, on the reverse strand, counting down.
CCCAAAGGTTCGAATGAGTCAATGCCCTTTGGATGCCTGGTTGTATTATGAATACATGCCCAGAGGTTTTCCCCAGGAGTGTCGGGATGCCCGGTTGTATTATGATACATGCCCGGAGGGTGAGGGGTTGTATTATGATGCATGCCCGGAGGTTAGGGGTAACCATGTCTATGGTCCCCAGTGATTCCTCGTGATGCCAGGTGGGGTGCGAGATGCCCAGAGGTTCGGATGAGTTGATGCCCTTTGGATGCCCGGTTGTATTTTGAATACATGCCCGGAGGCTTCCGCGACGCCGGATTGTGCGGAATCCCAGAAGGATGCAAACATTGGTCCCCTCTGGGGATGAAACCTTTTGAATAATGAAACGGATGATTATATTAAGTGTGAGTGTGGTCTGGTTATGGGATTAAATTGTATGGCATGGAATGGGACGTGTCATTACAGTTTGGCCCCATGATCGGGACTTGTGTGGCTAGACACGATGCATCTTATTGGTTGGAAATGCACTGGTCATTGCATCTAAAAGTTATATGGTTTGGATGCATACTCATTCATGGATTGCCTATTTTTGTCTACCATACTTGAATCTGGATATTAATAGTAATGCTTGATATAGCTTGATGAATCTTTACTGCGAGTGGTTGTACTCACCCGTTTGGGGACTAACATTTCAGACTAGACAAGATACCTGCCGCCACCGCCACTAGCAGATGGACCGAGTGGTTGGATATGGCTGCGAGGAGGAGGACAACAGAGGAAGGAACTTTTGGATGCCGACACTGATCGATGGACTTTAAGTATATGACTATTTAGAAGAGATGTCGGTCATCTTTTGAAATATAGCCAAGTATAGAAAGCCTTGGCATTTTGATGTACCGACTAATGATGTCCATCAAGTTTTGTAAATAAAAGTGTACGGCTTTAACTTATATAAAATGTTTAGTTGGTGTGCATCGTTTTCTGAATATAGGGAAGGGAGTTGCAGGATACGCTTCCGCCATATAAATTGCGCAGGGACCGATCTAAAAGATATAAACCCCCAGGATTGATAGACCTCCAGGTCAAGTAATAGGAAGGTAAGTGAACTATGGTGACCCCAACGGATCGGGGGCCGCTTCGGGGGTGCCACAGTAAAGCTCAACATGAATTCGATTAATTCAGGACCTTTGGTACTCTTGGCAATTGAAAATTTTGCTTCTAGTCAGTTATCCTAAAATTATAATATCCCTAGTAAGTACAGAAGAAACCTAACAAAAACTAGAGTTAAGCAATTCCAAGTTCCTTGTAAGTTCCACTTGGAATTTGGAACCTAATTATCGGAATAGGTTCCTCATTTTTATGGACCCTAGAACCTACATTATAAAAGTAGACGCAATAACAAAAATGAAAGTTCCTCATTTGTCAATAGAGACAATCCATAAAAATTGAACACATAAAATAAAATAAACAACAAAAGAGTTGAAAACATGTAACATAAAACCTAAATTATAGAACTTCAATCCTCAATCATCCATATCTCTTGGATATAATCAAAGTGTTCTCCTCACAACTCTCCACCTCCATTGACATGTTATCTTGATACATCAACTTCACGCATACACAACAATAACCTAGTATAATTAGAAGGCGTTCATATAATTAAAGCAAGTGAGAGGTTAAAATCTAGATTATTACCATATATGTTAACATGTGACAACATAAAGCTTCACCAATCTCTAGTGAAGATCATGACCATACTAATCACGATATCTACAATCCTAAACACAAGGTCCATGGACTCCAATCTGTTTTAATGGGCATAACAAATCTACCTTGAATATATTGAATGCATTGTGGAATTTTGTGATTGTATGATACACACCATTGCATATTTTCACTAGATAATGTACTATAGGGTAATTTATCTCAGTCTATCAACAACATAGGATGATATAAATTACAACAAGACACTAACGTTGTGTGTTTGCTTTCAAGAAATGAAACTAGAATAGATCTAATGGTCTCAAAAATTTGTATGATATCTAACTTTGTTATCGCTCTATGTAACTACTAATATCTGAAAACATTTTATTTTAAGTCTTGACTAACCCCATTGTTAGAACTTTTTAAGTGAAAATTAGTAGAGAATTACATTTATCCCTATTTCAGCTGCAAACTAGCACATGCACATTGATCCTTTTGATTGCAAGAAAAACTAGTATAAACCCCTCTAAAGATAAGCACAATGAATTCTTATGAGGAAAAAGTAAAAGGCTTCTTTTTAGGGTTTTCTCGGCTCCCTGATCCAATGTCACGCAAGGTATGAGCTTGAGAGAGCTCGCGCCTAATTGAGGGATGTTGGCCTGCCTTTGGGCAATACCTCTAAATCTAATATTTTCCCCAACATGCATAAAAAAAGTTGGGTCATGACAGGTATCTATGTTAGTGAGAAGGGAGCAATTCTTGAGGAGGAATGATTGATGGAAGAATTACTTAATATATTGTTTCAAGGTTTTGAGTTGACCCTGTTTCAACCAGTTGTTAGTCGGCCTTTTTGTGCTATGGGGAGTTGAACATTTGCGGTCCAAAGTTATTCACTCATTTGGTTTTGTCTTTCTTACGGATTGTGGTCAGCGACTCAGCAAAGGGAAAACACATCTATATTGGATTAAAAATTGATTATTTGAGCACGTTATCCTCCATTAAGCCACTAAAAAGTGATGACCTGTTGATTCAAGCATTGAAGGCATGTGCAAGATACATGTCTCATCTTTCTTCAGTTTTTGCCATGCACGCTTCTTTATCCGTCTGCCTCTGCTCTATTGAGAACTGGAGTTTGTGAAATTTGGGCGAGAATCTGAAGAGGAAGTAGGAAGTTCACCGATAATTTCAAGCAATTACAAATCCACAAAGGTGAATGAAGAATTGCTACTGATTTGTCTAGTCCATATCGCTTGCCTTTGGTCGGTCAGTTGACACGGGGCCGAGACGAATAGTATGTCGTCTATCTAATCATAACAACCATATACCAATCTACACGGAAGCTTTTCAAGCTATAATGATTGTGAAACATCTACCCTTACTCCTTTGTGGTTCCCTTGAAAGTATTGCTCCAAGAAAGAATGTGCATATTGCTATGGCTTTGTCAATTTCCAGCCCCGATCCTATATATCTTCTCCGATGTTTCTTGCAATGTCCGTTCTCGACATAGAGTTTTAGGGAGTAGATACGTATTCTCAATTTCTGTGGGTCATATGCTTATGAATCTCATTTATTCTCCTTCATATTGATAAATCCAACCCCCATCGTTCCCTACAATGAACTCGTGCTGATGGTGGCGGCGATAATTTTGAAGAACTCAAGGCACTTTATCGAGCAGATGCTTCTTTACAAAGATTTGGCTGGAGAAGTCTTCTCTACTGATAGGAAATCGGGAAACTGATATATCTCTACTGCTTGATTGAGCGTCAAACGTCAGCATATGCATGGTGCGTTACTGTTATTTGTCCAAGCAGTTTTGCATGCAGGGCTTATTATGTGTGAAATTGCTGGAAATTCGCTGAGCCAAAAGGAAGAGCAGTCCTTTGCGTTGCCTGTGTTGAACTACCCCATTGCTTAATTTTGCCGTCTTCGCCTGTGTGGAATAATGATTACGTCATCCCAAATCATGGATAACTCTACAAATTCGTGATTGACTACCATGTTTCAAAAGTTACCTACGCATTCGAGAACATATCTTAAAAACTACCAATTTTATATTTAGGATTCTGGGCCAAAATCCGAAATCCTGTCAATAGATCAAACAAAGAAGAACGAGAGGAAATGAACCACCTTAAGGATGGCATGGCTTAGAGACAATACGTGCCCTTGAAATAATTGATAGAACCGTTCTGCTTGAAAAGAAAAAAAAAAAAACTTAGTAGACATTAGAACTAGGGCTATCAAAATGCGATAAAGACAAAGGCAAAATAAGGGGGAGAGAGCAGAGAGCTTGTAGCGGATGTAATATATGCATGGAGAGCGAGAGTGCGCACGAAGTGTTCGTGAGAAGGCAAAGACAAATACTAAAACACAGCTTCGGGCTCTACTTTTTTTTTCTCTCTCTCGCTTGCTCGAGTGTGGCAAACCCGAAGAGACCCAACACGGTCTTCAAGGACCATTTATGCGGGGATTGATTGAGGGATTAAGATAATGAGGAAGCAGGTCGAAGCTGTGACCTCCTGAATTTCAACCATGTCTCGATTAAATGAAATGAGCTTTTCATCGACGCACCTATGGTCCTTATTCTCTGAGCTAATCACTCACGAGATAACTAATTTATCAGGTGAAGCCGTTAAGGCATATAAACGCGACAGACTTGAGAATTCGATCAGAAATCGACTGCTCGATCGTAATAATCGGCAAGGGTCTATATGGCACAGGTATAATCAATTAGTGATCGAATATAGGTCGATTCGATGGAAACACGCAATTGAATTGTAGGTGATTCCACATGATTGCGAAATTCACGTCGAACGATACTAACCCGATTTTCTGTCGATTTTGTACTCAATACCCGTAATTGAAACCTTGTGATTTTTATGACAACCAAGAGTCACCGACAAGTCGAAGATGTACAAACGTGGATTGAAAATTATCGACCACGGGTCAAACGCGCTAAAATCTCTAAAAACTACCCGGTAGGTTAGGTCACGCTAAAATCGCGTCCGATCGATTTTAACCACAAAATTGAATTCGGTTTTGGGAATCAGACGTTCAAGCGTGTCATGATTTATTTTTGGGATATCATCTCATCTTTTGGGAAAATTCCGTTGAGCTCGAAATTTTACGGAAAAATCGATTTCGGACAAAATAATAAAATAAGGGAAATTCGGAGCAAGGGAAAGAGAGGGATTTTGCTGCCCAAAAATGAATTATTGTTAGAATTAAGGGCTAAATTCTCATTGGAGGAGCCATGGACTTTGGTGGCCAAGGACTTTAGGGGCATGTAATGATGAAATAGATATTTCATCCTTGACTTTGCTCTTCTCTCTCTATCCCTTTCTCCCTTCTTTTTCACTCACGCTAGGCCTCTGCAGACTACCCTTTTCTTCTTTTTCTTCTCACTTCCCCCCTCACGTGCTTCATTTCTCCCCTCTGCCCACTTCCTCTCCACCTCACTCGCTTCTTTTCTTTGCATTTCGTTTCATCCATGCTGCACCAATTACTGCAGCTCCATCCATCATCATTCCAGCCATCACCGCCCAACAGAGCTCCCCCGCACGCAACCAGCTCACCACCACTCTTACGCCTCCATCCCAGCAGCTCTAGAAACCACCCTCCAACAGACCGTTCAGCGGCCACCGCTACCGCCAGCAACTCCACTCAGTCCACCCATCTCCACCAAAGCCCAGCGACTTCACCCACCAGCAGCCATCAACCCACCAATACCCACCTCAGCCCTGACCAGCCTTCCACAGAACCTCCCTCCTTTGGCTGTGAGCCCCTTGCTATTTTCAGCCACCGGTTGGCCTCCGTTGGAGATTCGGTAGTTGCGGGATCTCACCACCGTCGCCGTGAGCCCGCCGCTATCGAATTCCAGTGAGTTAACTCCCTAATCCTTGATTAGGTTGTTAATTGCGCTTAGGGGATTAGATTAGTGTTAATTAGCTGGTTATATTAGAGTTAATTAATTTAGCTTAATCTTCAGAGCTGGTTTACTGGACACTCGCCGTTTGCCATTTTTGTGGGGAAAAATGTGCTACAATTTTGAGGTTGATTCCTTCTTGAAAAATGTTTTCGATATCTTTAGCTATGACAGATATTTTACTCAAGATTTTACGGATTTAAAAGAATGAGATTTCGGCTTCGTTTCAATCAAAACAAAACATATGTTTGTGCTGGAACTTGTGACCTTTTGGTGTTCAATGGATTTTTATCAACTCTTAAGATTCTAATTTTGAAAGGGTTCCTTCCCAAATGTTGTTTATCATATCTTTTAGTTTAACATAGTCAAATTTCAAATCAAATGAACAAGTTTTGGACCTTGAACCAAACTGATTTCAAAAAATAGACTTTCTGGACATGGACACAGTTTTGGTAACGGTTTGGGTGATTTACTGCTCTCAATCTAGAAAGATCTGGGTTAAGGTGTCTTCATGCAAAATGTTCTTTTAGGTATCCTTTAGAACATATTCAAATTTGAGAATTTTTTGAGCTAGTTTGATTATAGTTCTGGAATTAAACTTGGAGGCACGCGAGTGACCCAGTTTCTGCCGGTTAGGACCGGAAGGGGTTTTGTAATTGTTCTTGATATTGGGCTTACTGGACAATGCATATTTGGTGCCTTGGTTGACTTGTGGCATTCTTAGAAATTATGTGTGATCTCATGAGGCTGATTGTTCTATGTGCGTTGTTTAGTATTATTGCAAACGGTGACCTTATGGACTATTAAATAGAAAATAAATGAGGTGTCAAGTCCGGACACCAAAAATTATTTGCCCAATAAAACAATGAGGTTTTAAACTAGGTGTGTGCAAAGTTTAACGGATTAATTTTGAGTACGTGAGCACCTATGAATTTATTTCTAAACGTTTTGAACAAAAAAAGGGGGGATTACTAAGGTTTGTTTTCAAAAGAGGGTGGTTATAGAAGAAATTAGAAGAAATACGGTGTCAGGTTTGGACGCCAAGTTTTATGTGCTTAATAAAACGAGGAGGTTTTATACGAGATGCGTGCAAAGTTTGGCGGGTTAATTTCAAATACGGGACCCCGTTCGAATTTATTTCGAATAGTTGGAACAAAAAAAAAAAAGGGGGATTGCCAATTGATTTTTAAAAAGGGATTTTTGGTGTTCATGACTATATGAGGGAGGATAAGGTTTGATGAGGTGCCTGCATTGTTAGGTTAATTAAGTGGTTCAGTTTAATTAATCGTAATTTATTTATTTAATCGAGATTTAATTAATTAATTTTAATTAGCGTAAATTGTGACGGAATAGCCGTTTTGAAGAATTTTACGCTGATTCTTGTGGTTGACTTTATACGTGAAATTGGTTGCTCATTTGTGCAATTGAGTGCTTGGATGTCGTTTGGAATTATTATTGCAAAAATTGATTTCTAGGTATTTAATTAGAAAAATACCCGGTGTCGGTTTTTTATGCCAAAAATATTTTATGTACTATATAAAATCATGGAATTTTGAAAAGAGATCACATCGCGTTTTATGGTTTGATTTAAATGCGTGACCATACACGATTATTTTACTAGGATGATTTTCAATACGAAGGAAATTGGCCAAGTCCATTATTTGAAATGAAAGTATTTGAGTGCAAAGCACAATGTTCTTGATTGAGTATGGATGTGCGTGTGATTGCTATCAGAACTCGTCACTCGATGAGAGTCACAGGACAATGCCTGATTCATTTCAAATGCCCTTGACAACAGATGTCGGTCGTAGTGGAGGCTGGGCCGATGCTCTTTCGGGAATGCCGTCTAGATGTAGACGTTGCCGTGCCTGATGAAGAGAGATGACACCTGGTTATGCCGGATGACCGTCGACTATTGAGTTGGCCGTGGCTGTCGTAAATGATTGGAACACACTTGAGTGATTGAGATAGCCGCGCCTGATTATGGGACCAAAATTATGTTGCATGGAATGAGACGTGTCATAACAGTTTGGCCTTATAATCAGGATCCCTGTGAGTATTTGATGACTGATATGAGGTGTTCCAATTATTGATTACACTTGTTGCGTTCATAAATGTATGTGAGATGTACTAATGTACAGGGAGGTGCTGAGGCGAGGTAAGTCCTATATGGTGCATGTTTAAGCTGTCTCTAGGTGAATTCTCATCATAATCGAGGTTTAGGGTGTTGACTCGCTGAGATTTACTCTCACCCCGTCGTGGTTTAAATATTTTCAGATCCCTAGTATGAAGAACCTGAAGCCCGAGGCTGAAGGGTCCGAAGCGTAGGTGGATTAGCAGTTTCTATTTGGAGACAGACTGGGGTGTATAGACCTGTAGGTTAACCTGGTTTGTGTTAATTGGATGTCCTACTTTTACTATCCCATGTGTTGATTTGTTGGTTGGGTAATTATGAGTTTGCTTCCGCATGTGCATAAAACGAAAGAGTCAGCGACGCGTCCTGGGAACGTCGCAATTTTTTTTAAATCGAACGACGAGGGATGTGTGCGTACCGGGGATCCGGGGCGTGACAAAAGCTGTGGCTTTTGGCTAGTTCCAAGTTCGCAAGGACCGAGGAAAAAAGGAAAAAGGGAGGTGACAGGCGAGAGCTTTTGACCTGTTTGTAGAATTTAGTAGCAATGGCCTTTACTATCCTTGAGTGGCACTCCCAGCGTTTCATTTCAATTGCAAGTTGCAAGTGACAAATGAAAGCTCTCTATCATGGTTCAAAGTCCGTTTAATTCATCTTTGTTCCAATCAAAGGCCAATTGTTTAGCTTGATGAAGATCATTGTGTCACAACAAAAATCTAGGACTCAAATTAGAGAGGAAGAGAGCATCTCATGCGATGTGTATGCTTTTGATACCATGCGAAGCATATGAAATCATGTGTCGTGAAAAGAAAGAAATGTGTTAGGCGTTGCTAAAATTACTTTGTGTAATTCGATCAAGTAGTCTTACGTGTTATTTGACCAATTTAATCCATATTGACATATATTTGCACAATACAATTTTGGCAATTCATATCCAAATTGACCTACATTCGATAGTTAAAAACAATAATAAAAGAAAGAGGGACTTTTATAACCCTAAATAGTTAAAAACAAAAATGAAAAGGAAAACAATAATTGAAGAAACTGGTGAAGCGGAAGAGGCCAAAACGTACCCTTGGAAATTTAAGAGAAAGCCAAGAGCAATGGCGGAGGGAAGAGCCCCAAAGAGAGTAGCTGAGGTCACTAGGCTTACCTCCCGGCTGTTCATTGAATGGAGAAGGAAAAGCTGCGACTGCAACTGCGAAATAGGAATAGATATTAGGATTGGGAAATGAATAGGATGAAACCAGAGCAACAACAAAGAGGAGAGAACTGAGTCCGCAAAAATCTTTACTCAACAAAGGTGTGGAGATGGACGAGTTCGTCTAAGGCGCCAGATTAAAGATTCTAGTCCAAAAGGGCATGGATTCAAGTCCCAATCTCCACACGCACAGGTTGCCACTTGCAAAACGTCTATAGCAAAGAGTAGAAGTAAATAACTAACCACCCGAACAACCCATCTCAATTTTACCACGTTCAGTTGTCATAAAAGAGGATATCTAATACACCAAAGTGAAGATATCCATTCTCAATGAGTGCACTAATCACCATTGGAGTTCTATTATGTCACGCCCCAAACCCCGGGTACGCGCATATCCCTCGGCGGTTGATAAAAAATGTGACGTCCTAGGACGTCACCAACCCATTCTTACTTTTTTCTTTCAATTAAGCACATGCGGAAGTGAATTAACTACAAAACCCAGTCAATCAACAAATATAGGGATAGTAAACACAATGAACAAATTTCCCAAACACAACAATTTCCTTACCAACTGTTGACCCTAGAAAGTCTAATAATTACAAGCTCTTTAGCAGCCACTTCCTCTTGACCCTCTCAAAAGACCTCAAGGATCAAGGTCACCCTAAACTTTGCTAACGGCAGGGCTAGCCACAAGGTGTCGCATCTCACGCCCACCATATCCGCATTCAGCAGATCTCCACGCTATGGCCCTGAAAAAGGTTAGCCCACGACGGGGTGAGATCAAATCTCAACGAGTCAAAACCCTAAACCCTGATTAGGACAAGAATTCACCTAGAGGCAGCCTAAACAGGCGTAACACACACAACTTACCTTGCCTCAGCACATCCCTATAAATTAGTACATCTCATATATCATATGCATACAGCAAACGTATTTAATAACTGGAACACCTCATATCATTCATCAAATATTCACATGGGTCCTAATTATAAGGCCAAACCGTTATGACACGTCACATTCCGTGCCACACAATTTTGTCCCATAATCACGCGCGGCTATTTCAATCACTCAGGCGTGTCCCAATTATTACAACCCATCGGCCAAGGCAAACTTAATAGTTAGCGGTCATTCGGCATAACCGGGAGTTGTCCCACTCCGTTGGGCATGGCAACGTCTACCCCTAGACAGCATTCCATAAAGAAGCATCGACCCAGCCTCCACTACGACTGGCATTCGTTGTCAATGGCATCTGAACTTAATCAGGCATTGCCCCACGTATTCATATGCATTAGGACGGGTTCCAATAGTGATCACACGCCCATCCATATTCGGCCAAGAACATCATGCTTTGCACTCAAATACTTCCATTTCAAATAATGGACTTGGCCAATTTTCTTTGTATTAGAAATTCCCGATAAAATAATTGTGCATGGTCATACATTCAAATCGAACCATAAAACGTGATACTCTCCCATTTCATAATTCCACGATTTTATATAGTACATAAAATATTTTTGGCGTAAAAAACCGACACTGGTATTTTTATAATTAAATACCATAAAATCAAATTTTTGCAATAATAATTCACAATGGTAATCAAGCATTCAATTGCAAAAATAAGCAATCAATTTCACATATGGACTCATTCACGACGATCAGCGTAAAATTTTGAAGAATGGCTAATCTTTCACAAATTACACTAATTATAATTAATTAAATAAATTGCGAGTAATTAAATAAGTTGCGATTAATTAAACTGAACGACTTAATTAACCTAACCATGCAAGCACATCATCAATCAAGTCAACTTTTATCTTCTATCATAAAGTCAAAACACCAAAAATCCCTTTTTAAAATTCACTTGGCAATTTTTTTTTTTTTTTTTTTCAAACTTTCCGAAATAAATTCGTATGAGGTCCCGTATTTGGAATTAATCTGCCAAACTTTGCATGTATCTAGTATAAAACCTCCTCGTTTTGCTGAGCAAATAAAATATGGCGTCCAAACCCGACACCTCATTTATTTTCTAATTTCTTTGTCCAACCCTCTTTTTAGAAACAATCCTTGGTTAACCCCTTTAAAAAAAAACTTTTGAAATAAATTTGTAGGTGCTTGTGTACTCAAAATTAATCCATCAAACTTTGCACGCACCTAGTTTAAAACCTCATTGTTTTATAGAGCGAATAAGTTTTGGTGTCCGGGCCCGACACCTCATTGTTTTTCTAATTAAAAGCCCATAATGCCATCTTTTGCATCACCAATAAACACTCACCATAGCACAACCATTCACATACCATCACACTTAAGTTCTAAGCATGCCACAAGTTAACCACGTCACCAAATATACACTATCCAACAAGCACTACACCAAGAACGACCACAAAACCACTACCAACCCTAACCGACAGAAACCGGGCCACTCGCGTGCCTTCAACTTTAATTCCAGAAACATAATCAAACGAATTCAAAAAATTCTCAACTTGGAATATCTTCTAAAGGAGACGTAAACTAACATTTTTCATGGAGACACCTTGACCCATATCTTTCTAGATTAAGAGCAGTAAATCGCCCAAACCATTACAAAAACTGTGATCATGCCCAGAAAGTCTATTTTCCAAAATTAGTTTGGTTCGAGGTCCAAAACTTGTCCGTTTGATTTGAAATTTGACTATGTTAAACTACAAGATGTGGACTATCTTAAAACTACAAGATGTGATGCACAAATTTTGTGAAGGCACTCTTTTGAAAATCGAACCCTAAGAGTTGATAAAAATCTTTTGAACACCAAAAGGTCACTGTTTCCAACATAATTCGAAATTGTGTTTTGCAAATAACGAAGCTGAAATCTCTTTCTTTTAAATCCATAAAATCTTGAGTAAAATATATGTCATAGCTGAAGATGTCTAGAACATTTTTCAAACAGGAGTCAATCTCAAAATCATAGCACATTTTTCCCCACAAAAATGGCAAACGGCAAGTGTCTAGTAAACCAGCTCTGAAGATTAAGCTAATTTAATTAACTCTAATCTATTTAGCTAATTAACACTAATCTAATTAAGCTAATTAACACTAATCAAGGATTAGGGAGTTAACTCACCGGAATTCAACTGCGGCGGGCTCACAGCGATGGCAATACGAAGGCGGTAAGAACCTGAGACTACTACGTCTCCAACAGAGCTCAAATGGTGGCTAAAAAGCCCTACAAGGCTCACAGCCAAGTGAGGGACTCGGTTCTGCTTCTGTGGTTGTTGCTGGTCGGTCTTAGCGGTGGCTACGTTGGACTGGTGGTGGTGATGCTAAGGTTGTCTTATGGTGGTGGTGAGGCAGCTAGGTGGTGAGACGGTTGCTGGTGGGTGTGGCGTAGCTTGGTGTTGTTGGCTGTGGCCAAAGAGCTGATGGGTTGAAGTGTTGGTGGCTGGTGGCATGCAGATGAAATGGTGAGGGTGGCGGTGGAGATGAGCTGGTTAAGGCGTGGGGTGATGTTCGGCAGCAACAAACTGAAGTCTAGCAAAACCAGGGGGAAGAAAATGGGTGGGTTTGGCGGTAAAGGAAGGAAAAAGGGATTGGGGAAAGGGGAAATAAAATGAAGATAATAAGTGGACGTGAGGAGGAATGGGCAGAGAGGAAAATGGGCAACAGCAAGGGTAGGGGGAAAGAAAGTCAAGGGAAAATATCTTAAAACTTATCACAAAGCCACAAAAGTCTTCATGCCCATCTTCTTTGTCCCCAAATACTTTCTTGAATCTAATTTCCCACAATTAACCATTTTTGGGCAGCAAAAATCACTCAATTCCCCTCCCATCCGAATTTCCATTTTTTTTCCAATTTGTTCGAAATTGATTTTTCCGCAAAATCCCGGACTCGATGAAAATTCTTCGAAAGATGAGACAATGTTTTATAAATGAATCGTGACACACTCGAACGTCCAATTCCCGAAATTGAATTTAATTTTGTGGCTAAAATCGACTGAACGCAATTTTAGTACAATATAACCTATCGGGTAGCTTTTAGGGATTTTTGCGCGTTTGACCCGTGGTCGATAATTTTCGATCCACGTTTGTGCATCTCCAACTCATAGGCGACTCTTGGTTGTCGTAAAAATCGCAAGTTTTCAATTACGTGTCCCAAGTGCACTATCGATAGAAAATCGGGTTAGTGCCGTTTGACGTGAATTTCGTAATCCCGCAGAATCACCGGCAATTCAATTACGTGTTTCCATCAAATTGACCTATATCTGATCACTAATCGATTATAACATTGTCATATTGACCCTTGCTAATTATTATTGTTGAGCAGTTAATTTCCGAACGAATTCTCAACTCTGACACGTTTATATTATCGAGACTGCTTTTTTTTTGGCTATCATGGCAAGCGCCTTCGAAGGCTAATGGTTCGGCTAGGTCTATTAGGCTTAGCCCGGACTCTTCCAAGTCCATCATTTCACGACTTAAAAGTCTAAGTTTTTAACTTGTGAGTTAATTTAAAAAGGAGTTGCCACTAAACGGTTTGGCGTGGGTCGATTAGAAACCCAAGCGAAGTATCGGGAGAAACACTCGCTCCCGCGTAAATAGAGAAATTAGGATCAAGGACTTAATTACACTAGTTAATTATTAATGCCCTTTTAGCACCTAATATTATTTAAATCCTAAGGCTTTTTGGATTTTTGAGTGGTTTTTCCATGCATTTGTGGAGGAAAAAACATTTTTTGGACCTTTTTCTATTTTTTTCAACATAAAAATCATTTTTTGGATTTTTTTTATCTTTTCTGAAAATAAAATCATTTTCTAACTTTTTTTTTTTTTTGGCTTTTTTTTTTTGGAAAATATAGGATATTTTTTATTTTTTATTTTTATTTTTTAAAAATAAATTATTCTTTTGATTTTTTAATTAAAATATTATTACAATATTAAAAATATTAAAAAGGTGACTCGGGTCGGATCCGGGTTGGGTTCGGCCCAAACCGCGAGGCCAAGACTCGAACGGAGCCTGTCCCGTGATTTTTGTTTTGTTTTAAAAGGGCTTAGCCCACACACCTGGAATTGGGCCTATTTTAAATAAAAAGGGGATGCCCGGCCCGAGTTCGAAGATCGCCCGACGACCCAACCCGTTTGAGGAAACCCTAGGGGGAACCCGGTTATGCACCCAACCGGGTTTCACCGGGTTTCGCGGCGTTTCCTCCCTCTCTCTATTCGTGGCGCCAATGAAGGGGCTAGGCGGCGGCGACGCGATGGGGGATGGCAACAACCACAACGGCGACGACGGCTACAAACCGCTACGTGGATGGTGTTGCAATACCGCATCAATAGCCGGGACTTGCGTGGGACCAACGGACGCGGCGGTGACGGCGTGAGACCGTGGGGTAGAGTAGCGGCGCCCGTGGGGAGCGGGTGAGGGTAGACGGTGACCACAACGGACCTAGTGTTGAAGTGGATGGTGGCGGCTAGGGTTCCGAAGGAAAGGCGACGGTGATGACGCATTGGTTGGTAGTTTGTTACCTGTCCACAACGAGGGTATGGCACAGCGACGTTGCTGGTCGGCGAGATGGCAGGCGGCACCTCGGCTAGTCGTCAGGTAGAGTAGCGGTGTAGCAGCTAGTGTCGGGTGAGAGGATCTCGGGGCTACTGAGCTAGTGGACAAAGTAGTTGGACAGCGGCTTAATTGCGGCATCTTGGGGACGGTACGACTTGGCATGGGGATGGCAGCCGGTCGAGTCGACAGTGCCTTCTCCCTCCTTGGTTCTAGCCTTCTCTCTCTTACAACCCCTGCCTTACAGATCTCAAACCTCATCTGCTCAGAACTCCCCTCCTCCAGCCAGATCTGAGATCTCGGACTACTTGCCTTAAAACCTTCCCCGAAGTCTCTTAGGGAAGGTCTTTGAAGCTTGCTACTGGTGATCCCTCACTTCGCCGTCTGCTGGCCTTCATCGGGAGGGGAGTATTTATAGGTGGAGGGGTGCCGGTCGACGGAGGTTCAGCCGTCGGTCAGCACACACCGACCGGCATTGGGTTCGGTTTAACTGGCATCCACTCCAATCTACCCACTTACGTGTCCCGTCGCTGCGAGTCTACTTCTCCCCTCTTCGTTGTAGGCGTCCTCGAGTGCGTCGCCATCACTGCACGTGGCCTACAGAGGAGGTGGAGGAAGGAGCAAGGAAAGAAGAAAGAAGAAGGAAGAAGAAGGAAAAAAGGGGGAAAGGTGGCCGGGTCGTGTGGGCTGAGCCCTTGGGGCCCGCGCGATAAAAAGAAGGGTTTGTCTAGGACCTGAACCTTTCTTCGGTCACCTTGACGGGGAATTGCCTTTCCAGGACTTAAACCATTCTTCGGTCGCCTGTTAGAGCAATAAGTGGTTTGTTTAGGACTCGAACCTTTCTTCGGTTGTCTATTAGAGCAATAACTTGTTTGTCTAGGACCCGAACCTTTCTTCGGTCGCCTTGATAGGGAATTGCCTTTCCAAGAGCCGAACCATTCTTCAGTCACCTGTTAGAGCAATAAGTGATTTGTTTAGGACCCGAACCTTTTTTCGGTCGCCTTGATAGGGAATCGCTTTTCCAAGACTTGAACCTTTCTTCGGTTGCCTGTTAAAGCAATAAGTTGTTTACCCAACCTTTCTCGGGAGAATGCACTGACCTTTCTCAAAACATCTATTTGGGGGGTGCATGATCCTCTATCAAGGACATCGGTTGGGAGTGCCTGATCCTCTGTCAATGACACCGGTTGGGGGGTGTCTGATCCTCTGTCAAGGACACCGGTTGTGGGGTGCTTGATCCTTTGTCAAGGACACTGGTTGTGGTGTGCCTGATCTTCTGTCAAGGACACCGATCTGTGGGGTGCCTGATCCTTTGTCAAGGACACCGGTTTGTGGAGTGCCTGATCCTCTGTCAAGGACACCATATGGTACCCTACCTTTCTCAAGGGATGCGTCGACCTTTCTGTAACGAGCTATGACGTCCCAAGGCATCACGTACTAAGCGTAAGCGGAATTATTATTATTATTATTATATTCCTAAACTTGTAACCTCCTTCTTGAATATCTATAGTGTTTACCATTGAAGGTTAGCATGTATAACATGAATTATTTAAAATCTATAGTTTGTACTATGAGATTATCCTACAAATTCTCTACTGAACGTTAATATAGGTCAATATATTGATGCACATAGACAAGATCACAAGAAGCTTCATTTCTTCTTAACATCATCCGGGCCTACAAAATTTATCAACCTGGACTCTTTCCATGTCCACCGCCTATATATACAACATATTTATAACAAAAGTAAGGCGCAACAAAAGCCAGGGATAAGAGGGTGAGGGTGTCTACTCCATAAGTTCCCACACGAGCCCACGTTCAAAAGAAAACAGAAGATAGACAGCTTCTATGTGATCAAAGGCGTCTAGGCGCCATCCGTCCCAGCTCTTGCTCCACCATTGCTAAAAGGGATATGGCCAAACATCGCTCCATCATGCTTGACAAACCATGCAACAAACTTCATGGGGATCATCTCAGCTCTACGATTATCCATCCACATCGTGGCCTCATATTTGGAGAAGGTCAGCTAAACATCAACGTCATACACATCAGTGAAAGTAACCTCAATGTTCGATATCACACCATAACGAGCTAATGGCGGCACATCCATACTATCAATCTGAAAAATGTAAGGTATGAGCAAAACTATGCCTAGTAAAGAATGATAAAACTCTAACTTAAACAATCCACAACCATTAATATTACAAGGGAATCACAATCCAAGTAATTTAGGATACAATAATAAAGTTGTCACAAGCATAGACAATTGAATATTAATACATCACATAAGTAATTTGTTAGAACTAGAATTAGCACCTAGAGGGGGGTGAATAGGTGACTAAAGCGATTTTAACAATTTAATCCAGATAAGAGATTAATGAATTAAAAACAACAATCGCTGCAAATGAAAGTAATGAAAGATAAAAGGATTAGGGATAGAGAATCAAGACTCATTTATAGTGGTTCGGTTTAGACCAAGCCTACGTCCACTCTCCCGCACGGATAGCCCTTCTGGCTGGATTTCACTAAGAATCAAAAAGAGTGTTTACAATCTCACGCCCTTGAATCCACAGTGTAGGAACTCTACTACACTTCCTCAAGGTCTCACCACACTATGGTCTCTCTTTTGATTATTTGTATTGCTCGAAGAATAAGATCACAAAATAACAAGGAGATTTCGACTTTGGAATTCTTCTATCCGGCGCCCTTCAACAACTTGAGCGTCTCCCTTATATACTTCTTCATGCCTTCATTACCGTTGGCACCTTCCAAAGAAGTTCTTCCAATCAACCCGTTGGACAGAATCAATTTAAAGAGATCTCGAGCTCTTCAAGGTAAGTGTTGATAGCCCATCAATCCTGCTCGCCCATACAATCAGGATCTTGGTTTCCATAAGTAGAACCTTCCACATAGAAGTTACGAATCTTAGAGAATCTATATTAATTTGGATACGAATATAAAATCTTGTAGTGTTGATTCCAGTCGAAAGATATTCCTTAGCCGTTGGAGTCAAAACCATATATGATAGAATCAGAATAGAAGTTTTAATCTTGTCAGTATGGAAACTGTCCATGAGAGTAGACTTTTAAACTTGAGTCTTGTTATCGTCAGACTTTGATCTTCAGACTTTGCCAGTAGAGTGCACGCAAGTCTTCAGACTAGATTGAGGAAAATGTTTTGTCAACTTTAAAATATCTGAAGAGAATTTATCCAACAATCTCCCCCTTTTTTTATGGTGACAAAACTTTCCTGCAGATTTGAATACTATTGCCCTGCAATACAACATTTAAGCTAGCAATGATATCTCATAAAAGATTAGAATATGGATAGTATAAGTTATCCTATACACAGATGTCCTGTACACAGACTTATCCTGTACACAGATCTGCATCCATAGAAAACTCATTAGTCATGTGCAGACATCAACTATCTTTATCTAATTTAACAGCTTAAAGTAATGCAGTAATAAGCAAGCATTCAAAAACTCAAGATAAAGTCAAAATGTCAATCACAGATGTTAAACAAAATATTAAATCAAAAGATGTTTTAAAAGTGAAAGTTTGGAATGGAGATCTGTGAAAATCTGCCTGCAAAGTCTTCTCCCCCGTTTTGTCAGCATTAAAAGGTGAGAAAATCAAGGAGCACGAGGAATGCGAACAAGTTGAAAGTCCTCCATAGACTTGACAGGTTCCTTCTAGCTTTCTCAAATCCTCCCGTAGTTGAGTGAGAGCAAAGCACCTTTGGCAAAGGGCTCCGAACCCGATGTTGAATATCTTTAATCGATCATGCAAGGTGATGAACATGGCATGATTCTCATTCTGTAAAGTCTGAAATTCACACCCCATAGCATATATCTGGCCTTTGAGCTCCAAAATGATTTCAAGCAGCCTTCCGAAATCAGTTGAATTGTCAGTTTGTGTGCTTGCATCAACACGGTCTGATGGTGGAGTTAAGCCAGTGTGAATATTAGCAGGGAGATCAATGTTTGGAGATGATGCCTCTCCCTCGGGAAAATGAGCAAAGCATGAACATCTTCTCGCATCGGAGGCGATCTACTAACACTTGCACTGGTAAATGTCAAGAGAAGAGGAGTACTTTCTCTTTGGACATCTCCCCCTGTTTCAATGCCTTCTAGAGGGAAGAAGTACTCTTCTTTCTGAGGAGTTTCCTTAGTGGCAAAATGTTGTTGATCCTCCTTTTTTCGCCGGAGAATCGCTTGATCTTCTTCGACAAGAGATTCCCGCGGTTGCCGCCGGGAGTCTGTCTTTGTTGGTTCTCCTTCTTCTTTTTCCTTTTCTTCTCTTTCTTTTTCCTCTTCTTCTCTTTCTTTTTCCTCTTCTTCTTCCTGCAAGGATTCCTTTTCCTGGTTCCCTTTCTCAGTTTCCTCTGCAACTTGTTGTTCTGGGGTTCTCGTGTCACGGGAGCGAGTAATGCGAGAAATAAAGGCAGAGATAGGAATATCATCCTCATCATCTTCTTCCTCCAAGATAATAGCCCGCCTCTTCTTGATAGGACCAGTCACGGGTTCCTTTCCTTTCCTCTTAGCAGCAGAAGAGTCTGATCTGGTCTTAACAGGGGTTTGCTCCTTGAACCTGCTCCGACTTCTTCTTGCCGAGTTCTTTCGACGCATTTTTGTAATCATCCTCAATCCGATGACCATTTGATCAATAGTCTTCACGAGAGAGAATGTGGGGAGGCTGAATGTTCAAATGTCCGAAAAGACGAGTGATGAGCAGCAGATAAGGGAGTTTTCCCTTGTCCTTCGCCATAGACCCGTACATGTGAAACATGATTGTATGGGGCAAAGAGAAGTTAAGACCGATCTTAATTGCATACATCGTTTGGCTTCGAGATGGATACATCTGTCTTCGATGTCGATTTTGGTCTCGAGACGTTGATCACTATCTTGTGAAGCGAGTGTTTGTATCATTCATCCTTGAGTAAGAGAGACAACCTTCTACGATTCTGTCTCTCGCAAGTTCCAGAGTTGCATGACTCACAGACACAGAAATTGATTGGAAAGCTCCTCTTTCCACACCAATTACATCCGCTAGAGTATCTGTGTCAACCACATACTCTCTATCTCTCACACTGAAAGAAAAACTATTGGCATCAAGAAAACTGAGGTTGGAATAAAAATAGGCTGTCAATTCGAATAAGCAACCTCCCTCTCGCACAGAATTTATGAAGTTGAAGCTTCTCAAACTTCTCCCTCAGATTGATGCTCAACAGATCTAGAAAATCAAAATCCACCGTTCGTGGGTTCATCACCCCACGCTTCAGCAATTTGCCATACACTTTCTTGTGTTCCTCCGATCGAAACAATTCATCCCTCTTTCCTCGAAGAGTTGCAGCCACACCCATCCTAGGTTTAAAATGTACAAACATCTTCTCATCATCATCTTTCCCCTCAGGCTGATTTACACTACCAAAACGAGGGTCACTCGGAAAGTTCGCAAATGTCTTTGCTGCAGTTCCAACAGGAACAACGCTCGATCGCTCCATTACAGTGAGAAAATGTGTCTCATTTTTATAGCCTTTCTCTTTCAAAAACTCATCAATGAAAGTCATTGCAGAACCTCCTTCCTTCAACGCGAGAATAGAGCCTATAAACAAATGCGGGCTTAAGGGATATTACAGGTTCAACATCTTCAATGATTTCTTCTGCATGTTGAGGATGACGAACATGTGATCTAGTCGAGGAGGTGCGCTGTTGAAATTGTTGGTGCGTCTGTTCTCTTGAAAAGTCACTTTCTTCTGTGAGATCAAAATGCGTAGGCCCCTCACCGAGCCCCGTGGTCCCCTACTCGCTATTCTTGAAGATTCCTTTGGAAAGACATTGTCGCTTTCTTGGATGGAACTTTCACACTTGTGTCGCAAGAAAGTTAAAAACTTGAGAAGAGAAATCTCAGAGCGTGAAAAATTTTTGAACTAGGATTTCTAGGTAGAGTAAAAGTAGAAGGAGAAGGAGAAGGAGTATAAAAGGCAATCGATACGAGGTATCTGAAGCATCACAATTAGGAAAGATTAAGAAATTCCTTTTCAAAAAAATAACTGCCTTAAACAAATCGATAACCATCCCTTTTTAAAATTAACTACCTTAATAAACTCAATTAGTGATAAACAGACAATCTTACCTTTTCGAGACATCGGTTTAAGTGAGTAACCGAACGTAATTGTAACAACTTACGGTCATGACGATTGGTATTCCAAGTCTTAATTTTGAGTCGATTCTTTTACGACTTTAGATTTCGAGTCCGAACTTCAACAGTCTTCTAGAGATAAAATGTTGAGTCTTGAACGAATAGACTCAAATCAACTTTTGTCAAGTGGCTTTGTGAAGATGTCTGCTAGTTGATTCTTTGAGTCAATAAATTGTATCAAGACTTCTTTGTTCTGAACATGATCTCTTATAAAATGATGTCGAATCTCAATATGTTTTGCTCTTGAATGTAGGATAGATTCTTTGTAAGATTGATTGCGCCTGGTATTGTCACATTTGATCTACGTGCAAGAGTCTTCAATACCAAAGTCCCATAGTTGTTGTTTTATCCATAGTATTTGAGAACAGCAACTTCCAAGTGCTACGTATTCGCTTCGCCCGTTGAAAGAGTCACGTACTTTGTTTTCTTGAAAACCGGGATACCGCCCGTAACCAAGTAATTGACAAGTACTGAAGTGCTTTTTCTTTCAACTCTACAACCCGCAAGATCTCGCGTCTCGAATAACCAAGAAGGGTAAAGTCTCCTACTTTGGGATACCATAGACCAATCTTAGCAGTAGTTGCAACATATTTAATGATACGTTTAGCAGCACTTAAATGAGATTCCTTAAGATCTGATTGAAACCTAGCACATATGCAAACACTAAATAATATGTCAGGTCTAGATGCAGTAAGATAAAGAAGTGAACCAATGATACTTCTATATAATTTTTGGTCGACTTTCTTCCCTCGCTTCGTCTTTGTCTATCTTCAAAGAACTTGACATAGGTATATCGTCTTTTTGCAATTCTCCGATCGAACTTTTTAACAAGTTCTTTTGCATATTTTTCTTGATGAATAAAGATTCCTTCTTTCAGTTGTTTCACTTGTAGACCAAGGAAGAAGGATAGTTCACCCATCATGCTCATCTCAAATTCATCCTGCATAGACTTAGAAAATTTCTTGCACAACGTCTCATTAGATGATCCGAATATAATGTCATCAACATAAATCTGAACAAGTAGAAAGCTTTTGCCTTCCTTTTTAATAAACAAAGTAGTGTCTACCTTTCCTTTAGAGAAACCACTTTGAATTAAGAAATTACTTAGTTTTTCATACCAAGCTCGAGGAGCTTGTTTTAATCTATATAAAGCTTTCTTGCCCGAACACCGAGTCCGGGTTTCTTTGAGTCATCAAATCCAGGAGGTTGTTCCACATAGACTTCTTCTTGGATAAATCCATTCAGGAATTCGCTTTTGACATCCATTTGAAATAACCTGAAATTCTTATAACATGCAAAAGCAAGAAGTAATCGATTGCTTCTAACCTTGCTACCGGAGCGTAAATCTCATCATAGTCTATCCCTTCTTCTTGCATGTATCCTTTAGCCACGAGTCTTGCTTTGTTTCTTGTCACTTTGCATTTTTCATCAACTTTGTTCCTGAAAACCCATTTAGCTCCAATAACAGATTTACCTTTTGGTTTAGGAGTTAATTCCCAAACGTCGTTAATACCGAATTGTCTCGAGCTCTTCTTGCATTGCTTCAATCCAGCTTTCATCAGCTAAGGCTTCTTCAATGTTTTTGGGTTCTATTTTAGAAATAAGTGCAACGGCACTAGACTCTTCTCGCCTTTTGGATCTTGTACGAATTCCCTCATTAACGTTTCCAATAATGAGTTCTTCAGGATGACTGGACTTGTGCTTCCAGTTACTAGATGGTTTGATCGGTTGTTGATCATTTTCTTGAGTTGATTCTTCATCAACATCTTGTTGTACTGCATCTGAATTTTGAACTGCTTTATGGGAGATAGATCTAGCGAGTCCGGAATGTATACCGATTCTTCGCCCGAATTGGCTGAATTTGTGGAGAGTCTTGAAATTTGACGTTCATTGATTCTTCCACGCCCGAGTCTTCTTGTTGAATACTCTATAGGCTTTGCTTGCGTTGAGTAACCAAGAAAGAATCCTTCATCTGATTTTTCTTCAAACTTACCAACTTGATCATTTGCATTCTTCAGAATAAAGCATTTACAACCAAATACTTGAAAATAAGAAACAATTGGTTTCTTTCCTTTAAAAATTTCATAAGGGGTTTTCTCAAGAATTGGCCTTAAAAACACTATGTTTATAATATAGCAAGCGGTTGAGACAAACTTTCAGCCCAAAATCTTGAAGAAATATTGCTTTCAATTAAAAGAGTTCTTGCCATTTCTTGTAAAGACCTATTCTTCCTTTCCATAACCCCATTCTATTCTGGGTGTGTATGGAGAGGAGAATTTGTGCTGAAAACCAGAATCATCACGAGAATTTAGTAAAGTCTTGATTTTCAAACTCACCTCCATGGTCGTACGAATGCTTGAGATAGTGTGACCTTTCTCATTTCGCACCTTCTTAGCAAACTTTGAAAAGTGAGAAAAAGTCTCAAACTTACTTGCAAGAAAGTAAACCCAAGTAAATCGTGAATAATCATCCATTATTACTAGGCGAACCTTTTTCCACCAATGCTTTGCGTTCTAGTAGGTCCAAATAAATCCATATGCAGAAACCGCAAAGTACACGATTAGTGGAAACTTTACTTATTGGTTTGTAAGAGTTTCTAACCCGTTTATCCAAGACGCATGGTGTGCATAGATCGACTTTAAGTAATTGAGAATAGGCAATCCTCGAACAAGTTTCTTGGAGGAGATCTTGCTGATTTGCTTCATATTGGTATGGCCAAGTTTTCGTGCCATAGATTAGCTTCATCTTGTACCGATATCAAGCACCGTGATCTTTCATGATTCACATCCAGAAGATAGATATTTCCATGTCTTTGTCCAGTAAAAGATTGAGTAAAGTCTTTACTGATTCCTGAGCACGTTCCTTCCTGGAAATTGATCTTGAATCTAGTATCACACAACTGGCTTATGCTAAGCAAGTTGTAATTTAATGCTTCAACTAAGGAAACATTCTTGATTGACAGACTTCCAATCTTTCTTTGTTCCACGACCAGTAATTCTTCCTTTGTTGTTACCACCAAAGGAAACTTTTCCTCCATCTATCGGTCAAGTTTTATGAAGCAACTTAAGTCTCCGTCATATGTCTTGAGCAGCCACTATTTAGATACCATTTAATCTTCCTTTTGATAGTGACCTACAATTAAAAAGAATTCAAGCTTTCTTTGGTACCCACATCATCTTGGGTCAGAAGAGTTAGAGCAATAAACAGTCTTTGCCCAATTCCTTTTAACGGGTCTCCAAACCAAAGGACATTCTTTCTCAAAATGTTCGAGCTTTGACACTTGGAACATTTCAAAGCATTTTCGCCAACGGGTTTTACAAAGACTTTATGGAAATAATTTTTATAAACAATTCTGATTGGTATTTATTTGATTCTTTCCTTCACCTTTGGGAAATCAATCGTGGAATAGTTTTAAGTCATACCAAGACCAAACCGATCAAAGTAGGGTCTTTGTATCGAAAGAATCTTATCCAACTTTTCAGAACCATTTGAAAATCTTTTTGATATATTAGAAATATCATTTTTCAAAAGATTATTTTCTTTGGAAACGAGTCCGAGTTTTCCTTCAAGACAAGAAAGTTCTTTTCTAACTTTTCAAACTTCTCTTTCCAAAGTTTTTCCTGTTGCTTCAATGTAGAATTTTCCTTTTTCAATTCGGAGATCCTCTTAAGAGAAGTTTTTAGACTAAGACAAAGTTCATCAATATATTTCGAAACCTTGACAGGAATTTTTAGATTACTAACCTCGAGTTCACTGTCTAAGTCTGTATCTGTATCAAGGTCTGAGTTTGAATAAGATTTTGCCATCAAACATATATTGGCATAATCATCATCACTCTCTTCACATTCGTATCACTTGGGTCTCGCTTTGAGTGCCTTCCCGTATTTCTCGTCTTTCCTTTTCTCTTCTTTAACAAAGGACTGTTGGGTCTGATGTGTCCATTTTTCTTGCATTCAAAGCAAGTCACTTCTTTGTTTGAATCATCTTCCTCTGTTGATTTGTTTTGAAACCTCTGTGAGCTTTGTTTCTTCCAATTGAATTTTCTTCCCTTTCTATTAAGCTTTCTGAATCTCTTTACCATGAGTGCCAGTTCTTCATCATCTAGATCTTCCTCGAGTCGGTTCGTCTACGAGAGTGGAGCAATCCTCTCGTGTCTCTCTTATTGAGGTTTTTATGTAATTCCAGTCTTTAGAGAGTCCTCGTAGGAGTTTGTTGACCTTCATATGTCCTGAGATTGGATGTCCCTGATATTCAAGACCATTCACAATTTCAGTAAAGCGACTAAACATGTCAGTTATTGATTCTCCCGATCTCATCTTAAAGACTTCATATTGTCCCAAAAGAATATTGATCCTTGTTTCTTTCACTCGATCGGTCCCTTCATAGGTAATGTGAAGCCTATCCAGCACTTCTTTTGCTGTATTACAAGAAGATATTCTGTTATACTCAGTAGGGGATAAAGCACAATATAAGGAATAAATGGCTTTAGCGTCAAGAGTCTGTCTCTTGGTTATTTCTTCTTGAGTCATCTCGATAGGACCAACAACTTCTTTTCCTCTCTCTGATTCTGATGCAGCAGCAGGAATGATTCATTTATCTACCACTTCCCACTCCAAAGGATCTTTCGATCTTAGGAATGCTTTCATCTTGTTTTTCCATATCTTTGTAGTCTTTTCCATCAAAGTATGGAGGTCTCGGTATTGCTTTGACCTTCAACCAACCCCGTAGGCAACATACTAGCCATAGATCTTTTACTCGAAGTAAAGACACTTCTTATAAAAGAGTACACAAGCTCGATACCAATTGTTAGAACTAGAATTAGCACCTAGAGGGGGTGAATAGGTGACTAAAGCGATTTTAACAATTTAATCCAGATAAGAGATTAATGAATTAAAAACAACAATCGCTGCAAATGAAAGTAATGAAAGATAAAAGGATTAGGGATAGAGAATCAAGACTCCAGATTTATAGTGGTTCGGCTTAGACCAAGCCTACGTCCACTCTCCCGCACGGACAGCCCTTCTAGCTAGATTTCACTAAGAATCAAAAAGAGTGTTTACAATCTCACGCCCTTGAATCCACAGTGTAGGAACTATACTACACTTCCTCAAGGTCTCACCACACTATGGTCTCTCTTTTGATTATTTGTATTGCTCGAAGAATAAGATCACAAAATAACAAAGAGATTCAGACTTTGGAATTCTTCTATCCGGCGCCCTTCAACAACTTGAGCGTCTCCCTTATATACTTCTTCATGCCTTCACTACCGTTGGCACCTTCCAAAGAAGTTCTTCCAATCAACCCGTTGGACAGAATCAATTTAGAGAGATCTCGAGCTCTTTAAGGTAAGTGTTGATAGCCCATCAATCCTGCTCGCCCATACAATCAGGATCTTGGTTTCCATAAGTAGAACCTTCCACATATAAGTTGCGAATCTTAGAGAATCTATATTAATTCGGATACGAATATAAAATCTTGTAGTGCTGATTCCAGTCGAAAGATATTCCTTAGCCGTTGGAGTCAAAACCATATATGATAGAATCAGAATAGAAGTTTTAATCTTGTCGGTCTGGAAACTGTCCATGAGAGTAGACTTTGAAACTTGAGTCTTGTTATCGTCAGACTTTGATCTTCAGACTTTGCCAGTAGAGTCTGCAAGTCTTCAGACTTGACTGAGGAAAATGTTTTGTCAACTTCAAAATATCTGAAGAGAATTTATCCAACATAATCACCTTATATGTATCCATTTCTATGCTTACCCGTCACAAACTCAATTTCACATCAAGATACAATGCAACAATATTAGATGAACTCACTCGTCAAATAGAATTATATTTAGTGTGCATATGATAGTCATAACTGGAACTCTACCGGCCTGATCAAGTCACTTCCGGAAAGTACGTTATCTGGACTTCCACAACATCTCTAATTGTGGGCATCTCACTCTGAGGCATCCCGGTATCACACAACCGAGGTTCCTCCCAAGGCCACTCAGCATGGGGCATCTCACTCCGAGGCATCTTAGTATCACACAACTGAGGCATCCTTGATCACACACAAAGGCATCTCACTCCGAGGCATCTCAGTATCTCTTTACCGAGGCATCCAAGACCACTCAGCAAAGGCATCCCAAACTTCTGGGGGCATCACCAGTATCTCTGTACCAATGGGTTCATTCACTCTCTTAAGCACACGTTTCACACTACTACACCTTTAATTAATGTATTTATCGTATGCAAAAGAAAAGACTCCGAGGTATCTAACTTTATATCTAATTTTCATGATCCTAGCACACGTGCGTGTCCAAATTATAAGATAAAATTCATTACAACATGTCCCATACCATGCCGAACGAATATTCATCCCATAATCAAGCACTATGCACCCCACACATTACACTCGCATGATACTATATGCACTTATATCTCAAATGATGTATGAGACTTATTCCTATATAACTAATATCTATTATGAGCTTGTTAGATTCTTTGTATATCTCACGAGTCAAATATATATATCACAGTATATATTATATGTTCTTGGGTTAGAACAGTTTACTGGTTAAATGCACAGTTTCTGTTTTGGACATAGAAGGTATATCGATTCTTGTCGAAACATTACCAAATTTTAGTACGTTGTATTAGAGACATAGATTGACATCTTCCGTGAAGAAACTTAAGTTCAAATCTTACTGTATTGAGAGAAACAATTTCTATAATCTTTACTAACACCCTGTACTGACGTCCAAATTTTGTATCCACTAAGAAAATTGTTTTACTGATCAATTCTTATTCATTTAATCTCAAATCTTGAAAAGTTATTCCTTAAGATGTGTTCTACAATTTTCATTAAGAAATCAAGATCCAATTCTAACTAGGTAATTACAGAAAATTCGTATAATCAGTAAAGGTCATACCGTTTCTCATGAAAACAGTTCACTGATTTTACTAAATTCCCTTTTATCACTATATTTTTATATTCGTATGGTTATAACTATTTATATAACTTGATATTATAGATGTTCCATCATGTAGAATAATTTCTTTCCTATTTCCAGTAATCATACATAAGGAAAAATAACTACAAGCGAAAGACTCCATAACCGTTTTTACCTAGAACAGAATATGTACACAATTTCATTTACTTTTATCCCGACTAACCTATTTAACCTTTCACAAACTTCTTCTACAATACTTCAATACCTAATCACAGCAACTTAAAGCAACTTCGGCATGTCTTTCTTAACAAATAATCAATCCACAACTCAGCTAAATGTATTGTTGCATCCATGACATCACTCACCATAATTTATACCAAATCTATTCACTCGGTAACCACCTCATGACTTCACTTAACAAAACAGCACACTCATACTTGAATTTCGAAACATGCAAGGTTCAAAAACGACATGCAATGACTTCTATCTTTAATCTATCACTCACTCAACTCAGATTAACCACAAAACAACAACTACAAGTCATATCCTTCATAGCTTGGTTAGATCCGCAAGCTTTCTTGATGAAATGGTGGATAAACCTCAACTTAGAGTTATATGTTTCCTTACCTTTGTTCAACTATCAATACAACACAAGGATGCTTCAAGATCAGCACCAAAATCTCGCATGCAAGAGGAAGAAGCTTGCTGTTTTGCTTTTGGTTTCCTCACCGCTCGACCGAGAGAAAGACACAAAAGAGATGAAGGTGGATTTCTCGGTTTTGAAGAGAGAGAGAGAGATTTTCGAAAATTTAAGAAGGAAATATGCCTACTAACTAATCTCTAGGCTAGGCAAATGATGAGATTTGCTAATGATTATTTCTCTTTGCTTGTTTTGATTGTGAAGGCATTGAATCCGTGGGTGGTGAAGAGAAAAACGGAGGGGAAGGAAGGTGTCGTGGCCTCCAATTGTGGGATTCTTTGCCATTTGTCATTTGATTTTAGTTAGGTTTTTTTAATTCATGTCATTAGTTGCAACATTAGTTTCTAATGTTCTTCAATTAATTCCTTTCCTTTCTACTTGATTTCAATTATACAAAATCGTAACATACACAACTTATCAACTAGTTAATATTAATTTAAAAAGAATCTATCACAAAATGCTAAAGTCAGAAATTTATATTAGCATTACAATCATTAATCAAATTATCTTATTTATATTCCATAAATCTTAACAAATAAAATCACTCAGGCCTAATTATTTATCTCTGGCCCATTGGGCATAACCTATAACAATCCGGCCCACTAAACTAAATTTACAAACCTAATAATTTCGAACCTTGGCCCACTCAAACCAAGCCCATAATCTCTCACTCGAGTCTAATTCGAAAATAGTCATACGGCCCGCTTGCTCTTCAAGCCCATTTGGTCCTTACGGTCCATCGGGTTCACTTATTGGCCCGATTTATAATAATCCGAACTCCTAACGATCCAATTACACTAATGAATGCCGGTGAAATTTGGGATGTCACACTTTCTCAGGGCATTTGTTTGTTGGGTGCCTAACCTCTGTCAAGGACATTAGTTAGTACCCGACCTTTCTCGAGGGATGCACCAACCTTTCTTAGGGCATCTGTTTATTGGGTGCCTGACCTCTGTTAAGGACACCAATTGGTTACTCAACCTTTCTCGGAGGATGCGTCGACCTTTCTCAGGGCATCTGTTTGTTGGGTGCCTGACCTCTGTCAAGGACACCAATTGGTTACCTGAACTTTCTCGGGGGATGAACCGACTTTTCTCAGGGCATCTGTTTTGGAAAATACCTGGACATTTACAGGCATTTGAAAGAGTACTTGGATATTCACAAGTATTATCCTGGAGGATATTTGGGCCTTTGCAGGCGTCAAATGGGTACTTGGATGATCACAAGTGCGAATTCTGAAGGGTGCCTGGACATTCGCAGGCGTTGAAGGAGTACCTGAATAATCACAAGTACTAGATGCTGGAAAATACCTGATTGCTTGCAGGTATCGAAAGTATACTTTGATTATTACAAGTACAAACTTTGAAGGATGCCTAGACGTTCGCAGGCATTGAAGGGGTACTTGAATGATCACAAGTATGAATTTCTAAAGAATACCTGATTGCTTGCAGGTATCGAAAGAGTACTTGGATGATCACAAGTACAAACTCTTGGAGGATACCTGGACGTTCGCAAGTATCGAAGGGGTACTTGGAGGATTACAAGTATGAACTCTTGGTAGATGGAATATCGAGGACGTACTTGAGATATTCGTGGAGGTCTCTCACCTCCCGGTAAATGGAATATTGAGGACGCGCCTCGCATATTCGTGAAGATCTCCCACCTCTTGGCAATTGGGGATATCAAGAACGTGCCTCGCATATTCGTGAAGGTTTCCCACCTCTTAGCAATTGGGAATATCGAGGACGCGCCTCGCATATTTGTGAAGGTTTCCCACCTCTTGGCAATTGGGAATATCGAGGACGTGCCTCGTATATTCATGAAGGCCTCCCATCTCCTAGCAATTGGGAATATCGAGGACGTACCTTGGATATTCATGAAGGTCTCTCACCTCCTGGTAAAGGGGAATATCGAGGACGTACCTGGGATATTCGTGAAAGTCTCTCACCTCCTGGTAAAGGGGAATATTGAGGACGTACCTGGGATATCAATGAAGGTCTCTCACCTCCTGGTAATTGGAAATATTGAGGATGTGCCCTGCATATTCATGAAGGTCTCTCACCTCTTGGATGGCCATAGACACTTGAAAGGGCTGGAACACCTGAGTAACCGCAGGCATATAAAGCAGTGGAATACTTGGATAAACACAAGCATTTTAATGATACGATTTGGGACCATTCGGGTAGGTCCAAGTGTCATGATGATAAGAGAGCATACCTGGGTAACCGCAGGTGCACAACGCAGTGTAATACTTGAGTATTCAATGATGTAATTTCGAGACAACTCGGACAAGTTGAGTGTCACGAAAAGGGAGTACTTGGATGGCAGTAGGCACTTGAAGGCAAGGGGGTATCTAGACAATTGCTAGTGTCCATGCTGGCGATATTTATGATTTCTGAGAGTATGTCCGCTATTTGCATAGTATGCACACCTGATTGTATATGTTGTAAATTCATGAGTTGAATGGGATTCGTGTATGATAATTTTATCGGTTTTGCATCATCTGAGTTCCACTTGGGAAAATTTTGACAGACAACCTTCATTTAGAATGTAGATGTCTTGAGCATGCCAAATGAAGGACTTTCAGTCTGAAAGGACTTTCTGCTCACTCTCATGGAAAATGCTGTTTTATTCTAACCATTAATGCAGGATTTATAAAGACCAAACTATCACACTGTCATCATGTCAGCCGATTCTTGCAAGCAGTACGACTTTACCAATGTGAGAGGTTTTTGTCGAGACTGTAATGTAGGATTGGTCAACGGCTCATCAAAGGGGACCATTAAGATCATGGCTCTGTGAAAAAGACGCCGCACGATCATCTCTGGGTTTGCAAATCAAGAATCCTGCGAAAAGGGGTAGAATAATCTTGCTCGTACTTCTTCGAGCGATGCTTATAAACATATGAAATCTTACGTTAATTGAAGTGCCCCTAGTCTGAAAAGACTTTTACAATGGGACGCAATGTAGGCTTGACTCATGTGTAAAAGGGTGAGAGTTAATGATTTCCTTGGCCTCTGTCATCGGTCTTTCTTCTCATTGTCAAATGGAGGCTCTATTAATCGAACCACAATAGCAACTTTTCTTTGGAATACAATTGGCTGTATTTTTTGTTGGGGGGCATTGGCCTTGATTTTACCAGGCACACTGTTTTTTTTTTCACGCCCCTTAATTTTTATTCCAATTTTTCATTTATAGGCATTGACTTTGCTTTTGCCAGGTACACTGTTTTTTCATGCCCCTAGTTTTTTGTTCTTTTTTTTTTTTTTTTTTTTGCTTGAGGACCTAATCTAGACAGGTTCAAGCATGACACTATTGTTAGACTCTTGAGTCTTCATCTTTTGACGGTGCTCCAGGTTATGCTACTTGAATGGCAGTAATTTCTATTTTGCCTCAATGCAAGGGTGAAATTACAAACTCAATTGGGCTATACAATGAATGCAAGTGTGTAGAGAAGGAATTGCTCTTCATCATTCTTGGGCACTTAAATTAACGTGAGTGTTCATATGCAATAAAGACACCCGAAGATTGTTGCAAGTGTGAGCAAAGAAATTTCTATCCCTCTTCTCACCTTGTGATCCTGCTTCACCTCCGATCTACCCCAGTGTGGGGTGGTTCTTGACGGGAGGTAGGACAGAAACTTCACCAGTGTATAGGGCTCAAAGGGGGTGAGCAATGAAATGTCTTTCACTGTTTTGGTTATCATACCATTTACGAGAGAACTCTTTACCCTGCAATCATAGAATCTTCTGCACTCACCTCATAAGTATATAGATGGGGGACTGTGCGCAAGATATGGCTTGTCTTTCATCATTCTAACGCGCCTCATCTAGCACGCTCAATCAATCTTGTATTCTTCATTTAGCTATCTATTCCGATAATCCTTAATGGAATCAGTGGCTTAGACAAACAAAATGATCATGCAAAATCCATTTGGAAAAGGCATGCAGCATTTTTAAGTATGATGGAATTTGTACTCTCAAAATAAATGAATGGTTTTTACACAAGAAACCCTGTTAACAGCTTTAGGGGTGTTTACTTGGTGGAATCATATTTACAAATGTGTTGGATTTTGAACATCAAAAGAGCTATTCACAAATGGGTGTTGATGGACGCCGGCGAGTTCGAGTCTCGCCCTATTCAATAGGGAGATGACACAAGAATGATCAGCCAGGGTTGGGAATCGATCATTGATTTGATGGGCACTTCTGCTTTTGCCCTCTTTTTTTTTTTTTTTTTGAAGCCGAATGATCCTTTCTGTTTGCCCTTGCTTTCTTGAAAGAATATCTTTGAATTCGGCGAGTTCACATGATGTGCCAGCTTCAAATGTCCCCTGTCACACTAAGTCAAAGGGGATGGAGGCGATACTCTGAGACATGAAGTGAATAAGTCAGAAAAATAAACAGGATTTAACATCTTGTTTTGACAAAAGTTTTGGTAATTAAATGTGTTTTTGTTTTCAAAAGTATATATCTTTGGGGGAAGAAAGCATGAGGAAGCCTAACCCTTGGTATTCTTCTTGGATGATATTTTCTCTTCATGGTTGGATAGCATCACCGGGCTAGTTTGGGATACCGCCTCATGCTTTCAAAACAAATTATTAGAACTGTACATTAGATTATTGGATTGGAAAATGCAACAGTAGCACCCTAGACATGATAAGAAATATGAAATTATAAAAACAAGCAAAACCCATGAAAATTCCCATGAAAAGAAGCATTATGATAGTACTGGCTCTGAAATCAAGCGCCTTTGAGTTCCTCGCCTCCAGTTGACTCGAAGTATTCGCATGAGAGAACCACTTCATTGAAGTTATGGAAGTGTAACCCATGCAACCAACAACGATGCTTGCGAGGTAAAGCTCCTATGAACAACTTTATCATTTCTTCTTCGGCCAGTTGAGGGTAGGTTTGCATCATAAAAGCCTTCCACCTCCTTGCATATGCTCAGAAATCCTCCATTGGTCTTTTTCTGAAGTGAACCAAGTTCATGCAAGGCAGTTCGGTTCCAATATGGTTTTAGTACTGATGCAGGAATGTAGAAGACAGCTCATTCCAATCCCTTATGAGGTAAATATTGGTCGTGACGAACCATTGCAATGCAGACCCTGTAAGACTTTCTTGCAAGACCTGAGTTGTGAATGACATCGGGCTGTAGTGCTGACTCATTTCTGCGTGGAAATATTGCAAGTGGGCCATGAGGCAAGTTGTGCCGTTATACTTGCGGAGATTAGGTGTCCACATTTCTTTAGGGGTCATGTTCCTATGAGGGCAAGACGGGCCTACTGTATCTTGGTTAGGCCACTGGTTTTCCCATTGCATATTCATTGTGGTGGTAAATTATGTTGCCTCAAGAAAACTAGATTCTCCCGAGTTCATCTCATTGCTTTCTTCCGGGTCAAAATCACCAAACGAGGATAAAGCATTCACGTCATCCTCATGATTAGGTGACAAGCTTAGCAGTTCATTGCGAGACAAGTCATGGTGGACAAAGACGAATATTCCCTCTTCTAACGGGCTTTGGATCCTGTGTGTGGGTGGGAGATAGTCATACGATGAATGGCTGATTTCATTTGTATAACATTGGTAGCCCTCAGGATTGTACTCTAAGGGATGCTCAAAGTCTCGGTATGGCGACTCATTGGTTGTTAGGTTTTGCCTACATTTAGTAGGTGTTGACTCAAATTGCTTAGGCTTTCTTTTCTTGACTCCTGGTCCGGACCTTTTGAGTAAAGCCATTCGTTTCGCCAGTTGGACTTTGTCAAGGGGAGTGGGAGATGGTGGAGCTTCACTCCCTAGGTTGATGGGGATCGTCATTCTTTGGACCATATCTCTTGCGGTAAGCCTAAGAAGCCGTCCTATCATGCTTCGGTTTTGAGTAGTGTTGACTTCATCCGTGGGCTCCTTGCCTTTTCTAGTGGGAAGCTTCTCAATAATAGGATACCGCTCGGTCATCCATTTATTGTGCAAGGCTTCATTAACATCTTCTTCTCCTGTCTCTACGACTATTGGTTCCTCGTGCTTTGCGACCATTGGTTCTTCATAGGGCAGGTCAATGTTGAGGCCTATGTCGACATTATATTCTTGGTGGAAAGCATGAGTTAGTTACCCACATGTCTTAAGGAGACTAATCCTCCTAACAATGTACCACCGCAAGGCGGGCCTAGTCAGGTTTGATTAGTATGATTGAATCATCCTTCAGACCAAGTAGGCCTGCAAGTAGGCCTCTAGGCAGGAGGTATCAATATACCTTTTGCATTCAGGTACTTTGAGCTCTTCAGGGATCTTAATGCCGGCATAATTAGAGAAGTCTATGGGATCCTACCCCTGCAGCTGGCTCAGCTGTTTCATGATCTTTTCAAGTTGTCTATCTTGTTGGTTATCCTCTAGCAAATTCGCAGGTGCCATAAAGGTGTTTAAAGTAGCTACAGCGTTGGGTTTGGCATAAGTGGATTCCATTTGTCTCAAGAGTTGTCGAAGGGCAATGGACATCTGTCCTACACCGTCTTCAATGTTGGCGAGGCGATTTTGTACATCATCCTGATCGGGTCCTATCATGTGAGGCTATTTACGGGTGGCTGGTAGCCGATGATTCATAATTACTTGTCGTCGCAAAAATCATGAATGAGCACGAAAGTAAACAAAGATTGACCCATGGCAATGATCTAACTACTTTTTATTTATCAAAAGAAGATTTCATAGAATGCAGACTTCTGACATCTTAAACTTGAAATTAAAATGACAGAACGAAATACTAGGTATTAAACAAAAGTCCCTAAATAATGGGACAAAACTTTCATGACATTTAACACTATGGGGCACATGACTGTTATTTTATATGCGACGGGGAGCCTTGTTCTTGCGAGGATGCCTGCTTCCTTGGACTGGCTCTAGGACATGTACCCAGCTCATTCCCAAATCCCCTTGCATATGCTCTGCTGACTTGTGTTGGCTGATCTCGCTGATTGGGTGAGGGATTGATGGCTTCAATTTTGTCGGGATACGATGGTTGTGGATGTAGAACTCAGAGGCATGATGAGCTTTTCCCTGTCCCTCAGGCCCTTCAGTACCATAATCCTTTTGTGATGGCACTTGATCTATGCCTCCTCAATGATAGAAATTTCGACTGCGTAGTCGCGGCTTGGGTTGAAAAGTAGTTGAGGGACATTCCTCTTAAAAGGCGGTGGGATCTCCTGAAGGACTCCATACTATCGTGCCACCCTATATGGGAAATAGGAAATGGCATCGGTGAAGCCGAGCAACGGAATTGGATAGCAGCGTTTGTAAGCAACGCGAGCTCTCTTTTCATGGAACCAACTAGCACACCATTGGAATACTTCAGGAGTCGGGTCTCTTAGGAAGTTTATCCAATTTAAACAATTTTGGTTAGTAATGTATGGTCCTAAAACCATAAATTTCTGTAATGAATTTTTGAAATTATTTGTTTCAGACGATCGCATGAAGCATCGAAATTTGCTTAGGTGAGAAAGGAACCAGACTTGTAAAATTTCCGAGGAGACCCGCATGATTTTTTTTGTGTTTTCTTTAAAACGATTAAGGGACAAGAATGTTTCGGTTAAAATCATGTTGACATAATTTTGCCCCCTTGAGATCTGATCAACTATCCATGCCATATTTGGACTTATGACGTTTATTTGATGGGGAAAATGATGAACCCGAAAAAGGCCAGGAGGAAAATCTCACTTTTTTGGATCATGGTTTGATTTTCAAAACAGGCAGTCAAAAATGTTAGTGGGCAAGTATTATGGTTGTTTTCAAGAATTTGCCTCATAACATGGACTTCAGTTCTTAAAACTCACGCTAACCCACGCAATGGGATAATGCATGTTGATGGCCTAACAAGCTTATTCTCGAGAGGCATTCCAGTAATGATGTTGTATTCTTCTAGAGATGGGGTTAGCTTGAACCCACCAAACATAAAAGTAGTCATCTTCGGGCACTAGAAATGTGCCATAGCATGTATGATTTCGGGATGAACAGGGATTTGGATCAACGATAGAAGATGACCGACTTTGGCTTTCACGCGCTCTTGAGCATACTAGTCTAATTGACCCCACCATTTGAAGAGCTATGCTTTGGGAGCGAGAATAAACTATATATCATCTTCTCCCATCACATATAAACTGGGACTCGAAAACCTTCCCTAAATTGCCATGGGCCAATAAAAAGACTAAGTAAAAGTAAAGAAATTACTTTGCTTTTAAAGAAAAATGGCATGCACAGAGACATGCGCATGGGACATGCGGCTCAATTTCTAACTGAAGAGGTTCGTTGAAATTAAAAGGGTGTCTGCCTATCGTAGTCTCACGTTGGTAGCATACCTTCTTAACCTCGACTCTACCTAAAGAAATTCGGAGAAAGGAAAGGCAACCTCTACATTGCAGTCCCGCGTTCGAGGCCGTATCTTTCTTAACATCATCCTAAATATCCTATGGCAGCCCCAGTTCGACGGTCGGCTTGTGTGTGCCATGTGTAGTGCTAAAACAGTAAAGCATGCACAATAGTTTATAATTACAAAACATTCTTGTTGACACCTAAATTTTTTCATAAAAAATGGGTTAATTTCTTATCCCAAAAAATATAAAATAAAAATTGCACGACATATGGTTTAGGAGCATTTATTT
The DNA here is from genome assembly GCA_014182565.1 of Eucalyptus marginata. NCBI lineage: Eukaryota > Viridiplantae > Streptophyta > Magnoliopsida > Myrtales > Myrtaceae > Eucalyptus > Eucalyptus marginata. The sequence goes on along the minus strand of CM024587.1, from coordinate 33,740,712 downwards.
ATTTTATCTTATTTTACTGGACCGTCGGCGAATGCAAGATCTTTTACATATTCCGCCGAGATTTTTCACATATTTAGGCGATATACACCAAAGGATGTATTTTCGAGCAAAAAGGAAAATTTTGTATGGAATATGCAAAAAATACAAAAGGGAATATTGCGTGGGGTGCAACGATATATTTAGTGGTATTTTGCACGAGCAAAATTGAAAATGAAATATGCAACGAAGATTTAAATTTTTCCCTATAAAAGGTGTGGGGCAGTAAAGAAAAAAATTTGAGAGCAAATACGTGGAGAGGTTTTTTGGGTTTTTGTTGAGTGGAATTTTGAAAAAGGGGAGAGAGAATGTATGGCGTAGAGCCAAATTAAAAAAAAAAAAAAAAACCTAGGCTACTATTCATCTTCCTTAGGGTTGTCCTTGCCTCCGCTAGCGCCACGTGCCTGCACCATCACCGTCTCGCCTGCCGCCGCAGCCGCGACCCAGCCGCGCCTCCGCAGTCGCAGACTATTGCACCCGCGACGCCAGACCGCCGCTCCGAGCCCCTCCCGTGAGCTCGTGTCGAGTCTTCGCCCCTTGCCACCATGACCATACTCAGCACCATTGCCTGAGATCTATCGCTACGTCTGCTCGTCACCGCGGCCACCATATCTGCCTACTGTCGATCCATCGCGGCCCAAGCGACACCTCTACTCTACTCGCGATCTGGCCCAGCCCTCTCGCTGACGCCTGCCGAAGTCGCGTTGATCCTCGCCGCTACAGCGTCGGTGCCGTCCTTGCATCACTGGTCTTCGATCCCGCAACCCCTCTACCTCCGCCACTGCAATCGTTCACCGCCATCGTCGTCACCTGATCTGCCGCACCCGAGCCACCACCCGACGCCGCTGCTCCAGATCTGCCCGCGACGCTGCTACTGCTCGTGACCCAATAGGCCGACGCCAACCCCCGCCGTGCTCCGCCTCACCTCCAAACCGTGACGGCCCACGACACCACTGCCCTTCCGACGCCATTAGATCCGACGACCTACGTGCCCTCGTCGGAGCTCGAATCGGCCAAGATTTCTTGTTTCTTTTTTTAAAAAGAAAAATAAATAAATTAGGTATATTTATTTTACTAGGCAAGTTTAGTTTATTTTATTTTATTTTATTGTATTTTACTTCTTGTTTTCCTTATATGAGATATTTCGTATGCATAATTGGAAATCCCAACATGTCACATGATTCGCAACCGCGCAGGGTTTTTTATTTCATCTATAAGGCTTTAGATGAAATAATTAATTAACGGGAAGAAAATTGATATTTTGATCTTTAAGGCTTAAGATCAATTTATCGATTTTATTAGCGAAATATTATCCCCGATGTGTGATATTTTTGATGATTTTGAATGGGTCGTCTCGTCTTGATTACTTTATTTATCTTGAAATATGTTTGAGTTAGAATATTGCATGCTTTAGGGTTTGCATATTTAGAATAGGAATTTTATTTAGAATTTAAAAAAAAAAGATAAAAAAATCAAATCAATCAATTTAGGTTGCTAGATTTTTAGCTTGGATTGCATGTTTAATTATTTGGTAATTATTAATTTCGAAATTAATAAAAGAAAAAAATAAAAAATCATCATGCATATGTCATGTAGAATATGGGCATCTTTTGTACGTCATTGCATATTAGGGTAAAATTGCACTTAGTTTAATTCTAGATAATATTTTTCTTAATTTATTATAATTTTAGGTTTTTTTTTTTTTAAATAGATTGCATTTTAGAATTACTTGGGTTAAGATAATATTTTAGTTAAATTAGGATTTGGCTTAACCGAATTCCTAATACAAATTGAATAGAATCTTAATCTAGTTAGATAATTTTCACATTTTTCCTAATTTCGAATTTCATGAAAAATACAAAAATGTCTTAGAATAAATTAGTTTTACTTTCTAGGATAAATTGCATTTTTTAAGGAAAAATGTCATGTAAATGTCATATAGGATTAGATTCATGAAATGCACCTCATTTAGAGGTTGTTGCTAGGTCCATTTAATCAAAAGTTGCATGTCATTAGAATTAGTTCATTTAGTTGCATTGCATATTGCATGATTTTCATTAATCAAGTGGAAACAAAAAAAAAAAAATTGCGTGTTAATTAGAAATCATATCTAGGTTGTTGATGTGGATTCTAATTTAACATTGCAGATGATTTCGTTGCTTTGAGGTAAGTTTTTGTTTTGCAATTTATTCATTGTTTATCTGGGTGTTGAATTGGTGGTTTGCACACCCGCATAATCACCTTACATGTTAGGGAAATAGATTTAAAATCAATCCAAGCTGCATTCAAAAACATTTTTGAAAATAAAAGAAATGGTACCGAAAGGGCATTAGAGAAGTCTAGTGTAACCAAGTCCCCGTACCCGAAGTTTATGTGTTCATAGGAGTAAAATAATCCTCCCATTATTTTACTTAGGTGTCTAATCGACCTACCATAAACTGATTAGTGGTGACTCCTAGGTAAAATCTATTTGCATGTTAAAATTTTTAACCTAAGTCACGAATTGGTATGAGCTTATGAGAGCCCGAGCTATGTTTAGGTTTAGTAATCCATTAGCCAAACCCTAGGTGGTGCACCCGAAAATTTGGTCGTAACAATTCTAAAAAATAAACCTCTAATCTACTGACCTGCATAAAAATAAAAATAAGTCAGTAAAGTGTCTAAACAAGATAAAACGGCCTAAGTCCTTAAGTTCCCAGCGGAGTTGCCAAGCTGTCGCGATCTAGTTTTTTTCGAAGCCCGATCAGGGCGGACGCCTTCGGAGGCTAATGGTTCGGCTAGGTCTATTGGGCTTAGCCCAAACTCTCCCAAGTCCACCATTTCACGACTTAATAATCTAAGTTTTAACTTGTGACTTAATTGAAAAAGGAGTCACCACTAATCGGTTTGGGGTGGATCGATTAGAAACCTAAGCGAAGTAACGGGAGAAACACTCACTCTGCGTAACCAAAGAAATTAGGATCGGGGACTTGATTACACTAGTTAATCACTAATGCCCTTTCGGTATCTAATCTTGTTTAAACCTTAAGGCTTTTTGATTTTTGAGGGGTTTTCCATGCATTTGCGAGAGGAAAAACATTTTTGGACCTTTTTCTATTTTTTGAACATAAAAATCATTTTTTTTTTTTTTTGGATTTTTGATCTTTTTTGAAAATGAAATCATTTTCTGACTTTTTCTGATTTTTGGCTTTTTGTTTTTGGAAAATATGGGATATTTTTAGTTTTTTTTTATTTTTTTTGAAAAGAAATTATTCTTTTGATTTTTAATTAAAATATTATTAAAAATATTAAAAATATTAAAGAGAAGACCGGGTCGGATCCTCGAGTTTGGTCCGGCCCGAGATTTTTGTTTTGTTTCGAGAAAAGGGGCTCGGCCCACACACTAGAATTGGACCTATTTCAAATAAAAAGGGGATGCTTGGCCTGAGTTCCAAGACCGGCCCAATGACCCAACCTGTTTGAGGAAACTCTAGGGGAACCAGGTTATGCGCCCGACTTGGTTCCACCCGGTTTCGCGGCGTTCCCTCCCTCTCTCTATTCGCGGCGCTAATGAAGGGGCTGGGCAGCAGTGACGATGCGGGGGGCAGGGATGGCAGCAACCACAGCGGCGACGATGGCTACAAACCACTTATGCGGATAGCGTCAAGATACAGCAGCAGTAGTCGGGACTTGTATTGGGGACCGACAGACGCGACAGTGACGGCATGAGACTCGGCCATGGTTGGTGAGGGGCTGGGTCGTTGTGGGGTAGAGTAGCGGCATCTGTGGGGAGCGGGTTAGTGTAGACGGCGACCACATCGGACCTGGTGTTGAAGTGGACGGTGGCAGCTACGGTTCCGAAGGAAAGGTGATAGCGACGACACGTTGGTCGGGAGTTTGTTACCTATCCACAGTGAGGGTATGGCAGGGCACCGTTGCTAGTCGGCGAGATGGTAGGCGGCGTTGCTGGTCGGCAAGATGGCAGGTGACACCTCGGCTGGTTGTTGGGGTAGAGTAGCGGCGTAGTAGCCAGTGTTGGGCCAAAGGATCTCGGGGCTACTGAGCTGGTGGACAAAGCAGTTGGATAGGGGCTCGGTCACGACGTCTGGGGGATGGTACGACCTGGCACGACGACGGCGGCCAGCAGTGTCAATGGCGCCTTCTCCCTCCTCGGTTCTAGCCTTCTCTCTCTTGCAATCCCCGCCTTACAGATCTTGAACCTTCTCTGCTCAGAACTCCCCTCCTCCGGCCAGATCTGAGATCTCCGGCCGCTTGCCTTCAAACCTCCGCCGAAGTCTCTCAGGGAAGGTCTTCGAAGCTTGTTACCGGTGATTCCTCACTTCGTCATCTGCTGGCCTTCGTCGGGAGGGGCCTATTTATAGGTGGAGGGGTGCCGGTCGATGGAGGTTCAGCCGTCAGTCAACGCATGTCGATTGGCCCTTGGTGTGGCTGAATCAGCGTCCACTCCAAGCTACCCACTTGTGTGTCCCGTTGTTGTAAGTCTTCTTCTCCCCTCTTCGTCGTAGGCATCCTCAAGCGTGTCGCCGTCACTGCGCTTGGCCTATAGAGGCAAAGGAGGAAGGAGCAAGGTAAAAGAAGAAAGAAGAAGGAAGAAGAAGGAAAAAGGGGGAAAGGGGGGCCGGGTCGCGTGGGCCGGGCCCTTGGGGCCCGCGCGAAAAAAAGAAGGGGCTAGACTCGTAGGCCCAACCCTAGTGGCTGCTGCTTCTGTTTTCTCTTGTTTGTTTTTATTTCTTATTTTGTTTTTTTGTTTTTTTATCCAAAAAGAGGAAAAAAAACATAAATAAAGAAACTAAGGCCTAATTAAAAACCTAATCAAAATTTAGGTGTCAACATATATCCTTTAACGGCTTCACCTAATAGATTACTCGTGAGAGGCCCTACTCAAAGTCGAATGACCATAGGAGCGTCGACGAAATGCCCATTTCATATTATCGAGATGGGATCGAATTTCAGGATGTCACATATTACATCCAACCATGGGCAGTGGAAGTATCATTGGCTGCAAAGCGCTGATGGATGCAATGCAAATCACGAAGCTTGACTTTCAAAAGGGAACAGAGGAAAATACAGTACGCCAAGAACAAATCGATAAACTAGAAATATTATTGCAAGATCTTCAGGGTCCAAATCTGAACGCCATCATTATATGGAAGTTTATATGTTCCGCTTGGCAAACTTTAAAGATGAGAACTAAAACAACCTTCACTTGCTCTGATATTATTGAATTACAAAGTACTCTGAGTCATTGCGAGTATGATAACTAAGATCTTCCCGTGCATTAGCGCAAGCAATTACTTAAAGGGAGGGAAGTGCCACCTCTCCTGATAATGCCGCAGCAATGTACAATAACAATTGGGACTTACAATGTGAAGATTGTCCATCACCCTCGACTATCACGTCCGTAAAAGCCTCATTACTAGGAATCATAGGTAAGACGTGCTCTTAAAGGAGAACAATCACGTCCAACAAGTATGGCCCAGGAGTTTCCAGCATTTTCTGAATTGCTGCTCTAACATCTGCTTTCTTGGTAACCCGAGCAGTCGGTATTCTACAACCTTCAGCAAACTTCAACATATCTGGGAATATCTCAGACTCTCTTGACGGATCTCCTAGGTATGAGTGGCTCCTATTGGCATTGTAGAACTCATCCTCGTGTCGTGCAACCATCCCCAGGTGTTGATTGTTCAACAGAAGAATTTTGACCGGAAGGTTCTCCCCTCTAATAGTAGCCAATTCCTGGATATTCATGATCAAGCTTCCATCTCCATCAATGTCCACAACAATCGCATCAGGCTTTGCAACAGCAGCTCCAATAGCAGCCGGCAATCCAAAACCCATAGCCCCAAATCCTCCGGATGTCAACCACTGCCGAGTCCTCCTATACTTGTAAAATTGTGCAGCCCAGATCTGATGCTGACCGACACCTGTACTTATGATTGCATTTCCATTGGTCAACTCACAAAGAACCTCGATCGCATACTGAGGAGGTATGGCATCCCCGGATGGCTGGAATCCTAAAGGGTGCTTCTGTTTCTGCTGATCAAGCTCCACCTTCCAAGCGGAAAAGTCAAGCTTAAGCTTTGAACCTTTCCGCTCCAACAACCTGTTCATCCCTTGCAGGGCCAATTTCACATCCCCACAAATGGAAACAAGAGGCTGCTTATTCTTTCCAATCTCAGCTGGGTCAATATCGATGTGAATGATCTTAGCTCGGCTAGCAAAAGCTTCCAGCTTCCCTGTCACGCGATCATCAAACCGAACTCCGAAGGCGAGCAATAGATCACTTTTGTCTACTGCATAATTTGCATATACAGTCCCATGCATCCCAAGCATATGAAGTGACAAATCATTTGAGCACGGGAATGACCCTAGACCCATCAAAGTACTCGCCACAGGAATCCCTGTAAGTTCTACAAACCTTATCAACTCATCACTTGAATTCAAACACCCACCACCGACGTACAAAACTGGCTTCTTTGAATTAATTATCAACCTCACAATCCGTTCCAGGTGCACCTCCTGAGGTGGCTTAGGCAACTTCGACATGTATCCCAACAACCTCATGGACACGTTCCAGTCGGGAACCACAAGCTGCTGTTGTATATCCTTAGGTATATCAATTAGAACTGGACCTGGCCTCCCAGAAGTCGCTAAAAAGAATGCCTCTTTGACTATTCTTGGTATGTCCTTCACGTCGAGAACCAGAAAGTTGTGCTTCGTTATAGACTCGGTGACCTGGACAATAGGGACCTCTTGAAACGCATCTGTACCAATCATTCTTCGCGGCACCTAAAAATCACATATATTGTTCTTTGGTCAAAACGGCGGGCAATGAACGAACTGAAACCATAGCTTCAAAATTTATACTCTATAGCTTCTGAGCCATCAAATTAAACACTGCAGATATGTGCGACTAGAACAGCAGCAAACCAAGGATGGGCCATCGAAGGAACCTGGCCAGTGATGGCAACAATAGGGATGCTGTCGAACAAGGCATCGGCAAGGCCACTGACGAGGTTGGTGGCACCAGGGCCAGAGGTGGCGATGCAGACACCAGGGAGACCGGAGGTGCGGGCATAGCCCTCAGCAGCGAAAATGCCGCCCTGCTCATGGCAGGGAAGGACGTTCTTGATGATGTTGGAGCGGGTGAGAGCCCAGTGGAACTCCATAGAGGCAGAGCCGGGGTAAGCGAAGACGTTGGTGACGCCCTGGCGCTCCAGGGCCTCCAAGAGGACATCAGCGCCTTTGCGGGGCTCATTGCGGGAAAATCGTGAAGTGAAGGCCTCAGGGGAGGGTGGAGTGGTGATGAGAGGGGTGGAGGTGGAGGTGACGGAGGGAGTGGCTTTTAGGGCGGGGTTTTGGTGAGTATTGGAGATGTGTAGAGGAGAGAGGGAGTGTCTGGTGGGTTTGGAAGGGGAAGAGGACTTGGGGAGGAGGGAGTGACATTTAGTGGAGATGAAGATGGATGGAGGGAGAGTGTTAGCGGCGGCCATTGGAGCTGGTTTCCCGTGGGAGGGAGAGGCGGGGGGCTGGGAAGACCACTTATAAACCTCGTGTCCCGGTTTGGCTAGTTACTTCTTTTAGGATTGAATCCACTAGGCATCAAATTCACACGTTCCCTAGCTCGTCGACCCTTATTAGAATCGAACCCACTAGGCATTAAATTCACACATGCGCCAACCCACAAGGCATTATATCCGTGCGCGTACTATTCTTTGAATCTGAAAGTTTTTACAAGGGCAATATAGTCTGTGTTGTCTAGCGATTTTGGACTACAGAGAGATTGAGAGACCCATTAGAGAGAGAGAGAGAGAGAGAGAGAGAGATAAAGCAACGCAACATACATATGCTGTCAGAAAATTAATCTAGCCATAGGAATAAATTCGTTTTGTGATTTGCTGCCAGAGATTAGTGGAGAAGATTTCTCTAGCCAAAGCTCTGTAAAGAAGTATCTGCTTGCTCCAATGCCTAATGCATGTTTGGGGATGGAGAACGTGTTTCGAATGATAATGGAATGATGTATGATCAATGAAAGATAGATTATGGTCAGCTCAAGGCCTAAACGACGTGTCATCAGCCAAAGATAAAGTTCAGATTGATGAAATTCACCACCAAGGATAAAAGATTTTGGGATAGGACAAGTTCACCACCAAAGGTTAAAGGAAGACCACTGGCCAAGGACAAATGGCTTATTAGTTCACCACCAATGAAGAATTCATCTTCTAGGAATAAAAAACTGGGATAGAAATTCGCTCACACAAAGGAAAATCTCATATATTCTAAATATTTAAGTCTTCTTTACTTATGGATGAGATTACACCCCTATTTTACAGAGGAACGAAAGTATAGAAAATAGCCAAAATGACATGGGAACTATCAAAATATTAAAGACATGGAAACTAACTAAACATTAAATTCATAGAAAAACTGGAAAACACAATGAAGACCTAGAACTAGAAAATGCATTAAAACACATAGAAATTTGAAATTTGACCCTTCTAAATTCGTGCGCCAACCTTGGAAACCGAGCATACATCTTTGAAGATTAACAAATGGCAATGGAAATCAACCAGAACAACCTCTAGTTGCTACGTAGTCGATTAGAAGCCTTAGAATTAACAACAAATATATAAAGTAACAATTGGATAGTCAATTGGCAACCATGAAATCAACAACTCCTTTGTAGAATTTACGTCTTCAAGATAGGACCCATTGAATCAAGTTGTGCTCAAAATTGGTCTTTTTGTGCATGAATAAATATTAAGCCAATCAATTGATGAGTTTAAAGTTGAGCTTGAAAGTTAATTGATAGAACCCAATACTCCCGCATCAAACTCCCCAAGTTGTTTGAGATTTGACCTCAAATCTAACATTGCCTCGTGTCCAAGATTGAAAGTAGCCTAGTTGCCACAATCATCCTTACTGAATGAACTTGATTCGGACAAATTTCTTGTGCAGCCTCTTCAATGAACTAGATTATACATTATCTTCATACTAATAAATATCTTCAAGGCTTGTTGAAAGGCTGGAAATATATCAAACATAATTTGACAATTAATAAACACATAAAGAGTGAATTCTTCAGGGCATTAGGTTCTAACAATCTGGTCTTGCTCTTCGGATTTGGACTCTACATGATTTGGATCTTGCTGTGTCTCTTGAAGTTCCAAATCAATCTTCTCAATTTCTTATATGGCAACAACCTTCTAATCAAGACAATCCATTTATAGATGCCCATAGCTGTAGCACTCGAAGCACTTTCTATTTTCACCATTTGATTACTTTTGGAGCTTTTTAATGAACTCAGGGAGCTTTTCCATTTTATTCTCCTATTTGGAAGTATTCCTGGCCTAGTTAGAATAAGTATTCTCAAAGAAGGTCATATCATTTGTTGAAGGCTTATTCGAAAATCTCCTGCCACCCTTTAGACGTGCCTCTAGGAGGGTGACGACTCTCTTCATTTTCCACTAGAGATCCCCTATAGCACCGATCACACCTTTCACCATGGACTTGCTCCAAAGTCAAACCTCTTGGAACCGAATCATTCCCTTTGAATAAGAGATGGATAACAAAAGAAATCACTCTAATGAGCTCAACCCTGAGCTCTAATATCAATTTGATGCCTATGTGGGATGAGGAATGTGTTTTGAGTGATAATGAGATGATGTATGATAGATTACAATCACCTGTAAGGCCTAAAGGACTGGCTAGGCCCGTCAGATAAAAAAATGATAAAACATTGCCACGTCGAATTTCTAGCATTCCAAATTAGAGTTAGCATTTAAGTGATTTTTTTTTTTCAAAATTGGCACTTAAGTGATTTAGAAAAAAGTTTTGGCATCAAAGTGAATGTTGTATAAAATTTTTGACCCTTATAATATCCTTTTCCACAAGATATTCTATGCTTTGTTCTTCTACTTGATCTAACTTTTTGAACCATTATAGTATTCTTTGTTCTTCTACTTTAGATGGTGTAGGACTTTTATGGAGTTCCTTATTCGACTTTAAAGGAAGGGATGATATATTTATTAGATGTTAAAGTTGTGACATCCTGAATTTTCAACCCTATCTCGATAAAATGAACGGGGCTTTTCATCGACGCGCCTATGGCTCTTTTTCTTTGAGCTGATCACTCATGAGATAACTAATCTATCAGATGAAGCCGTTAAGAGATATCAACGCGACAAACTTGAGAATTCGATTAGAAATCGACTGCTCGACCGTGATAATTGGCAAGGGTCAATACGGCACCGTTATAATCGATTAGTGGTTGGATATAGGTCGATTTGATGGAATGGTGTAATTAAATTGTGGGTGATTCCACTTGATTGCAAAATTTGCGTCGAACGGCACTAACCCAATTTTCTGTCGATCTTTTTACCCGATACTCGTAATTGAAACCTTGAGATTTTAACGACAACCGAGAGTCGCCAATGAGTCGAAGATGTACAAACATAGATTGAAAATTATCAACCATCGGTCAAACGCGATAAAATCCCTAAAAGCTACTGGTAGGTTGGGTTGCGCTAAAACCGCGTCGGTTGATTTTAACCATGAAATTAAACTCAGTTTTGGGAATCAAAAGTTCGAGCGTGCCACAATTTATTTTTAGGACATCGTCTCATCCTTTGAAGAATTTTTGGCGAGCCCAGAATTTTGGCGGAAAAATCAAAATCGGCAAATTAAAATTCAAGGAAATTCGGATGGGCAAAAGTGAGGGACTTTTTAACCTTCAAATTGAATTAGTTTGTGAATGAAATTGTGAAAATCGTTTGGGCACCTTAGTTGGCATTTTTGATGCCAATTTGGTTTATTTGGTGAGGAATTGGAAGGGAATTGAAGAGGAAATTCATATGGCTGTTGCATGGGTATTTTTGGGGTGCCAATTAGGTTTGTTTTGTGAAGATTTGAGGGAAAATCACCCATTGGAGGAAGGCATGACTTTGGTGGTTGAAGACTTTGGTGTCCACGCACTCAAGTGAAAGATATTTATGCATGGATGGCCATTAGCTGCATGGTGGACTTCCAAGGCCTCTTGTCCCCCTTGTTCCCCCCTTGTTCCCTCTTCCTTTCTCCCACCATTTGTGCGACCAGAACCCCCCTACTACTACTTTCTTCTATTTCTTCTTCTTCATTCCTCCATTGTTGTAACTAACCAGCCACCAAGCCAGCACAGCCAGCCCCCTGCCGAACCAACCAGCTCACCCACTTGACCAACACCTCTAACCCGTGAGCCCAGTCCCCTGCGATCAGCCTGTCCCCGAGCTGACCAGCCTGTGTCGCAGCTCACCAACTCGCCACAACTGTAAGCTAGCTCCATCATTGCTGCTGCAGCCATTCGCCTGCCCGCCGTCCCGACCAGGCCACCACCAGCACCCGTCCAACCCGTCCCCAAGTCATGACCAACCAGCCCCGACCGATTCAGCCCCTTCGCAGAACCGAAGTTCCAGCTGCAAGCAATGGGCTTGCAAGGCTTTTTCAACCTCTTCCTATTAGGGAAATCCATTATGATGTTTTGAAGATGACAAAATAAATCAAAGACTGCTAATGTGTTTAATGATTGAGTAATAGACTATGCAAGTGATAGAACATGTAAATGATATCATTGAAGTTTATACTTGGAAAAACTAGAACACAAACTCTATGCTGAAGCTGAACTTATTTAGACTGTGTCCATACCTTAAGGCTAAATATGTTCAGAAGTAGAATATGTTTAGACTTACGTCCAGATTGTAAAGTCTATTTTAGACGAAAGACACTCAGACTCTACTTCAGACAGAACACTCTCAGACTTTACATCTAGAATGAGACACAAGTCCAGAATGTGACAAGGTCCAGAACGAGACATAAGTTCAGAACGTAGCAGATTCAAAATGAAGCATGTTCTGAACGAAACAACTTGACAGAATGTAACATAAGCCCCAAAGATATAACGGCTAGTGATATGGTTTGGATTCTACATCAAGATAGATTTGATTGACTCAATCTAATTGATTGACAATTGGATATTGAAAACAAGAACTTTCTATACGAAGAAGCTCTACTTATGGAAACCAAGATTCTGTTTGTATGGGCGATCAGAATCAATTTGGAATTCTACTTCTGTCACTTAACGACTACTAGATCTTCTTGATACAGATTTGTCCAATGGGTAGATTGGAAGACGATCTTCTAGATACTATCCAATGGCTAGTTTAGAAGTGGAGGAGTATTTAAGGAGATCAAGGACCGATGAGCAAATAAAAAACGGAGCGTAGAATTTATAATTCCAAAGTCCGAGTGACCTTCGATCATATACTTGTCTTTCGTGAGCTTAAACGTTTGTGATCGTAAGACAAATACTAAAAGAGTGACTTCATGAGATACTGTGATCTACCACTAAGTGTTTGCACTCAAAGTTGTAATTTCTTGTTGATTGTATAGTGTAATCCAGCCAAAAGGCTGTTAGCATGGGAGAGTGGACGTAGGCTTGATCTAAGCCGAACCACTATAAATTTCGTGTGCAACATTCTTTTTCCTTAACTCTTCTTATTTAAGTTTGTTGCATACTTACAAGTTATTTCAGAAGTCTATTCCATCGCATAACAGATTCTGAACATCTACCAGAAGTCTGGTGGCTCGCTTATCAGACTCTGATACTTATTCAGACTTTGCTCGAGTTTTATTTTATTCCGCATTTATTTGCCAAGACTATAAGGACCCGAGCCCCATTGTGTATTATTGTTCGCTTTGGACACTGAGTCCTCACGGCTTTAAAATGCATTACACAGATTAGAGAGACCTAAGCCTTATAAACTAGCCCAGGACTCCCCCCCTAAGTGATGTGGAACAAGAGAGGGACCCCTTCCCTACGCATGTCTGGGGACCAAGGCGTGGACGCACCACCATCCCTCCTCCCCGTGCACTGTCGCTTGGGCTGTCACAGCCTCCACCCCTTAGGAGCACAACGTCCTCATCGTGGCCTCACATGCAGTCGGGAGTCGGCTCTAATACTATTTATAAGGACCCAGGCCCCACTGTGTAATATTGTTTGCTTTGGACACTGAATCCTAATAGCTTTAAAACACGTTACACAAATTAGAGAGACTCGAGCCTTATAAACTAGCCCAGGACTCCCCCCCTAAGCGATGTGGGACAAGAGAGGGACGAGGTGCGGACGCACCGCCATCCCTCCTCCCCGGGCACCACCGCTTGGGCTGTTACAATCCGGGTCTACTACGACACCATCAAGGATGTCGAGGTCTAGAGGATAAGCTACCTCTACTCCAGGCTCTTCAGCCTTGGGCCTCGGGTTCGCCACGATATCTTCCAAAATATCGGCATCCACGATGGGGTCAAATACCTCCTCATACTCGGTATCGATGGTAGGTCCGTCAAAACCCTCCAAGGGGCCCTCTCGAACCTCGTTAAGCCCGTTATGAAACCTCGCTTTGAAGCGATGAGGTACCAATTGAGGTAGGCCCTCATCGACCAAAATAGTGGTCACTACGAGCTCATGGGTCTGGGGGGTCCTGTGGATAGGGAGAAGGGTACGCTCGGTCTCCACCTCTCATGGCCACCCAAAACAAATGTGTTGAACCTCCATCTAAGGACTTGTAAAATTTTAAACCACGACGGGGTGAGATAAATCTCAGCGAGTCTACACCCTAAACCCTAATTAGGATGAGAATTTACCTAGAGGCAACCTAAACATTCACCATAAAAGACTTACCACACCTCAGCACCTCCCTACATGTTAGTACATCTCATATATCATATATAAACGTAGGAAGCGTAATCAATAATTGGAACACTTCATCTCATTCATCAAATATTCACAGGGGTCCCAATTATAAGGCCAAATTGTTATGACACGCAATTTCGTCCAATAATCAGGCACGGCTATTTCAATCACTCAAGCGTGTCCCAATTATTTATGACCCAATGACCATGACCAACTCATCAGTCGGTGGTCATCCGACATAATCGGGCGTCATCCCGCTTCGTCGAGCACGGCAACGTCTACATCTAGACGGCATTCCTGAAGAAGCATCGGCCTAGCCTCCATTGCGACCGGCATCCGTTGTCAATGGCATCTGAACTTAATCAGGCATCGCCTCCCCAACTTTCATCGGGTGACGGCTTCCGATAGCGATCACACGCACATCCATTCTCGACCAAGAACACCGTGTTTTGCACTCAAATACTTCCATTTCAAATAATGGACTTGGCCAATTTTCTTCGTATTAAAAATACCTGGTAAAATAATTGTGTGTGGTCACACAGTCAAACCGAACCATAAAACGTGATATTCTCCCACTTCAAAATTCCACGATTTTATATAGTACCTAAAATATTTTTGGTGTAAAAACCTGACACCTAGTATTTTTCTAATTAAATACAATAAAATCATATTTTTGCAATAATAATTCAAAAATCGTCACCAAGCACTCAATTGCACAATTCAATTCAACCACGACAATCAGCGTAAAATTCTACTAACCAACTATCTCGGTATAATTTACGCTAATTAAAATTAATTAAATAAATTGCAAATTATTTAAACTAAATCACTTAATTAATTTAAATAATCTAACCTGACTAATCTACTTGAACTAACTAAATTAATTCACCTAGGCTAACTACATTTAATCTAATTAAACTAACTAACTAACCTAACCACCTAACTAAACTATTTAATCTAACTAGCAAATCTAAATATATAGTTACATTAACTAAATCACCCTAATCCTAATTAACCTTAAACTAATCTAACTAAGTGCAATTAACTTCCTAATCCAAGAATAGGGTGTTAACACACAAGATTAGCGAGGAAACGGGTTCACGGCGATGGCGGTGAAATCCCGGACCTACGGCGTTTCCAACGGAGGGTCGGAAGTGAAAGTGCTAGTACGAACACCTAGAGGGGGGTGAATAGGTGTTTAAAAGAAGTCTTTATCACGTCCCAACCATGCGAGCACGTGCCCATCCCTGCTTGGTCATTTAATAGCGATGTCCTAGGACACATCGCCGACCCATTCATTTTAATACGCATGCGGAAGCATATAAATAATCCCCAGACAATAAACCAATGGGATAGGAAAGTATGACCAATTTTTCACAAAATACCTTTTTATAAACACACAAGTCTATATACAAAGGTTCACTAAAGGAATCAACTCCCTACAAAATAGAATTGTCCTACGACTAGCTTGCCGGGCAAGATCGCTAATTCTTCAGGCTTCGCCTCTTAAACTCCGAGGCTTCCAGTCCTTCGCCAACACCACCTAAGGACCTGAAATGGTTATTCAATAACCAGTGAGACAATGTCTCAGCAAGTTCTACCCCCTAAGACTCGATTAGGAAGCCAATTACGCCCTAAAGGCTACCTAAGCACAACACGAGTCAGAGGACTTATCTTGGTCTCAGTTCCTTCTTGCAAGTCAGTCAATTCATAAATACTGACAATCATATCATCTCATCAAACAGATCAACTCATCGATCAATAGACTCAGTCGATTACATGTCATCAAGACCATCACACGGTCATTTTGAATAATCAATTTCAACTCTTGATTTCAACCAAACGGGCACAACCTAGATTAAGTGGTCATCACGGCCCCACTGGCAACTTTTCTATATTTGGTGGTTATCACGGCCCCACCTAGCAATTTTCTAGATTTAGTGGCATCACGGCCTCACTTGGCAATTTTTCTAGATTTAGTGGCGTCACGGCCCCACTTGGCAATTTCTTTAATATGAAGTGGCATCACGGCCCCACTCAACAATTTTTTATATTTAGTGGCATCACGGCCCCACTTGGCAATTCTTAGATTTGGTGAGATTTAGTAATATCACGGCCCCACTCGGCAATTCTTAGATTTATACCCACATTATCCAATTTTTGGGATAAATCCTCATCATCACCAATTTCACTCAATTATCACAATCTAGTACTTAATTAAATAAACAGAAAGCACCACTGAACTCAACATAAAATTCCGGTCACCGGCCATCCCGGTTGAATTTCCGGAAAATAAATAAATAATTATATAATTACGTAAAATATTAAAGAAATGCAATAATCCAACTTAGGCCCGTTATAGCCTAATTGGAAGCCGAGACGAGCTCGGAAAATTACCGAACTACTTTAGATAAATACTAGAGCTTGTCACAAACCAACCATATATCAGAGGTGCAATTTCTAGCAATCAAAGCCTCAATAATCATCACAAACTCATAACCGGCCCTAACCGGCAGAATAAGCCCACTTGCGCATTTCCAAGTTTAAATCCAGAGACCATATCAATCAAGTTCGGAAATTTCCAAAATTTGAATATGTTGTAAAAGACACATAAACGAACATTTTCCAAGAAGACACCTTAACCCAGATCCTTCTAGATTCCATCCAGTAAATCATTCAATCCAACTTAAAAACTGCATCTGTTTCCAGAAAGTCCGTTTTCCAAAATCAGTTTGGTTCAAGGTCTAAAACATGTCCATTTGATCTAAAATTTAACTATGTTAAACTAGAGGATATGACAAACAAATTTTATGAAGAAATCATTTTGAAATTTGAACCCTAAGAGTTGATAAAAACCCCTAGAATCCTAAAAGGTCACCAATTTCAGCGAAAACTGAGATTTTGTTTGAAAATGACAGAGCTGATATCTCCTTCTTCTGAGTCCCCAAAAATCTTGAGAAAAATATATGTTGTAGCTGAGGATGTCTAAAACATTTCTCAAGAGACATCAACCTCAAATTCGTAACCCATTTCGATCCACAAAATTGGCAAACGATTAGGGTCCAGAAATCCCGAATTGCAGGAATTTCACTGGATTCGACTAATCCATCATCAATGGTACAAATCTCATTAATTAAGTTACACTAATCCATTCTAAGGCTAATCTAACCATCCTAGCTTATCACTAATCCATACTTAAGCTAACCTAAACAACCCTTAAGCATAATTAACCGACTAAGCGAGGATTAGTGAGTTCAACTCACTTGTTTTGCAGACCGAGCGGTTCAAAACATCGGGAACGCAACGGGGACCGACTTTCTCCAAAGCAGGCCTAGGTTTTGAGGTTCGAAACCACCTCAAAATGGGCCTAGAGCTTGCTAGAAAACCCACTAAACTTCTGTTCTATTCTTGGGGGTCGAAGATGGGCTGGACAGCCTCTTGGATGCTCGAACAGAGGCAGACAAGGCTTTTGGACGACGTGAGGGAGGCGGAGTCGAGCAGTGAGGCAGCGAGCACGTGTAGTGGTCGCGGCGGTGTGCGGTGTGAAGGGGCGGCTGTCCAACGCGGTTGAAGAACTCCGACTGCTTCTTTTGGCTTGCTGGTGTGCGAAAATGGAGAGGATGGAGAGAAGAAGCTGGCCAGTTGCTTAGTGAGGAAGAGAGGGGAACAAGATGGGTTGGAGGGGGGCCACTTGGTTCAATTTTTCCATTCAATTGTCCCCTTTGACCACTCCCAGCCATATGCTATCTTCCTTGGCCTCAAATTGGCCAACAAGTCTTCAATTATAACTCTTGAGATGGTCCAAAAGTGTGGGCAAAGGGGGGCATACGAATTCACAAGTTTTCCTCTCCAATTAGACTTCATTTCTTCTCAAATAAATCTCAATTGGCCCTCATAAATTCAATCGACACCTCTATTATCAAATTGTTATTTTTCCTCACCAATTGATCCATCTTGCATCCCAATTATGAAATGAAAAACGATCCCCGCCCTTTTATGAACAAAAACAGCCCTAGGACGACTTTTTCTCAAAAAGTCTCGGGTTGCAGAAAAATTTTCTGAGACTGAGTCGATGTTCCTAGAATTTATTGTGACATGACAGAATCTTCAATTTCTGAAATTGGACTTAAATTCGCGGTTAATTTCCATTCGACATGTTTTTAGCGTGACCTAGGCTACCGGGTAACTTTCATAAATTTTTAGTGCAAATGACCCGTGGGCGATTTTCTTCGAACCACAATGAATCCACTCGACTCATTGGCGACTCTCGGTTGTCATGAAAAATCTCAAGGGTTCAAATACAGACACAGGATACCAAAACAATAAGAAAATTAGTCTAGTGTCGATCGACAAGAATTTTCCAATTTAGTGGTGTCACCCACGATTAGCCACACATCTCAGTCGAACCAACATATCTTTGATCTCAAATCGATTTTTAACTGTGCCGTACTGGCCTCTAAAGATGAGCACAATCGAGAAGCCAATTTTTGATCGAATTCTCAAGTCTATTGCCTTACAATTTCTTAATGGCTTCCCCAAATAATCTAGTTATCTCGAGAGTGATCAGCTCTGAGAACAGCCCTATAGGCACGTCAATGAAATGCCCGATTCATTCAATAGAAAACAAGATCGAAAATCTAGGATGTCACACAAATCCCAAGTAGGTAGGGTCCAGGGTAGGATTAGCTTAGTATCTTATTTTTGGTTATAGACTTCTGTATATAGACCGGCAAGACTGACTTAGCATGTATATAAAGTTTCTTTTTATGAAAAAGGTGTTGGCTTATGTTTTACTATCCTTGTGTTTGATTGTTATCTAGAGTTTATGAGTTCGCTTCCGCATGTTCATAAAATGAAAGGGTCGGCAACGCGTCCTAAGAACATCGCATTTTAGTCGATCGCCAAGGGATGTGTGTGCGCCCGAGGTTCGGGGTGTGACAAAAGTGAGTAATTTGCTCTGAGAAGTAATGATCCACAATTAGTTCAAAATATGACTCGGTTGGTTTGGGTCATCGGAGAATTCTAACCTAGGAACTGTGTATGTCACCTGTTTTCAAACATATTAGTTGTATGTATATTTCTTTGGCTTCAAGCCATCTACATAAACAAAAGTATGGATCTAACCCAGGTATAGGACTTGTGAGATGTTTCATAGGCCTCCAAATAGTGGACCTCTAGACCCTTGCCCTCAGGACATGCATGCATTTTCTTGTTAATATCTTGCAAAACATTCAATTCATTGCAATTAATGTACTTTTGTTTGCTTGAGGATTTATGTTCTTGCTCTATCTCCAGAATTTATTTACTGCTTTGATATTGGTTGTTAAATTCTTGTCTACGCAATTGTATGATTAGCACTTGCATTTTAGAGGCTTAAATTAAAATTGACTGAGATTGTCTACAAATATTTTTGAAATAAAGAGAAAATGCACCGAAAGGACATTAGATTTGTCTAGTGTGACGAGTCCATATATCTATGATATCTCTAGTTCGCAAAAATAAATTGTTCTCCAACACTTTATTTGGGTTTTTAAATCACTCATAATAGATTAATGACGACTCTAAATTGAATTGATTTGCATGTTTAATTGATTAAATAAAAATCCGAAAGTTTGGTTGGTATGGGTTTTGAAGAGTTTGCATTTTTGGTTTAGTAATCCATTTGCGTTTTAATTGGGGGTTCACCTCTGATAGGTCGTAACCGGAGCAGATCCCCTTTTTTTCTGTTTTGTCCCTTCAAAAACGGCCCTTAGATAGTCTACAAAGCTAGCTGCATTTCCCCTCTATTTCTGGCTCACAACTGCCGTGAATCAGTCCACTTTCCTTGCCCGTGTGTGTGCCTGCAGCAGTTCAGCTCGTGGGGCCGAATGAGTTGCTATTTTTGGCTAAAATGGCAGCACGTTCTCTTGGATTTTGTTAACCACAGATGTTGCCACAATGTGGCCATCCGTCATTACTTCCACTTTTTTCCTGAAGTTACATCTAAAAACCCTTCCTGTTGCAGCTCCGTCTCCAGGCTGTTCTAGCCGAAGCTCACCGAACATTGGCACCAGTTTGGCAGATAGTTTGGTTCTCATACTTTAGTTCATTTCTAGTTCTTCTTTAGCTAACTTTCTAGCCTAATATGGACTAGAGGATGGCCGGTTCTATGATGCTTAGGGTGTGCAAAAATGTGGGATTAGGTGGGTGTCTAGGGGCGTGAACCGATGGGGAAAGAAATGAGTTTAATGTGAATTTGATTAATCCGGGAGCTCTGATGCTCTCACCGATTGAAATTTTTGCCGTGGAATTCAATGTCCTAAAATTATAATGTCCTTAGTCAGTAAGTATAGAAAAAGCTAACAAAAATTAACATAGGATGATGAAATGACGATGTTTTTGGTCGAAGATCGAATTTCTCGGTTTGACCAAAAAAGTCAACCATTGACCTTTGCATGAACATTTCGAAATTTAAACTCTTAGATCTATATGTAATGAGGAAAGGGATATCTATATGTAATGCAGTACTATGATATATGATATTTTCGTTTTCAATTAGAGCGTTGGCTTCTCGATTTGACTAAAAGTTTCACCGAAAAAGTTAACTTTATATTTATTTATGAAATGGTACGTAAACAATAATGAAATGCAACGCTCTAAATGTGCTCTAAATGCAATGAATGCAAAATTTGATAAATTGACTAATTTTTGTTCAAGGATCGAGCTCTAATGCAATCACAAGTTCCGACTCCCGAAGTGATTGTCTATATATATTGACACACACACGCTTACCTAGTGGCGAAATTCAACTGTCCACATGTATCCCCCTTTAGTACACAATGGTTCATAGAAATCAATACTGATATACGTGTGAAACTCTGACAAAGACTTTTAGATCATCAAATGTGCTACTAAACCCTGAATCTTGAGCCAATCTCCTATTTCAACTAGTTTCAATTGAAAGTTACTTGGGCAACCTTTTGTCAGAGGCCCACTCCCAAAGCGGTCCGGGAAAAAACGGGATTAGAGGTAATGTTAAGGGTGGACCAACAGCCTTAATTGGCATGGATTCTCTCAGACCCTTATATCGCACGACGTCGGGATTAAAATTTAGGTGTCTAACACCTTTGCTCGTGTGTCATTACTGACATTGTAGATTCAATACCTCACACGTGTCAAGAATAATGCACGGTACCGAGTTCAGTCGAATCACATTCACACAAAGGCTTCTCGAATAATCTATTAGAAAGAAGTTCATCCGAGTGGCAAAACGACGTTATGTGGAGGTGACTTTACGGGGGACCAGAACCGACATCAAATAGCGAAATTGATCTTTGGGCACTTTAGGGCATGTGATTTGGACAGGTCGCATTGCGTATCGATCGAAGAGTTGCGCCGTTTTGAGCTTTGAAGAAAGAACGCTTGTTATTGGTCTTTGGATTCGATCCATCTCTTTTATCACGGGTGTTGAAGCTTGATTGAGATGCGTAAGGAGCGACACGATAAGAAAAACGTCGTCGACGTTAGCACGTTTACAAGCACCTTCGTCATGTCCCACGATGCATGTAATCTAAGTGAAATGGTTTTGCCAGCGCTCAAATAATGAACTTTTCTTTAAATACCGAAACGAATTGAGCTCCACAGTATAGGAACTAGAAGAAAGGAGAAAATTTTTAGCTATTCCGATTTGCCTAAAAGAACATAGGCTCAAGTGTTTCCATGGACGAGTTTTGGTACAATACTATAGATTGATGATACCAATGAATCCTATAAATAAGGTTCATGGAAAATTTTGACACCTCTTCTGTTGGCTAGTTTACTCCCATGTGGAGGAAGCCCAATGAATGGCAAGTGCAAAGGGCTTAAGCCCATATATTAAGTCACATGGAGAAATAGGATTTCTCACTATATTTTATATAGCAGCCAAAAAGACCGTCAGTTGAGACACAGTAACAAGAGAAAAAAAGAAAGCAGAAAATCTAGGTTGAGGGTAGAGTTTGATTTTCATCAAAATGGCATTAGACATTGATTCGTGGTCCGATTGAGCTGAAATTCTATCAACGTGTTCATGGCTCACTCTTCTTGAATTCAAATAGTTTGATTTTCATTTGAAACTTCCTATATTAGGTTTTTTCATGGGTTGAACAAAATTTGCGTTTTTGGGGAGATTTATCTATGATCTCTTATAAAATTTATGCGTATTGTCGACAATAATATTCTTGAAGTCTTTGCTTCTATGCACCTCTAGTATTTACTAGAGAATAACTTTGTTCACCCAATTTTGTTGAAAGTGGAGATTTTTGGGTGGAATTCGTTCCCATGATTTTTTATCTCCTCACACCGATGAGGTTTTCCAGATTAAAAAAAAAAAAAAAAGAATAACCTTGTGTTTGGGTACTTGGTATTTATACTACTCTACTATATCATTTCCTATGAGGTTTACACAAGATCAGAGATTATTTGTTTCATTGCATTAATCTAATATTGTTAGAGTTGTTACTATTCTCCCATTAAAGTGGTCTCAGAGCATTGGTTATTGCTAGATTTTTTTGCCTTGTGTTAAACAATGGAAACAAATACGGGTAGAATAGTTACATTGAATGATTTGAATTATCATATTTGGAAATGGAAGATGGAAGACCTTTTACATATGAAGGATTATTATTTGTCCATATTTGCTTAAGAGAAGCTTGATAATAAAATGAATGTTGAATGATCCATATTTCATCATCAAGTGTTTGGCTATTTTAGGTAGTTGGGTGGATCATAATGTTATGAACCACATTATTGATGAAACACATGCACACAGTTTGTGGAATAAGCTCAAACAATTGTATACTCGAAAGACTAAAAATAAGAAATTAATTTCTGGTAAAACATATGGTTCTAAGATATCAAGATGGTACTTGTTTGACTGATCATTTAAATTCTTTTTAATGAATTATAAATCAGTTAACTACGATGAAAATCAACTTTGATGTTGAAATACAAGCGTTATGAATGTTTGGTACTTTACTAGATTCGTGAGAGAGATGTTTTAGATATCTTTGTCTAATTTAGACAAAGAGGGTACGATTACCATGGATTTGGGCAAGAGTAGTGTGTCGCGACCAATTTTTCGGGTGTGCACCACTTAAGGTTTGGCTAATGGATTGTTAAGCCTAGACTTAACTCGGACTCTCCCAAGCCCATACCAATTCGCGACTTGGGTTCAAATTTTAAAACATGCAAATGGATTTTATCTACGAGTCACCACTAATCTATTTTTGGTGGGTCGATTAGAAACCCAAGTAAAGTAACGGGAGTTTTACTTTACTCCTACGAACCAGAGACTATGGGTACGGGGATTTGATTATACTAGATTTCTCTATTGCCCTTTCGGTACCATTCTTTTATTTTCAAAAATGTTTTTTTGCAGGCAGCTTAGGTTGATTTTAAATTTACTTCCCTAACATGTGAGGTGATCATGCGGGTGCGCAATCCACCAATTTAACACCCAGATAAACAATAAATAGATTGCAAAAACTTACCTCAAAAACAACGAAAGCATCTCGCAATGTTAAATTAAAATTCACATCAACAACCCTAGATATGGTTTCTAATTAACACGCAATTTCATTTTTTCTTTTCACTTAATTAATGAAAATCATGCAATATGCAATGCAATATTAACTAAATAACCTAATTCTAATGACATGTAATTTCTAATTAAATGGGCCTAGCAAAAATATTAAATGGCATGCATCTCAATGAATCTTACCCTAATGACGTGCATATGATATTTTTTCTTTTTCCTAAAAGAATGCATTCTATCCTAAATAATGAAACTAATTTAGCCTAAGGCAATTTTGTATTTTTATATGAAATTCGGAATTAAAAAAATGTGAGAATTATCTAGCTAGATTAAGATCATATTCAATTTATATGAGGAATTAGGTTAAACTAAATCCTAATTTAAACTAAAATCTTATCTTAACCCAAATAATCCTAGAATGCAATCTATCTAAAAAATCTATCTAAACTTAAAATTAATTAGAAAGTAAAATTAAACATGCAATCTCAAGTTTTTTTTTTTTTTTAACTAACAACCTAAATCGATTGATTTTTTTACCTCTTTAAAAGGTTTTGTCTAGGACCCGTATCATTCTACGATGGCCTAAACGGGGATTCATTTTCCAGGACCGTACCCTTCTACGGTCAATTTCACATTAAAGGGATAATCATACTGAAAATAATAAGGAATAGGTATTGTCGAGGACCCGTACCGTTCTACGGTCACCTTGACGAAAAAAATTATTTTTCCAGGACCCATACCATTCTACAGTCGCCTGAATTGGGAAAATTGCTTTTCCAGGACCCGTACCATTCTACGGTCGCCTAAACGGAGATTTTGCTTGGCTAGGACCCAAACCATTCTTCGGTCGCCCAGCGTTGCAACACAGATCATCTAACCAGGACCCGAACCTTTCTTCGGTCGCCTTAACCAGACTAAATTCGGAGAGAAATCTTTGAAGACAACTCAATTGAGCATCGGTGTAAAGAACTCTAGGCTATGAAAGCACGCCAGGTCAATAAAAGAAAACCAGGCTACGGAAGCACGCCGACTTGATAAAAGGGAACCTGGGCTATGAAAGCACGCTAGGTCAATATGAACACCGGGTTACGAAAGCACGCCGGGTCGATAGAGGGACATTGGGCTACAAAAGCACGCCAAGTCAATATAAAGGGAATCTGGGCTACGGAAGCACGCCAGGTCAATATAAGGGACACCGGGCTATAGAAGCACGCCGAGTCGATAAAATGGACGCTAGGCTACGAAAGCATGCTAGTGGCGATTTAAAAGGACAGCTTGACCGAGTCAAGTGTCGATGCACTTGAGAGAGAATACCTGCACAATGACAAGTATTTAGAGTATGGGTAGAGATATACTTACCCGGTGATACCTCTGATTCTTGGGGATATGTCTTTTGGAATTTAGATATTCCGTGGAGGTCTTCACCTCATGGTGGAGGTTTTTCATCTCTTAATATCATGAAACATTTTGAAAGGAACTTGAATTAACATGATTTAGAGCAAAAACTGATATGCATTCATCAAAGAGATAGACAATCCGAGCTACTCTAGAATGCACATTTCAAAATTCAGTGAGGTTTTCATCAATTCAATCAAGGTTCATGCATAATGACATTTGCATCATCCAAATTTCCACTGGAGAGAATCATCATTCAAGACAATTTTCATGACATGGATTTTCTAAGAATACTAAATGAGAGACTTTCAATTAGAAAGGACTTTCACTCACTCTCATTTAGGAGGCTATTTTATGAGAATCACTCAATCTCACCATATCGACATGGGTCCGAGTATTCTCGCAAGCGGTATGACCTTACCAACCCGAGAGGTCTTTGAGAGGGACCGTAATGTGGGTTTGGTCAACGGCTTAACAAATGGGACTCTTTGAGTCAAGGCTATTGAAAAAAAGCAATTATGTATTCATCTTCGGGTTTACAAGTCAAGAACCCTGCAAAATGAGAAAGAAATAATTTTGCTCACACTCCTTCGAGCGATGCTTATGACATGTGAATCCATACGCTAATTCAAGTGCCCTAATCTGAAGAGACTTTGTAAGGGACGTAACGTAGGCTGGGTTCATGGGTTGAGAAATGAAAGGATTATTAGGCTCAAAATGTGTGTAAAAGGTGAGAGTTGATGATCATCTTGGCATTGCCACCAGTTTTCTTTTTTCATCACCGGGGATTGTCTTCATGAAATGCCCCATTGATTGTAAAAACTCAACTTTTGGGTTCTTTGAATATTGCTCCATCGGGATTCAATTCTTGCAATTGACAGTCACCTTATATTGACTTTTTTTCATTTATGGGCATTGGCTTTTGCTTTTACTACTTCTTTTCATGGGCATTTTCATGCTTTTTAGTTCTATTTCTATTTCAATTTCAATTCTTGCGCACAATGCATGCATCAAGCAATTACACTTTGAATGATACTTGAACTTTCAAGAGTCTTCATCTGTCTTTTGCCTTGCCCTAGTGTGGGGGATGATCACCAACTGGGCTTAAAGAAATGAAATTGCAAGTTCAAGTGGGCTATGCAAAGGATATAAGTGTATAGGGTAGTGAAAGAAATGCTCTTCGTCATCTTAAGGCACTTAAATTATCACGTGAATTCAATGTAATAGCATGACTAGAAGATTGATGCAAGTGAGAGCAAGAAAATTTCAATCCATTTTCTTCACCTTATGGTGCCACCTTACCCTCCAATTTGCCCGTGTGGGGTGGTTCTTGACAAGGGATAATTTGAAAAAATTTCCACAAGTGTATGGGGCTCAAAAGGGATTAAGCAATGGATCACCTGTAGTGTTTGGGATAGAGAAATAAGCTGCCCCTCATCATTTTAGTCATCGTACCTTTTGCAAGAGAACTCTTCACCTTGCGGATATGGAACTTTCTTACACTCATCTCACAAGTGTATAAGTAAAGGACTGTGTATAGGATAGGGCTTGCCTTTTATCATCCTGACACATCTCATTTAGCATGCTTAACCCATTCCATGACATTCATTGAATTAGTCCATCTTGATATTCTTTAGTGGAATTGGTGGACCAAACATGTAAGAGTCATCATGCAATTTTTTTTTTAAATGAGCTCAATAGCTTTAAGCATGAAAAATTGCAAACTTCAGAACAAACAGTTTACCACACTAAAAAAATGCTTTCGTAAGTATGAAAAACATGATTTTGAGCGTTCATTCAAGGAATTGTCCCACAAAAGGATTGTCTCATGATTTGATGTTTTTGGATTGTCCCTGAAAATCCGCTTTTGTCCCTGCACAAGAGAACGTGCATGAATAGGATACCATGCAACATCGAGTAAATTCAAATTGCACAACCATTTTTTGATTTTGCTCATGGACTAGAATTTTAGTTGTCTCAAGGAAAAGAATCATGTCATTACAAGAATTTGATTATCCTCTTTTGATTTGCCCAAATTTGGCCTTTGAGAATGACATCTCACACAAATTTGTCATACTTTGGAATCAGGATGATTTTCTTCACTCTTGGGAGATGTCATCACAATCGGCTAGGAAATAATCCTTTGCCCTCATGTCTATTTTCCTTCGGATGTATGTTCCCAAATCAACGAGCGAACTATCACTGGAAATTGACGCGTTATTTTCAAATGCCTCTCTGTTATACTCTAAGATATGAAGTAAATGAGTTAGAAAAACAAACAAATGTAACATAATGCATGCTTTTGGAAATTGCTTCAAAAATGATTTTTTTTTTTTTAAGGAATATTTTGGATGAGGAAGCATGAAGAAGCCCAATCCTCAGATTTTCTCCATGGATGATATTTTCTTTTCATTGTTGGATATCGTCACCGGGCTAGTTTGGTGTACCCCATCATGTCCTCAAAATTGGAAAAAAAATTGTAATTTCATTGAATAGAATCAAATGAATTACATTATTGGAATGGAAAATGCAAACAAGCCAAACCCTAAAAGCGAAAGCAATAATTGAAATTTTAAAAAGCAGGAAATTCTAAACAGAACT
The DNA here is from genome assembly GCA_014182565.1 of Eucalyptus marginata. Lineage (NCBI taxonomy): Eukaryota > Viridiplantae > Streptophyta > Magnoliopsida > Myrtales > Myrtaceae > Eucalyptus > Eucalyptus marginata. The sequence continues at coordinate 33,713,404 of CM024587.1, read as the reverse complement.
TGAAATCCTAGAAAATAAGAACTTCTTCACTCAGTGACAGCATTTGCACCCCCATCAAGGTTGGGTAGAGGATTTTTCTGATTATTGCTGAAAGAGAACGCCTTTGTATCCAAGAGGTCTTGGACCTTATGCTTCAAAACATAGCAATCATCAGTGGAGTGACCAACCTCTCCCATGTGATAGTCACACTTTTCGGAGGGATTATATGCAGGATAATGCTCGGGATTTGGTCGCTTTGGCTCAGTAGAGAGTAATCCCTTCTTTTGGAGAATAGGCAAAACTTTGGATAGGGGTCCAGGAAGAGGTGTAAACTATCTCCTAACATTACGTCGTTGACCCGAGAATTGATGTCCTCCACCTTGTTGCTCAGTAGAAATCTTAATTACCGGAGCGCAATTGGATGTATCACGATTTGGTTGAAAGTATGCCATATTAATCTCAGCTTCAGGGTCCTCCTCTTTCTTGGTGTAAAATCTCTTGTTAGATGGCTCGATAAACCATCCTTCTCTTATCCCCATTTCGATCTGTTCACCCACCGGGATAAGTTGGTTGAAGTTCTCAACATATGTGTTGGCCATCCGGTTACGGAACTTAGACGGGAGGGTTTTGATAAACAACTTCATCAGCTCCTTGTCAGTAGGCTCGGGAGTGATTTGAGCTGCTAGATTTTGCCATCTCACGGCATATTCTTTGAATGATTCGCTCCTCTTTTTCTCCATCCTCTCAAGATCCTCTCGGGAAGGTGCAATATCCATGTTGAACTTGTACTGCTTGAGAAATGCGTCAACCACTTCATTCCAATTGTCAAGAAGGTTCACGTTCTTCATGACATACCAATTCAGTGTAGGTCCAGTCAAACTCGCATGGAACAATTGAATCATGAGAGGCTTGTTCTTGACATATTGGGCCATACGCACGTGGTACATCTGCAAATGAGCTTTTGGGCAAGAAGTACCATCGTACTTCTCAAAATCCGGCATTTTGAACTTCTTTGGCATGTTGACCTTCTCATACACAGATAGGTCAAACGGAAGTGAATTCTACGACTCTTGCGGTTGTTTCAATTTTTCCTCCAACTTTGTGAAGCGTTCATCATGATCTATCCTTGGAACGCTGTCAGGCTTGGTCTTTCCAACAAGGACCGAGTCATCGTCCAACCCGGGCATATCATCGTCAATCTTTTGAACCTTGTTTGTTTGCTTCAAGATAATTATTTCAGGAAAAGCAGATGCAATTGTTGGATTTGCTTGGAGGAATTGGAGTTGATCCGTCACAAGCTGTATAGAGGCAAGCACTTGTTGGAGTTGAGTCTCCATAGCGGACATACGATCATGCATTTCAGTTTGGTCGGCCATTCTAGCTCTTAATCGCGTAATAATGAGTGAGCGTGGAGGATCCGTTATCACCTAAATTGAAGAAATGAACAAAAATAAGTGTCTCATATGAAATACGCCGGCCCATGGCGACAGTCTAGAACCTTTATTCATTAATGGAGCTTTTGACAAGCCTATCAAAATAGAAACTCAAAATGTTCTAAACAAATGAACTAGGAAAGTAAATGACTCAACTTCCTAAACATTAATCTAAACATGAAAATAGCAAGATTGATTCAAGCATTTCATTTGGCTTGATCAATATACACTTGGGACACCATTCGGCGCAATCGTTTATTCTCCTCTTGAGCTTTTTCAGCAACTCTTTTGAGGCGTTTATTCTCAGCACAATTGGTGATCTTCAATGGCACCTCTGGTATCTTCGGAAGCAGCTCCTCAAGAATCTTGTGTTGTTGAATGTACTTAGTCGAGGCATAGTACTTCCTTTCTTTACCCTTCAACTCTTCCTCGGGCCATTTAAGTTTTCGTGGATGGCACATGTCCCACATTGATTTGATAGTGAGAATGGAATCTTCATGGCCTTGGCTTCCATCAACGAAACTAACTTGGAGCGGATCCACTTGTAACACCGGGGGAAGCTCTTGCACGACTTGATACTGACGGGTCACTCTAGTCGGATATTATTCCAGTACTCCAATGAATCCCAATAGGGGGATTGGGCCAACACCTCCACACGAGAATCTCGCCACCCGAACTTGGAACCATTTAGTATGCCATAGGAAACCCTTGGAAGTTGGTTTTTTCATGAAAGCTAGCCACCTAGAATAATGGTAATCCGGTGTATGCTTTTGGTTGTTCTCAAATCTCATAATAGGGTGATTTGAATTACTAACATCATGTATAGTCATTAAAACACCAAATCCTTTTATATGAGAAAGGAACCAGATTTGTAAAAGTTTAGGAGAGGAATGGAGAGTCTTATCACCACCTCCTTTGAATCGAGTGAGAGAAAGAAAAGTTTCAGTCAGGACAGTGTTTACAAAATTTTTTCTTTCCAACACTTGTCTAACTAATTGAGCAATCAAAGGGTTAATAGCATTCTTGTAGTAAGGAAATACTATAAACCCAAAGAAAGCTAAAAGGAAAACCCTACGCATTTGAAATGAGGTGCCTTTTTCAAAACATTCTTTCAGAAGAGATAAAGGACATGCATTGCGGTGAGCCTTTAAAACCTTTCTTATGTCGTCTTCCTTAATTCTTAGAAAATCAAATAAGGCCATAATAGGATCTATTCCGATAGGCGGACTAATCAATTTAGCTTTCAAGGATTTCCCTATGGCAATACTATATTCTTCCAAGGTGGGAGTGAGCTCATGCTTACCGCCGAAGATAAAGGTAGAGGTCTCGGGGCACCAACAATGGGCGAGTGCTTGGATGAGGCCGCCGTGGATGTTGATGCGCAGCAGTGGAAGTAGGCGACCAATGTGTGACTCTATGAACTAACGGCCATCTTGATCTAACTCATCCCACCAAGTGCTAAGCTCTTCCTTCGGAGGGAGAATAATTTGAATGTCCAAAGTCCCCATTGTATATTGATCAAAACTCAGGACAATCCTAATGCCATGGACCGACAAAATAATGCGATAAAGTAAGTAAATTGCAAAGGCAAAAATTTAGAGAACTTACTTTACCAATGGTGAGCAATCACATAGACATGCGCATGGTAAGTGGCTCAATTTCTAATCTATAAGGCTTATCAATGTGGAGCCACAAGGATGATCAGACTAGCCACGGGCTTGTGGACTATGTCAGGTCCTCATGATTCCGGCTTAGTCAAAGAGGTGACCCGGGTCACGGGCATGTGGACCGAGGTGGGTACTCTTGACACCATGAAAGAAACTTCGGGATTGAGATGGGCGACTCGTACCGCGAGCATGCGGTCGAAGTGGTATCCATCTCAACACCATCCTAAATGATCCTATGCGGCCCAGGTCCGGCAACAAGTTGTGTGTGCAAAAGTGTAGTGTAAATGCAAAGCGTGCACAACAGTTTATATCAAGCAACACTTCAACATGAAAATAAACCATACATTCCTTCACCTCCCTACAAAACAGAGGTTAGCAAACACTTCACCTTATACCTCCCAATCTGCAAAAACATTTAACACCTTAAATGTTAGGGATGTACCTGGAATCCTTGCTACCAAACAAAAACATTTTTAAAAAAAGAAAATTGGCCTAAGCCCACTAAGAGTTTCAACTCAAGTCCCCAGTGGAGTCACCAAGCTGTCGCGACCAATTTTTCGGGTGTGCACCACCTAGGGTTTGGCTAATGGATTGTTAAGCCTAGACTTAACTCGGGCTCTCCCAAGCCCATACCAATTCACGACTTGGGTTCAAATTTTTAAATATGCAAATGGATTTTATCTACGAGTCGCCACTAATCTATTTTTGGTGGGTCGATTAGAAACACAAGTAAAGTAACGGGAGTTTTACTTTACTCCTACAAACAGAGACTATGGGTACGGGGACTTGATTACACTAGATTTCTCTAATGCCCTTTCGGTACCATTCTTTTATTTTAAAAATGTTTTTGGCAGGCAGCTTAGGATTGATTTTAAATTTATTTCCCTAACATGTGAGGTGATCATGCGGGTGCGCAATCCACCAATTTAACACCCAAGATAAACAATAAATAAATTGCAAAAACTTACCTCAAAACAACGAAAGCATTTGCAATGTTAAATTAAAATCCACATCAACAACCCTAGATATGGTTTCTAATTAACACGCAATTTTTTTTTCTTTTCACTTAATTAATGAAAATCATGCAATATGCAATGCAATATTAACTAAATAACATAATTCAAATGACATGTAATTTCTAATTAAATGGGCCTAGCAAAAATATTAAATGGCATGCATCTCAATGAATCTTACCCTAATGACGTGCATATGATTTTTTTTTTTCTTTTTCCTAAAAGAATGCATTCTATCCTAAATATTGAAACTAATTTAGCCTAAGGCATTTTTGTATTTTTATAAGAAACTCGGAATTAAAAAAAAATGTGAGAATTATCTAGCTAGATTAAGATCCTATTCAATTTATATTAGGAATTAGGTTAAACTAAATCCTAATTTAAACTAAAATCTTATCTTAACCCAAATAATCCTAGAATGCAATCTATCTAAAAATCTATCTAAACTTAAAAAATTAAAAATTAGAAAGTAAAAAAAAACATGCTATATGATATATCATGAGTTTTCTTTCTTTTTTTATAATTAATAAAATAAAAACTAACAAGTTTTAAAAAAATCGATTGATTTATTTTTTTTTTTATTTTTTATTATTTAAAAAAAATTGAAATGAAATTTCTATTCCTGAGCATGCAAACCCTAAAACTACATTTTTTGATTTTTTTAAAAGAAAATTAATTCAAATAACACCACAGCAAATCAAGCAAAATTGATACCCAAATTGACGAACCATATCTCGCGCATGAGATCGGGTTGGTCAATTTTTCACATAAATCACGAATCGGATCTCGGGCGGGAGATCGGATTGGCAATTTTTTTAAGTAATTACGAGTCGGATTTCAGGCGCGAAAATCGGATTGACAATCACTAATTTCAAGGCAATTTCATATCATGGAATTTCAATTTCACATTAAAGGGATAATCACACTGAAAATAACAAGTTATATGCAATATCAACAATAATAAAACAAAAGATAAATGACAGAAAAGAAAAAATGAAAATAAAATTTACCTAATTCTTCTTTTTTTTCCTTTTTTCCTTTTTTTTTTTTTTTTTTTTGTTTTTTTTTTTTCAAAAAAGAAGAAAAAAGTGGGAGACCGGTCAACGCAAGAGGGGAGGGATCTCCGGCAAGGGTTTCGGCGAGGCTCCGGAGGATGGCGCGACGGTGGCGCGGCACTAGGGGGCTTCGGGATCAGCACGGGGCGACGCGGGGGGCACAGCGCGACGCGGGCGACACAGCGAAACCGGTGGGCAGCGTCGCGGGCGGAGCAGGGGCTTCGAGTCTCCTGGCGTCGGTCACGCGGGCTGCGAAGATCGGATCGTGGCTGCCACAGGGACCTCAGATCTACGGGCGTGGTGGTCTTCGGCTGAGGTGGAGCGTGGCGAGATCAGAGGGAGCGGCGGCAACGTCGGGGAAGGGCAGCGGCGTCGTGGACCGGCGCTGGGTCGCGGCTTCATGGGGGGAAGGCAACTGGGCGTCGAGGCGTTCCGTCGGGGTCGGATCTGCGCGTGGTTAAGAGCGAACCAAAGGGGCACTCTCACGGGTCACGGCGGCGCAGAGGCGGAGCAGAGGCGGCGTCAGATCTGGGTCTTTGTCGAGATGGGCGGATCGGCGGCGGTGGCACGGCGAGACCAAGACGGCAAATGGTGGGACTTCGGTGCTGCAGATCGCAGACGCCGAGTCGTGGGTCGCTAGCAGGGCGGCGGTGGCCGGTGGAGTGGGACGCAGCGGTCACTGGCGGAGGCGGCTCCGGCACAGCCGTCGACGCGGGGTCGGGCTGCCGCGGTCGGACCCCCTCTGCGAAGAAGACGAAGGGGCGCCGCCCCCTTTTTTTTTTTTTTACCTTTTTTTCTCTTTAGCTGTCACTCACCTTTTACCTTTTTCCTTTTTGCTTTTTGGGTGCCTTTTTTCGACGGAAAAGAAACCCAACGGAAAAATAGAACCCCCCAATTTACCGTACGTGACCCCTTTTATAAGCCAAAAAATTGTATCTTGGGGGTATATTTCATTTCTAATTTTGCTTGAGCACGATACCCCTAAATATATCGCTGAAATATTTTTCGCATATTCCATCAAGAAAATTCCCCTTTTGTGCAAAAGTGCATCTCCCAAAGTGTATATTACCTAAATATGTGAAAATCTTAATGGAATATAACAAAAAATAAAATTTTCCTAAACTATATGCTATGTGATTATTTTTTTTATTTTATTTTATTTTTTATTTAGCAAAAATTAACCCCAAAAATTTAGGTGTCAACATAGTGTTTTGAATGAAGAGATGAGAAGGAAGATACATGGATCATCCTCTTCACCTTTTGATACTGTGGTTGTTGAGAAAAGAGAAAGAAGTGAGTCTCAAGGTCTGAGAAATAAAGATAAAAGTCAAGATAAAAGTAGAGACAAATACAATAAATTCACTAATCTTGAGTGTCATTATCGCCATCGAAATGGACATATTCAGAGATATTGTTGTTAGTTCAAAAAGAGAAAGGTAAAGAGAAGAAATGTGATAATAACAACGATGACAATTGTGTTGCTACACTTAAAGAAGACTTTCTCATTATCTTTAATAGTAATGTGATGAATTTTGTATGTCATGAAACAAGTTGAGTAATTTATAGCGGCGCATCTATTCATACTACATCTCGTAGGATTTTTTTATATCATATTAGTTAGGTGATTTTGGATCCATGAAGATGGGAACAAAGGGTTGGCTGAAATTATAGGCATTAGTGATGTGTGCCTAGCGACTCGCAATGGCACGAGGTTAGTATTGAATAATATTAAGCATATACATAATATTCATTTGAATTTGATTTCCGCAAGTAAGCTGGATGATGAGTATTGAAATACCTTCAATAATGGTTAATGGAAGCTCACTAAAGGTTCCTTGATTGTGGCTAGAGGTAAAAAACGTTCTTCATTATAAATTGTGCAGGGAAAATTGTCCGCAGACAAAATTAATACAATAGACAGCAAAGAGATGATTGAAAGGGGATCAATCACATCAGTGAGAAGAGTTTGTCAATATTGGTGAAGAAAAAGCTTCTTTTAGGAATGAAAAGTTTAATGCTAAAGAAATATGCTAACCGCTTAGCAAGAAAACAAAATAGAGTTGCATTCAAAAGCTTCATTCCTTCAAAAATGTCAGGTATATTTGATTTAGTGCATTCCAATATATGTAGTCCTATGAAGACAAAATCACTTGGTGACCCTTTTTATTTTGTTATTTTCATAGATTATTATGCAAGGAAAATATGGGTTTATACCTTGAAAACTAAAAATCAAGTATTATATGCTTTTAAGCGGTTTCAAGCTTTGGTAGATAGACAAACTGGAAAGAAGTTGAAATGCATTAAAATTGATAACAGGGTAGGGTATATTGGGCCTTTCGATGAATATTGCAAACAACAGGATATTTGATATTAAAAGACACCTCCTAAGATGCCTCAATTAAATGGCTTAGTTGAGAGAATGAAGTAAACACTGGTTGAAAGGGTAAGATGTTTTCTTTCACAATTAAAGCTACTAGGATCTTTATGGAGTGAGGCTCTAAGTACAGTTGCATATATATATATTAAATCTTACTCCTTGCGTTTATCTAGAGATTGATGTTCTTAATAGAGTCTGGATAGGTAAAAATGTTTCTAATGATTATTTGCGTGTCTTGGGTGCAAGGCATTTGTGCATATTCTTAAAGATGAAAGGTCTAAACTTAATGTGAAAATACAACAATGCATATTCATTGGCTATGGACAAGGTATGTTTGGCTACAAAATTCTATGATCAAGTTGAAAAGAAAGTTGTAAAAAGTAGAGATATTATATTTTGTGGAAGATCAAACAATACAAGTGCCATGACCTACCCCTCTGGGCTTTTGATCCCAAGGAATAGATTTAAGGAGACTTGTTCAAAAGACGGTCCTCAAAGTGCATCACATAAAGAAGGCTCAAACCAGCATCTTTAATGCTCGTCCAAAAGGTCCACCAACCAAGAATGTGGACTCTCTCAAATCCGTATATCGCGTTACAGCAATTTATTTCAAGTTTTTATATAACCTAAAAATATTATCTAGGAGTCACCACTAACCTCTTTCTTGGGGGCTAGCTAAAACCCAATCATGGGTCAGGAGACCTCCCTTGATTTACACGAAATTAAAGATTTCATAGGTTCGTGAACTTGGGTTACACTAAAAAATGTCTATTAGTGCCCTTTCAATACCAATGAGCTGGGTTGTTACCTAAGATGGTCATGTAGTCCTTTTACATTTTTGTGTAAATTTAGGTCTTAATACTAAGTGAACACACATGGACGGTTCATTCCTATCATTCTCTACTAACTATCGAAATGAAGCAAAAATCAATCAAGCAATTGAAATTGCATTGCAAGAAATAAACACCCAAGAAAAGCATATAGATGATTATTCTAGGTACAAGAAAAAAAGTGGATCCGCAACTCGTCGGGTTTTTATACAATACAAAGAGAAGCCCGAGACATATGTCGAGAAATGAATTGATACAAATCGTCAAAACCAGATTTGACACCGGCTATTCCACCGTCTTCAAGTCTTTGTAGCCACCTCCTCCAAGGGCCATCTTTGAAACAATTCTAATACTAACTAATGCTAAACTAGTAATAAAAATATAATCACAAACATTTGAACAAATTCAAACATTTCTAAGCAATTCATGATTCAAGACATAGCCTTGGGATCGGCCTTTGATATTCATGCATTTCAAGCCATCCTATATTCACTAATTGATTAGTTTTAGCCATCAATACTTGACCATCCTTCATGTTCATAAGTGGTGGACAAGACCAAACAACTCCTAAAATTTGGGTCTAAGAGTGTCCTTTTGGTTTACCCGCTACATGCTGTTAAGAAAACTCCTATCAGGTTTTGAAGTTGACAAAACTTTCATTCTCTTATTCTTACTCTTACTCTGAAGGATACTAGACTTCTGCGTTATATCGTAGAATGCTGTCAAAGTCTATTTTACTTCAAAAGTCTTTCGCACTCTGACGAGATCCAGACTGAACTCAAGACAAGAACATAGATATAATCAAACTTAGGATTATTGATCTTTCAACAAGGATTCAGTACGTGCAAGATTTATCCTTAATATCTGGCTTTTTGACAGAGAATCTCACTTACCTTTTCTAAATATATTGATAAAATCAATCACGGATTGATAAAATCAATTTCGAAAACAAGTTCCTTTTTGGGAAGCATCTACTTATGGAAACCTAGATTCTTATTGTATGGGCGACCAGAATCATTGGATTTTCACCTCAATCTTTAAACAGCTACAAGATTTCCTTAATCGATTATGTCCAACAGGTTGATTGGAAGAAATTCCTCTAGAGAGTGTCAATGGTTAGAAAGGCGTAGAGGAGTATTTAAGGAGGTCATTCGGTCCATTTGGGAGAGAGTGTGTGAGAATTAGAATTCCAAAGTTTAAGGCATTTCCAATCACTTGTTTTTCATCGATAGTGCTTACAAATTGTATTCAAGAGAGAAAAACACAAAAGAAGTGACTTAGTGAGAGAAAAAGAAACTCTTCACTGAGTGATCGCACTCAAATCGTTGTATTTCTCTATTGATTCCTTAGTGAAATTCAGCTAGAAAGTTGTCAGCGTGGGAGAGTGGACGTAGACTTGATCTAAGCCAAACCACTATAAATCTCGTGTCCAATTTTCTCTTCCCTTAACTCTCTTTATTTGTTTGTTGCAATATTTTTCTGAGTTCTGCTAATTTCTAAAGCATCTTATTTGAGTCTAAATTTATATCAGAAGTCTGGTGTTAGTCAAATTTTGTTTGAAGAAAATAACTTTTACTACTTTTATTAGCTTAATTTGTTTTTACACCTATTCACCCCCCTCTAGGTGGTAATACTAGTACTTTCACATGCATCGGTCCTAAGCCAATTTATCTATAAAACACATGTAAAAGGAATATAAGTTCATGCACTTAGGTCATAAGACCTTGATTCTTAATCAATCATCCAAAGAAAGTGAACCAAAGTAGGTCACTCACACGTTCAAAGCAAATGCAATCATTCAAGCATGCGCACAACATGATTATGAAGAAAGAAACCAAGAGGTTGAACTTTCAAAGATTTGCAATTAAGGACACAAGTTTTGCAAAATTGCAATTAACTCCTTAAAATAAGATTTTTCAAGTTTCATGTGATGTAACAAGGATATCAATTTTGTTGGAATTTCGAGACAAGTTTGATATTCTTGGAAAATGAATTCTAGAACCTAGGGACGGATAATGTAAGCACACTAATCGGGTCCTTTGAATAGTCTAACATGACTCAATTCCAACAAACTTAATATCAAAAGAAAGCCTAGATTGTAAAATTGTAAAATACCTTTAGGTGTTCAATGTGAACGTGGGTGCAGAATTAATGGCACTCTGAGCAAGCCCTCTTTCGAATACCCTAAGGAATTTCAAACTTAATGAAACTAATGCCAAATCAAATCTTGAAAGTCCTTTAAAAATTTCATGGAGAATGCATTCAAAGATTTGGATCATGTGAATTTACAAAAATCATAAAATGCCCAAAGATCAATTCTGGAAAATGAACTTTAAGCAAGCCCTGCAACTTTTGAATATGCATGAAAAATAGTAAAAAATGTTTTTTTTTTTTTAAAAAAAATTGACAACAAAGTCCACTATGCCTTAAACATTTCTCATGAAGACCACGATATCAAATTGTCAACGGGTGAATTTATAAAAATCAATGAACAGACAATGGTTATTCAGCAAAATCAGCATTATAGAAGTACACCTATTCAGTTCTAAGCATATTTCACCAACCTAATAAATCTCTTTTAATCCAAAAGTTGCATGCGTTGACCATTACATCATGATGAACAAAATTCAAGAAGATCTTGACCTCTAATTGCCAGCACATGAATTTCTAAAATTCAATGAACGGCCATTAGACATTTAACAACAACAATTTTGCAAACAAGGCATTGCGCAATGAGAGTATGTTCATGCGTATCTAAATCTATGATATTTTCATGAAAATTTTATAGCATACAGAACATGCAAACACCTACAAATTTCATTAAGAAACTTACTCTTGAATCCATATGCATGATTTGATCAAGATCAAAGAATCAAGACATCAGCAACACGAACTTTACAAAGCAGAGCATGGATGGTTTAAGGGAAATTATCCTAACCAAATGAATCTCAAAGCCTTTGGAATTTTTACATGTTGTAGATATGTATGTCATGCACAACGTTCATGAAGAAATATACTTTTGATTTTGATCCTATTATTGAAAAAAAAAATGCAGAACACATGCAGGTTGTTTTGAAATCTAATTTTTGCAAATCAGTACATGAACAGTTTATTAATTGGTAAACAATATGAAGAAATCATGAACTTTTTTCTATGTCACAGGTCCATGTGTTCCAAACATTTTCGTGAAGGCACCGACTTAAAACAATACTCACAAAAAACTCTAAAAAAATTGGTAAACAACAATCATCAGTGGGAACAGAGCATTGCAACAATGCATACATCATTTGCTATTCTAACTTTGATTTTGCAAAAATCATTAGACATAACAAACGACAGCCAAATCTAACAAACAAGATGTCCATGGAAACCTAATGAGATCTTCTACAAATTATTAGAAGGCATCAAAGACACTCATTCATCTATAAGCTCATTCAAAGACATGAAGCGGATTATTCCAAACTTCCATATGAATTACAAATTGAAATAACGATTTTGTGACAATCATTTGGTAAGGAAAATGACAACCAAATCATACATATGATATGTCATTACGAAGCTTGTCAGATCTATTTCAAATCACACAAAGGTATCGAAGCTAAATAACCTCATGTACCAGCTTGCTTCAAGACATCAATCAAGTAAGCTAGAACTGGATTTCGATTTTACAGAACAAGCAATAATGCATCATGAAAACATAATCTCATCATCAAACCTTACAATATAATCGAAAATCATCCCCAACCATTCATCTAAACATAAAATCGCAACCTAAAGTTCGAATCCTAGCCTCAAATTGTCTATTGCGATCTCGCCTCATCGGATTCACGATCAAGAACATTTACCTTGTTTATCTTCAATCTTGAGCTCAATCGAGCTAGTTGACCACTTTTGAACTTCAAGTAATAGTTGATTGTAGCTCCCTATAAAATCTAGACAATGATTACAATGAATATGAAGTAAGTAAGTGATTGATTAAGCTCAATTGAGTGAAGAGGAATTGAGTGAAATTCAGCTAGGGTATGGCTGAACTCCAACCAAGGATAGCTCCCCCTTTGAAAATGATAGCCCCCCCTCCCCCTCCCATCCCCTCCCCCGAAAAATGGGGGAAATCCTTATATAATCCACCTTAGGTTAAATTTCAATGATTTAATTTTAAGGGATCATATCAAAATGCTTAGGGGTTAAGTAAGTTTATGATTGGCCAAAATATTAATCACATGGATTAGTGACATTGCATATCTAATGACTTGGATGTATCGTCAAATGAATGGCTAAGATAGAATCCTAAAAAAGGGGTCAAAGGGCATTTTGGTCATTTTCGCGCTGAATGGACAATTTTGTAATTTCAACAAACTAAGGACATGGGAGGTCGGCCACAAGCTAAGCCAACGGGGTCTATCTTCAAATGAATGGTCAAGATCAAATCCTCAAAAAGGGTCAAAGGACATTTTGGTCATTTTTGCGACGAATGGGCAATTTTGTAATTTCAACAAACTAAGGACGTGGGGAGGTCGAGCACAAGCTAAGCTAGCTAGGGGTGGCCGCTAGCCGCAAGAAGATGGCTGAATCCTGCTAGAAGCCAATCGGACCAATTTGAATTGGTTCTTTCCAGTTCAACTAGCTTTGGCCAATTCTGTCCGATTTTGGTTGAATTTTTATGCAATGACCTATTGTAAAGGATTTTTGTCCAATTAGAGGGAAAATAGACTAATTTGAAGGGAAATTTTGACTAAATTAAACCAATTAAACCCTTTTAACAACATCTCAAGGGATCAAATCGATCTAATTATCTTAGAAATATCAAAAATTAAGCACATATTTAATGGATACACGAATTTGGACTTTCTAAACAATTTTCGCAATTCTTATGCTTAATTGCCAAATTGATTGAAATTGACTGCAATTAATATTACATAATAGGGATTAATTAATTAATTGCACTTAATGTGGCCTAACGCACTCAAATCGGCATTAATATAAAGACACAAAGTAGACATCAAAATAGAATTGAATTTCAATATTCAAATTGAATTTCAATTCATCAATTTAAACCTTTGTCTAGAGTGAGTCAAATTAAATTGGCTCAATCAAAACATATTAACCCTATTTCGCAACCTTTGGAAGTGCCAAATTTGCTAAATTGATAAATTCTCATGTGAATTTACCAAAATTAACCCTGAGTTTGGATTGAGCTTAAGGAAATGAGTTGGTCAAAGGTATAATCTCGTCAATCACGAAGAATTGACTAAAACTCCTGATTAGGGCTAAAAATGAAAAATTTTGCCTTAAAATGCCAGATCATTGAAATGGTTGCATGAGTGATCTTGAAATGACCTCTAGATCAAATGTTACGAACGAAGCTAAGTCAAAATATGACTAGAAAGAAAGTAATTTTATTTAGTTGATCCCAAACCTAAATCTAAAAAACTCAAAAAAACAAAAAAACAAAAGATTCTTAATTGATTTTTTGGAAATTTTTGCAACCAAAGTCAAATTGAAGCTAAGATAAAGTGATTTGTGGATTTTCAATTTTTCAATTTTTTGGTCAAAGAGTTTACTAGTGATTAATCAATAAAAGGTTGATTTATGGTCAAGACTTTGATTTTTTTTTCAAAATCTTTTTTGGCCAAAATGAAATTGAAACTATTTAGGAACTTTTTGTGCAAAAAACCAAATTTTAACTCAAGGTTGACTTTTTGGTCAAAGGGTTGACAAAAAAAGTCAACTCTAAAAATCAACTTTTGACTTTTAAGTTTTTGATGAAAATGGCTAAGAAATCAACATAAATAATGGGTTAATGAAAAAAAATGAAAAATGACAATTTTTGGTCAAGAAAATGATTTCATCGCAGTCATAAACTCTAATCCCAACATTTTACCTTTTAGTGACACGTTAGCTAAAAATCAATTGTTAATAACTGGATATTAAGAAATCAAAGATGATTTCAATGCCACAAGTTAGTGATGATTTTGTTAACTTGGATCCAGTTCCTCACACATATTCCTACATAGGTTGATGAGAAGTAACAGGAAATGAATGTTCCAGATAATATACATTTCCTTGAATATGCTAAGACAGATGATACTATTCTTGAACCAGAGACTCCATTAGATGCTCCATCAAATATTCTAGTCTGAAGATCAATTCGAGACCGACGACCTTTGACTAGATATTTTGAAGATGAGTATATATTATTGACTGATGCAAGTAAACCGGAGTACTATGCAAAAGCACTAAAAGATGAGTGCAACAGCAAATGGCTTAATGCTATGCAGTGAAAAATGTAGTCATTTTATGACAATCATAATTTTAAATTGGTGAAATTGCTTAAAGGCAAAAAGATCTTTGAAGAATGAGTGTACGGGTTGAAAGAATATAAGCATACTTCATAACCACAATATAAAGATAGAATGGTTGTTAAGAGATTCGGTCAAATGAAAGGCATTGATTTTGATGATATGTTTTCTCCACTGGTGAAAATATCTTCTATCCATGTGGTATTAAACTTAGCAGCTAGCCTAGACTTAGAAATTGAGCAGATGGATGTCAAAACAGTCTTCCTACATGATGACTTAGAGAAAGAGATATATATGGAACAACCGAAGGGTTTCAAAGTGAAAGGGAAAGAGGACAACGTGTGCAAGATGAAGAAGAGTCTCTATGGCCTAAAACAAGCATCAAGACAGTGGTACAAAGAGTTTATGTCAATTTTGATGGAACGGGACTCTAAGAAGACTTCATTGGATAACTATGCATTTGTCCAAAAATTTTCTAATAATGACTTTATTATTCTCTTACCTTATATTGATGATACGTTGATTGTCGGTAGGAATACTTCACAAATTGAATTATTGAAGAAATAATTGAGCAAGTCTTTTTCCATGGGAGAGTTGGATGCAATGAAGCAAATTCTTGGCATTAGAACTAACCGAGACATAAACTTGAGTTAGTTAGATACACAAATTTTGACATGGCACGAGATATTGATACTTGTAAATCAATTTATGGTTTTTTGATTTCTTTTATCGGTGAGGCTATGTCATGAAAGTCAAGGTTGCATAAGTGTGTTGCACTTTCTACAACTGAAGCTAAATCTATTGTAGCAACTGAAGTTAGTAAAGAGATACTATGATTGAAGAAGTTCTTGGAAGAACTTGGGTTCAAGCAAAAGAGTTATGCGTTATTTTATGACAATTAAAGAGCTATTCATCTTGGTAAGAATTCATCTTTTCATTTTAGATCAAAACACATTAAAGTTAGATATCATTAGATAAGAGATGTTCTAGATGAGAAATTGTTAGAACTTGAGAAAATTCATACGGACCATAATGGTTCCAATATGATGACGAAAACTCTACCAAGGAAGAAGCCTGAATATTGCCAATTGATAATAGGGATGGTGAATCCTTTCACATCATCGTGAGAGAGAGATTTGTTTTCTGGGTTCACTCCCATGTGGAGGAAGCTCACTAAATTGCAAGCTTAAGTGGCTTGAGTCTATATGATAAGTCATATAAAGAAATACAATTCCTTATTATCTTTTATGCAGTAGCCAAAAAGAACATCAATTGAGACGCAGTAACAAGAGAAAAAAAGAAAACAGAAAATTTGAGTTTATGGCAGAGTGTGATTTTCATCAAGTTAGCACTGGAGGTTGATTCGTGGTCCAATTGAGCTGAAATTTTGTCAGCATATTCGTGGCACACTCTTCTTAAATTTGAATTGTTTGATTTTCACTTGAAGCTCTCAACATCAAGTTTTTTCGTGGTTGAACAAAACCTGCATTTTTTTTTTTTTTAAGATTTATCCTTTATCTCTTTTGAAGTTTTTGCATATTGTCAAGAACAATTTTCTCAAAGTCTTTGCTTCTATGTCCCTCTAATATTTACTAGGGAAGAACTTTGTTCACCCAATTTTGTTGATAGTGAAGATTTTTGAATGTACTCCGGTCCCGTGGTTTTTTTATCTTGTCACACCGAAGAGGTTTTCCCCGTGAGAAAATCGCCTTATGTTTGCGTGCTTGGTATTTATATTGCTCTACTATTTCGTTTCCTAGGAGGTTTATATAAGAGAGGAGATTATTTTGATCAATCGTGTTAATCTGATATTGTTCGAGTTATTACTGTTCTCCCATCATCTTCTCACCAAGTAACTGGATGAAGAATCACTTGTAAATATGAAGAAAGACAAATAAGATGAACTATAATTCACATGTGAATGACATTCGATAAGGTTTTAAGAATTGAATCTAAATTTTCAACCACTCTAACAATTAAGTAAAGGCAGATGCATATGTATACAATCCAACCAAATAAATAAAAAAGGTGCATATGATTATCAATATTAGGATGGGGTAAGAATTATCTTAGGAGACATCATTTTTATCGCAAAAATATATCGTTTTTGAAACAAAATCAATATTTTTCTCTTCTTTGTTCTTCTACTTAATCCAATTTTTCAAACCATTCTAGTATTTTTTTCTTTTATTAAAATGCACTATCAGTCCTATATTTTTCATAAAAGTGCGATTGACCCTTAGAACTTTCAAAAGGTACAATCAAGTCCTAAAACTTGTCAAATTAATATAGTGAAGTCCTTCCATTAACTTTGTTCAACTTTTGCTAACAAAAAATGCAAATGTAGCTTTTTTATTATTATTTTCTCTCTTATGTAGTGTTAGCTTGCTGAAACATGAAGAATAAAGCTAAATGACATTGTTTTGGTCCTTATCTTTTTTTTTAACCCAAAATTTTATTAAATTAGATTAAAAATAATAAAAATTATATTAAAACAACGCAAAAAAGGGGAAAAATGGCATGCCCTCACCACCACCGCCTCGACGATGGTGGGGCAATGGTTGATGAGGGTTGTTGAGGCCCAGGCTATGACATCCCACTACGCCACCTTACTAACGCGAGTTGCTTAATCTTTTCACTTATAGCCCAAGCGAAAGCAAGTGTAGGAATCAAATCACCATAACAAAGACAATGGATGCACATAAAAGCGAAACGGGCAATAAGCTTCCATTTTAATATCTTATTTATACACATGGGTGATTCAGAGGGCTACAATGGGAGGTCAAAAGGATGTCTACTTCTGTTAGCTATCCACGCAAGTGACATAATGAGCCAATGGCTATCAACATCACTCATCATCAGTTGCATGATTTGATCCTAAAAAGTGACAACCGTGTCTCTAAAAATGATTCCCTACCTCCAACCTATCTCCTCTACTCCACACCACTCGCATAGGCATGGCTAAGGATTTATAAAAACAACAGGAGTGAACTAATGCTTAACAAAGGAAAAAGTAAACTCATAAACATCTCGATCCAATAAACACTTGATTCCTAAGGACTGCTCAAAGCCGCGCAGAAAGTTACGTTGATAAGCGTTGAAGGCCATTGGAATTCCAAGTTGGTGATCATGCTTTTCTAAAGGTGTCACCAATGAGGGGTACTTCGCGCTTTAGCAAGAAGGGAAAACTGAGTCCAAGGTACGTAGGTCCCTTTGAGATTCTAGACAGAATCGGGATCCTAGCGTATCGTCTTGCATTGCCGCATAAGTTGGTGCAAGTGCATGACGTCTTTCACGTGTCGACGTTGAGGATGTATGAGCTTTACCCGACCCACATGCTAAATTTTGAAGATTTAGACGTGGACGATAGAGTGTCGTGCGTGAAAAGCCCGGTTCAGATTGTGGATCGGAAAGAACAGATTTTGCGCACCAAGACCATCCCGTTAGTCAAAGTGGTCTGGCAACACCACGGCACTGAAGGAGTAACCTGGGAGAGTGAAGAGTCGATGAGACGACTGCACCCCCACCTTTTTATTTAAAGATTTGTAATGGTTTAAATTTCAAGGACGGAATTTTTATAAGAGGAAAAGAGTTGTGACATCTTGAATTTTAGGTTCTGCTTTCGATTGACTAAGTTGGGCTTTTCATTGATGCGCCTATAGTTCTTTTCCCTAAGCTGATCACTCACGAGATAACTAGTCTATCAAGTGAAGTCGTTAAGGGATTTTAACACAATAGACTTGAGAATTTGACCAGGAATCGACAGCTCGACCATGCTAATCTGCAAGGGTCATTACGGCATAGACCGATTAGAGACCGGAGATAGGTCGACTCGACAAAGGTATGTGATTAAGGGTGGGTGATTCCATCTAATTGCACAATTCTTGTCGATCGGCACTAGACCTATTTCTCTGTCCTTTTGGTACCCCGTGTCCGTATTTGAAACCTCGAAATTTTCACGACAACCGAGAGTCTCCAATGTGTCAAAAATGTACGTGTGGCTCGAAAATGATCGGCCATAGGTCAATTGCACCAAAAACTCTTAAAAGTTACCCGGTAGGTTAGGACGCGCTAAAATCGCGCCAGATTGAAATTAACCGCGAAATTGAACCCGAATTCAGAAATTGAAAGTTCTGTCATGTCACAAGTCATTTTAGGAACGTCGACTCATCCTCCGAAGATTTTTCTTGCAAACCGAGATTTTCGGCGAAAAATTCAAAGTAAGGTTATTTTGGTCGGGAAAGTTCGAAGACCGTTTTGATTTCATTTTTAGGATTCAAGTTGGACTAATTGATGAGGAAAAATGTTGATGGGGATGATGGCATGAGAACTAAAGATTGGACTTCAAATTATCGAGAATATTCGGGACGGACTTTGGATGAAGCTATTTCAACAGTCGACAGCGCCAGCTAAGCAGAGTATTGGGAAAAGGGATTTTCGGACCGAGGAAAACGAGCCCATGAGGTCGTGGGCCGGGCAAGGCCGGTGTGGGCCTTAGGCCCAAGGTGGGACTACCACCATGGTGGGCCTAAGGCAAGCAAGTGAGCCATTGGGCCCAATCCACTATTTTTTCTTCCTAGCCCATTACTTAGCCTTAAGCCCATTTGAGCCCAATCAATTCCCGAGCCCATTCCTATTCATTTCCAAGCTCATTTCTTAGGCCCGCCCATTCATTTCAGCCCAATGGCAGATTGGGAATTTGTGCAAGGTGGAAATGACCATTTTGCCCCTAAAAGAAAGCGGATAAGGCAAAAAGAAGAGAGAAAGGATGAGGTCATCTTGCATGGGGACTTGAAGCAAGTATTGAAGGGCTTGATGGGGGCCTTGATAGCCCTCACTTCACTCTCTCTCTCTCCTCTCCTTAGCTCCATTTCGATCGGACCCTCTCTCTCCCTTATTTCCTCTTCTTCCAGCTTCTGCTCCAACAGACCTTCTTAGGAAAAGCTGAGTTAATTCTTACCTTCCCATACTAACCAGCTCACGTGCCACCCACCACTGTGTTCAGGACACCCAGACCGTCCGCCCTGACTTGGCCGTTCGCCGGTCAAAGCCGCCAGCTGACCCGTCGACCGGCCAGAATCCAACGGCAGTCTAATCGTCTAGCCCTGTTCTGCTCCTACTAACTTTTCTTTGAAAACTTGAGTTTTTCGTTGCCTTCCCATGAGAATCAGCCTTCGTGCCACCCACCACCGTGTCCAGGAGGCCCTGACCGTACGGACGAGCCTGACCACTCGCCAAATGGAGCCGCCGGCCGAAAGCAGGCCCTTGCCGGACCGCTTAAAGCTCGCCCACCTGCACTATTTCACGATTTCTACGACCTTCCTCCCATTCCAACCCTTCCTCCGCCTAGCCCAGCCACCAGCCACTCCCCCTTGACCCCCAAGTGCCACCGGTTGCCAGCCAACCCCTCGCCGGAGCTCCGGGGAAGCC
Source organism: Eucalyptus marginata (assembly GCA_014182565.1). Lineage (NCBI taxonomy): Eukaryota > Viridiplantae > Streptophyta > Magnoliopsida > Myrtales > Myrtaceae > Eucalyptus > Eucalyptus marginata. The sequence goes on along the minus strand of CM024587.1, from coordinate 33,693,321 downwards.
GTTTCACTCCTTTTCCTCCTCTGCATTTGGTTTCCAAGAGTTGCAGAGGGAGTCCGAGTTTGTGGTTGATGTTTCAGCCTTGGGACCACCTTCGATCATTGTGGTTGAAGTCCCGATGCATCAACCTCTTCCGTAGCCCCACCCGATCCACCGTTGCCCGTAGCCACCCGCTCCCCTCGCCGTTTCCACGCCAAATTGCCTCCAGTTCCAACTGCTTGGCTCAAGAACAGAAACTGAAGACAGCAATGAGTTTAGGACTTCAAGGCCCATTTTAGGTCTCTTTTAGACCTTGGTTGGTGTCGCCGTTATGAGGTTTATCGCCCGCCTTGGCGTTGCCATTGCCGTGGACTCACCGGAATCGTAAACCGGTGAGTTTACTCACTAAACTCTGCTTAGGGAGTTAATTATGCTTAAAGGGTATTTAGATTAGGCTAAGCATGTTTAGGTGGTTAAATTAGCTTAGTTAAATATTAATTAGATTATATTAATGATTAGTTTATTTGATGGTTTAATTAGTCTAATTATGCAATTCAATTAGTGTAAGCATGATTAGACTTTTAATTAAATTTTTTTAACTTAAATATTATTTAATTATATTAGTTTATATTTAATTTAATTTAATTTAATTTTTTAATTAATAAATTAATATAATTAATGAATAATTCCGGAAATTCTTAGGGATGGCCAATCGTTAGAATTTCATGCTGATCGCAGTGGTATGTTTAGTTTCTGTAATTGAATGCTAATTTGTGAAATTGAATGATGATTGTGAAGTTTTGGTATTTAACTAGAAAATATCGGGTGTCGGGTTTTGACACCGAAAGTGGTTTTTAAGTACCATAGCAGCTTAGGTGAGCGTTAATTAGCTTTGGTGAGCTATACTATCTATTAGCTTTGGTGAGCTATACTATCTATCAACTTTGGTGAGCTATACCATCTATTTCAGCTTTGATGAGTAGTAATGGTACCGATTGAATTGAAAGATGGTATTGACGGATAGATAGTATTGAATTTATAGATAGTATCGATTGATATATAGTATTGAAGTGATTGATGGTATCGATTGTTGGATGATATCGATTGTATCAAATCGATTGAATTGATTTGATTGAATGTGAATTGTACTGACATGCAGGAAGGAACTAAGGCGAGGTAAGTCTTCTGACTTGTGTGGTTAAGCCTTTAGGCGTATTTCCTTCCTAGTCGGAGTTTAGGGGGTGAACTTGCTGAGACATTGTCTCACCCCGTCGTGGGCTCAACATTTTCAGGTCCTTGGATGGCGGTCGTGGAGGACCCAAAGCCCCGAAGTCTGGGGAGGTGGAGACCAAAGGATCGGCGAGCGTGTCTAACTAGCTGGTCATAGGATAGTTCCCTTTTTGTTGAGCCGGTCTTTTGTAGACAGCCTAGTATTATATATAAACCTGTGTGTTTATAAAAGGCTTGTTTTGATTGTGAATTGTTTCTTGCTTTTCTATCCCAAGTTATTGGTTGTCAGGGGATTTGTTTCACTTCTGCATGCATAATAAAATGAATGGGTTGGCAACACGTCTTCAGACGTCGCAAAATTTATCGACCACCAAGGGATGGGCACATGCTCGAGGATCGGGGCATGACAATAGACATCCCTCAACCTTTACACTATGGAGTCCCTCTATATAACAAAGTTTTTTTTTTTTATAAAAGTATACTTGAACCAGAGTCCGGAATAATATATACCAAGTGTAATTCTACATATGAGTTGATGTAGGAGGTTTCGTGGAGTGGGTTCCTTTCTGGTTCGTTGCTTGGTACCGGAATCTTGATAGAGAATTAGTCAGTCCATTAAGTAGCTTCAATCTAGACATTGGAGACGCAGCAGAAGGAGAAGTTATCAATTCGTGACTCAGTCTAGTCGTTTGCATAGGCAGACTTTTGAAAAGTATAGTATAGTCTGGAAATAAGTCTCCCTACCCCTACTCAAATGTTTGTCTTTTGCTCGAAATATAATAAAGTTGTGAACTCACATGTGGTATAAATAAAAGAAACAGAAGTATGTTCATTATAATTATGAGGTTTCAATCGTTAACAGAATATTCATAAAAGTTTGATTTCGCTTCTACATACTAAAAGAGATTACTAATATAGCATATTCATGTCGGGTAATGTTCCAGGATGTCACAGCCACATTTTCAGTATTAGAGTAGGTTACCTTTTGGAGTAATAAGATGTACTTAGTGAATTGGGGAGTCGTCACGAACGCATGTGGAATGCATGTCTATCTTGATTGGTTCAACAAGTAACTTCGGTTACTTATTAGTTAATGTTGGTTGATTGAATAAGTAATTTTTATTACTTATTAGTAGCCACTAAGTTAAGCAATATGTGTCGAGGCTTTGTAAGAGAAAATGAGCCCTAGTTAGAACTCGGAACGAGATCCTCAAATGGAAGGAATCCTTCAAGCACTAGCTAATGTCGGAAGTTTGACGAAGAAATAGGTACAACGACGGGTTGCTTCTAGCTCAGGAAATGGGTAACACCATCTACAAGATTTGATTGAGCAATTTTTAAAGTTGTAGCCACCAAGATTTGCTAGAACAGGGAATCCTGAAGAAGCAGAATCATGGATAGATGGGATGGAGAAGATATTCAACTTATTGGATTGTAACGACATTGACAAGTTAGCTTTAGCGGAGTACCAATTTCAAGGAAATGCTAGGTATTGCTAGAAGGCATCCAAAGAAATCGTGTTTCCAACTGGTCCCGCTGTGTCATGGGGTAGTTTTGTCAAGGTGTTCTTCGAAAAATATTTCTCAAATTGTGCCTGAGATAAGAAGGTGATGGAGCTCATGCAATTGAAGCGGAATGGTATAATTGTGGATCAATACGAAGCAAGGTTTGCAGACAAAGACAAAGAAGACAAAGGTGAAGAGATTTCGGGATGGCTTAAGGCCAAATAGCAGGAGTCAACTAGTACCTTTGAATTTGAAGGATTATAACGAACTTTATGAATGTGCTCAACTCATCCAACAAGATTTCGTGAAACAGGTGTCGACAACAACTTTCCAAGCGAGGTAAAATCATCAAGTCTTCCAACCAAATTTCCACCATAATAAGAGGCCTATGCAAATGGGAAAGCGACCATTTGTTTGTAGTAAAATGAGCAATTTTGGAGGGTCTAGATTCACACAGAACAACCGATCGGCGATGTAGGTGCAATATTCTACTAATGTTTGCCGCACTTGTGGGAGGTAACATGGGGGCATATTATGCCTAGCTTTGAAGGAATGTTATGGGTGTAGACTATTTGATAAGTTATGATTTTTAGTGAGGGAAAAAGCCACGAAAAACCCTGAACTTTGCCTAAAGTGACATATTTACCCAAACTTTTTTTTCTGACGTGAAAACCCGAACTTTGCCAACCGTGACACATTTACCCCCAAACTTTTTTGACACAAAAACCCTAAACTTTTATTATGTGACACATTTACCCCAAAATTATAGGGCATTTTGGTCTTTTCATTTTTTTTTTCTTCTCTCTTCCCTCCACCGGCGTCCGATGAGGGCTGCCCTCGCTGACGTCGAGCGAGGGTCACTCTCACCGGTGTCGAGCTAAGGCGGCCCTCGCCGGCATCGCGAGGTGTCCTTGCCCTCGCCAAATCTAGCGAGGGCCGTCCCCGCCCAACGCCGGCGAGGGCGGCCCTCGCCGCGTCTAGCGAGGACGACCCTCGCCAGATCTGACGAGGGGTGCCCTGGCCGGCGTCATGCGAGGGATTTGGCGAGGGAGGCCCTCGCCCGACACCGGCTTCCCTCCGCCATGGCCAGCGAAGGGAAGAAGAAGAAGAAAAGAAGAAAAAAAAAAGAAAAAAGGAAAAAACATGATAAAAAGACAAAAATGCCCTTGATGGGGTAAATGTGTCACAGTTTGAAAAGTTTGGGGTTTTTCACGTCACAAAAAAAAAAGTTTGGGGTAAATGTGTCACTTGGGGCAAAGTTCAGGGTTTTTCGTGGCTTTTTCCATTTTAGTAATTCAAGAAACAACTTTTGGAGACTTGAGGATGTTAAAATTGATTGACTTGTTTCATGATGAAAATGGATTTTAAAAGTGTTAAATTATGACTCTAAGATCTGATGTAGAATGATGATATTTGGGGGTGCTTAGATATTATCTACAAGGTTATAGGTGATTGATATGTCATAACAATTCTTTAAGGATAAACTTTGATTCTTGAAGGCATAGATGGATTGGATTACAAAACTTGAGATATAAGTTATGGATAACAAGTTATGATCTATAGAAAGTAAGATCTGGTTTTTGGAGTTAAGTTATGATCATTTGAGCTAGATTACGATTTCTTATTAGAGAATCTCATTAGAAGTATTGGTGTCTTATATGGGGGTACTTAGTATCTTAAGGATTGATCTTAGAAGTTTTAAGCTTGAGTTGACATGTGGGACATGAAATTACTTGTGGCTTGCAAGTCAGAGTAATAGGTTTGATCGTTGTAATCAACGGTGGTCACTTCTGAGCTATAGGTTATGACATCAGTTTAAAAGTTTATGGAATTAGTAGATATGATCATTGGTGGTTACACTTTTCCCAAGAGGAAAGGGAGAAAGTTTAAGTCGAGGATTTGATGAGTGATTAGTTTAACTAATGGTCCTTTAGGTTGAAAACTTAAGGAATATTCGGTGGAAACTAGATAAATTTTTATCTTTGGGGATTTGAGAAGATTGAAACCATTTGATCAAAGGCTATCTATTTCGGTGGTTATTCATTTGAATAATTTTTTTCTTTGAAGACAATAGGATTGAGATTTTAGAAGTAGATCTTTTCTAAGTACTATGATTGGAAGCATCTTAGACTTTGATTTAGTATTCTGATTTTTATGGAGGTTGTTATAAATTTATTGAGCAGCTAATGACTCGATAGTTTTGAGAATGATTGATCTTGAAGATTATATCATCGTCTATGTCTATTTCATCAGAATCAGCATTAAACTTAAGCACAATTGACTTCTTACCTTTTAGATCATCTTCATCTTTGATCTATTCTACTTCGTACGATTTGAGAGTGTGTATCAGCTCATCAACAAAGAGAGGCATGATTCTTTGTGTCTCCCGGATTGATGTTTTCACATGGTTCCAATCCTTTGAAAGACCTCATAGAAGCTTGTTGACCTTCATTGGAGCATAAATTAGTTGACCTTGATATGCTAACTTATTTACAATTTCTATAAATCAACTGAACATATCTCCAATAGACTCTCCAAGCTTCATTCTGACGGATTCATATTGGCCAAGTAAGATATTTATTTTTGTCTCATTTACACGATATGTTCCTTCATAGGTGACATGAAGTCTATCCCAGACTTCTTTAGCTGTTTCAGATGAAGAAATTTTGTTATATTCAGCAAGAGACAAGGCACAGTATAAAGAATATATGGTCTTTGTATCAAGAGCCCGTCTCTTGGTAATTTCTGCTTGGTTGGTTCTCAGACTTTGTTCAAAATTTATTTACTTTCCAAAAAATTCTTTCAAACACCTATTCACTCCCCTCTAGGTGTTCTTACTAGCTTTATCAATTGGCATCAGAGCCCTGTGCTCATCTGTTGAAGTGTTTATACTTTTGAGCTAAAGATCTTCTATGGCTTGTTGTTTAGCACCAGGACTTGTAGAGGGACAGAGTAATACCAAGCCACCTTATTTCGATGGAATTCACAATAGTATCAATAGAGAAGTACAATTTTTAAGTGCAAACACTTAGTGGAAGATTCATTTTCCCTCACTAAGTCATTCTTCTTGTGATTTTCTCTCTTGAATTCAATTTGTAAGAAATGTCGATAAAGAACAAGTGGTTGGAAAGACTTCATACTTTCGAATATCAATTTTCATGCCCTATTTCAAATAAACTAAATGACCTCCTTAAATACTCCTCCATGCCTCACTACCCATTGGTATTTTCTAGAGAAATTTCTTCCAATCAATCTGTTGAACAAAATCGATTAAGGAAATCTTATAGCCGTTTGAAGATTGAGATGAAAATCCATTGATTCTAGTCACCTATACAATTAGAATCTTGGTTTCCATAAGTAGATGCTTCCCAAAAGGAACTTGTCTTCAAGATTGATTTCATTAATTTGAGATCGATTCCATCAATGTATTTATAAAAGGTAAGTGAGATTCTTCGCCAAAAAGCCAAATGTTTAAGAATAAATTCCTATTATGTTCAATTCAAATCCTTGTCGCACGATCAATCAATCTAAGTTTGATTCTGGACTTGGTTTTAGTCTAGATTACATCAAAGTGGGAGAGACTTTTGGAATGAATAGACTTTGGCAAGAGTCTGCAATATAACTTCAGAAGTCTACTATTCTTCAGAATAAAAATAAGAACAATAAAGTTTTGTCAACTTCAAAACTTGATAGGAGTTTTCTCAACATACTAGACTATCATGTTGGTTGAATTAAAAAGGCAATTGAAGTAACATGTTGATTAAATCAGATGTTGTCGTGATTGGGATCAGATGCATCCCATTTGTTTAGTTCTTATGCTCATGATCTATTGATCGATTGGATCGGATTTGTCCTTGTTTCCTTGTCTTGAGACATACATGTTGGCTAACAAAATTTTGAACTAGGTCTAATATAGTTGGATTCCCTTATTGATTGATGCTTTAATCAAAGGTTGATAAAGGTTAAGGTTATGATGATTATGGAAGATGTACTATATAGTGGCGTGATGGATATTGTAGGATAGAATATTAACAATTGTAGCAGACTCTTGATACTGGAGAAATTTCTAAATGATATGGCATCTTGGAGGTTTTAGATCTATTTAAGAATTGATGACCCTCTGAATTTGGAAGAAGGAAAGAGGAAAAAGATTACTAGAAATAGGCTTGGTAGATCTTAAGTGATAAAGTTGATCGTTATACTTGGAGATAGCAATGCAGAATTGGAAAGTTAAGTTGATTTGAAGTTAGACTTTGTGACACGCAAAGAAAGAAATTGAAAATATTGATGATGGAGAGTCATTTGAAGTCGTAGAAGTAGTGTCTTTGAAGAGAAATGTATTACAGTGGAACTCAAGGAAAATGCTTTAGAAAGAGGAAAACAGAGAAAGAGAGTCAGACTTTTACAGATTAAATAAACAGATACTAAAATTTCTTACATACTTTTGTGTATATAAGGATGTCGGTTGGGGGAAGAAAATGTCGAAAGAAGCTTATTGCAATCACTATGGTGTTTTATTGAGGAAATATGGATGGGATCCTCTACATATATTGAAGGTTAAGATGATTTGAGTAGAGCAGATTGAAGGTTAGGTGGAGGAGCTAGAGCAGATTTTGGAACGAAGGGTATAAACCCTTATGAACAAGATAATTTCTTTAACCAAGATTTTGTGGTGATATGATAATATAGAAGAGGCTGCAGGACTCCTATTTACTAGAATGAAATTGGCGAAAGAAGATTTACAAAACCAAACTTAGTACGAATCACTTTAGATGCAGTAAAAGTCATTCAGGATCGACTCAAGACTGCCCAAAGTTGATAGAGTTATGCAGATAAACATCGAAGGCAATTGGAATTTGACATTGGCGACCATGTCTTTCTGAAAGTGTCACTAATGAAAGGGATATCGATTAGCACTACCACCCAGACTTTCCAATGTTCACGATGTCTTCCATGTGTTTATGTTAAGGAAATATGAGCCAAACCTTACATATATATTGGATTGAGAGACGATCGAGGTAGATGAGAGAGTAACATATGTGGAGAAACCTGTATAAATTTTGGATTGCAGGAACAATTCCTCAAAACCAAAACAATTCCCCTAGTTAAAGTCTCGTGGCAATACCATGATATGAAAGAAGCAACATGGGAAAGTGAAGAGGATATGAAGCAGAAGTATCCACGTCTCTCTCAATGATCATGTAAATTTTGAGGACGAAATTTCTTAATAGGGGAAGAGTTGTGACATCAAGAATTTCCGTATTTATAATTATGTAATATTTGGAAATTCGTGTTATGATAGTGATACTTAGATTTTGAGCTAAGTATTATTTACCTTAGTATTCAAACAAGCACACAGAGACTCTAATCAAATTCGTAAATTTTGTGGAATGCGACCGGTAATTTTCGTAAGTAAATCTTCTCAAGCTTGATATGTGAATTGAATTATGTGTGTGCTAATAGTAGAATGGGCTTAATTAAATTAATATCGTCTTAATAGTTGGTGGTTGGTATTATTAATACAAACTTTAGTTAATTATTAGTAATAGCAATTAATTTATGCTAGTGATTATTGTGAGAAGATAGTAACTGACTTACTCTATTTACCTCGTAAAAATTTGTTAATTTGAAATTAAGTGCCACTTGTCCTTATATTATGCATTTCATGGCCACATGTTCTTACAACATTACATTTTGTAGCTAATTTCTTTTACACTTAAACTAAGTGAGGATTATTTCAAGATGACTCATTTTCTTCATGCATTTTCTTTGGCCACGTGCAGGGGCCTTGCTTTGCATTATTTCAAACTTACTTGCCAGGAAGTAAACCCAGGTAAATCAAGAATAATCATCCACGATTACTAAGCAATACTTCTTTCCACCAATACTTTGAGTTCTAGTTGGTCCAAAGAGATCCATATGCAGAAGCTACAAAACACGATTAGTAGAAACTTGATTTATAGGCTTAAAAGAACGTCTTACCTATTTTTCCAAAACACATGGCGTACATAGATCAGACTTTTGATAAGTCTGACTAGGAAGTCCACAAACAAGTTTCTTAGAAGAGATCTTGGCAATCTGTTTCATATTGGCATGGCCAAGCTTTCGATGCCAAAGATTTGCTTCATCTTGAATGGATATTAGACACTGAGAACTTTCTAGTTTTACATCCAACAGATAAATATTCCCATGTCTTCATCCAGTGAAGGATTGAGAAAAATCTTTACTGGTTCCCAAACAAATTCCTTCTTGGAAATAGATTTTGAATCCAGTGTCACATAGTTGACTAATGCTGAGTAGATTGTAATTCAACCCTTCAACCAATGAGACATTGTTGATTGTGAGACTTCTAATTTTCACAGTTCCACATCCAACATTTCTTCCTTTGCTGTTTCCACAAAAAAAAAAAAAAAAAACTTTTCCACCATTTATTTGCACAAATTTAATGAAACAACTTGAATCTCCAGTCATGTGTATCGAACAACCACTATCCAAATACCATTTTCTCTTTCTCTTGATAGTGACCTGCAATCACAAAAAGAATTCAAGTTTTCTTTAATACCCACATTTTCTTGGGTCCAGGGGAGTTAGCGCTAAACACAGTCTTTGCCCAATCCTTCTTAACAAGTCTCCAAACTTTAGGACATTCTTTTTCGAAATGTTCTAAGCTGTTATACTTTGAACATTTGAGAGCACTTCAGCCAACAGGTTTCACAAAAACTCTTTGAAAATGATTTTTGTAAAGTGTTTTTGTAGATCTTTGTTTGATTATTTCTTTTACTTTTGGGAAATCAATTAAAGAAATAGTTTCAGGTGACATACCCAAACAATTTTTGTTAAAATAGGGTCTTTGCACAAAAAGAATCTTTTCTAACTTCTCAAATCCTTTTGAAAACTTCTTTGATATATTTGAAATGTCTTCTTTCAAGAAAATATTTTCTTTTGAAAGAGAATCTGTATTTTCTTTCAAATCATTAAAACTTTTGTTTAGATTTTCAAAAATTTCTTTCCAAGAAACTTCTTATTGCTTCAGTTTAGAATTCTCCATTTTTAGCTCAGAAATCCTTTTAAGAGATATTTTGAGAATGGGACAAAGTTCATCTATATACTTTGAGACTTTAGTAGGAATTTTAAAATTACTAACCTCGATTTCCTCATCTGAGTTTGAGTCTGGATCTATTTCAGAGTCTGAGTCTGATTCTGCATCGCTCCATGTCTCTGCATTGAGAGCCTTTTTGAATTTCTCTGTGGTTCCCTTCTTTTTCTTTAACAGAGGGCAGTTAGGTCTGATATGCCCATTTTTCTTGCATTCAAAACAAATCACTTCTTTGTTTGTCTCATTGTCTTCATTTGATTTCTTCTGAAATCTTTGAGTGCTTTGCTTCTTCTAGTTAAACATTCTTCCTTTATTGTTCAACTTCCTGAACTTCCTTATCATGAGTGCAAGTTCTTCATCGTCCAAGTCGTCTTCTGAATCTGTGTCATCAGAATCATCATTAGATTTTAAAGCAATTGACTTCTTACCTTTGGGATCTTCTTATTCATTGATTTGTCCCACTTCATATGATTGAAGTGTGCTAACTAATTCGTCTACTGATAGAGGCATGATCCTCTGTGTTTCTCTCATTGAAATCTTAATGTGATTCCAGTCTTTGGAGAGTCCACGTAGCAATTTATTGACTTTCATCTGTCCTGAGATTGGCTGTCCATGATATGCTAGACCATTTATAATCTCTGTGAAACGACTGAACATGTCATTAATGGATTATCCTGGCTTCATCTTGAAGGCTTCGTATTGTCCGAGTAGAATATTGATAGTTGTTTCTTTAACTCGATCAGTTCCTTTGTAGGTAACATGCAACCTGTCCCAGACTTCTTTTGCTGTTTCACAAGATGAAATTCAGTTATACTCGGTAGGAAATAAAGCACAATATAAGGAGTAGATAGCTTTAGCATCAAGAGCTTGTCTCTTGGTTATGTCTCGCTTGTGTCATCTCGCAAAGCATCTATAACTTCCTTTCCTCTTTCGAGGTTGATGTAGCTTTGGGAATGATTCCTTTTTCTACCACATCCCATTCCTGTGGGATCTTTCGATCTCAGAATGCCTTCATCTTGTTTTTCCACACATTGTATTCATTTCCATCAAAGTAAGGAGGTCTGGTGTTGTTTTGGCCTTCAACCAAACTTGGAGCCAAAATACTAGCCATAGATCTTTAACTCAAAAGTAAAAATACTTCAATAAATTGAGCACACAAGCTCTTATACCAATTGTTAGGGCTAGTACTATCACCTAGAGGGGGGTGAATAGGTGAAGATAAAAAATTTTACAGGACTTGGAGAATTAGTTTTTCCTTTGATAACAAAAGACTTAAAAAGTAACTCAAATTGAGCAAGTAAACAAACAATATAAGAAAGTAAGAAGTTCAAGGAGGAGAAAATAAGAACACAAGGTTTATAGTGGTTCGACTTAAATCAAGCCTACATCCACTCTCCGCACTGACAGCCTGTTGGCTGGATTCCACTATGAATCAAAAGAGATGTTACAGCTTGTGATCTCGACTATCACAGTAACGAGTCTCTACCGAACTCTCACACAATCTCACTAAGAGTGTCTCTCTTTTGTATATAACTTTTAGCTCGATGAATGAAAAAGCGAGAGACTAGAAAGCTTTAGACTTTGGAATTCTCTTTCAAGCACACACTCGAACAACTTGAGAGTCTTCTTTATATACTCCTCCATGCCTCTACAACCGTGGGCACTTTCCAAATGAGTTTTTCCAATCTACCCATTGGACAGAATCAATCAAGGAGATCTCGAGTCATTTAAGGAATGCGAAGATAGCCCATCAATCTTGTTCGCCCATACAATCAGGATCTTGAGTTTCCATAAGTAGAACCTTCCAAGTTTGTTCGCCTTTCAAATATCTTTGTATCGGAGTAAATTCCAATAAGAATAATCAATCAAGCAAATATGAAATCCAGCTATAAGGTCTTCCAATAATTATATGAGTCGAAACCTTGAAGATAATCCTGCATCTGGATAATAATCCTGCATTTGGATAAGTCTTCATACTTCAGTTTGGAACTGTCAGTGAGGATAGACTTTGAGACCAAAATCTGATGGTGTGTCAATCTTCAGACTTTGACAATAAAGTCTTGAGATCTTTCGATATAGACTTGGAAAGGTTTTGTCAACTTCAAAACAATAAAGGAGTTTTCTCTAACAACATACAACATCCACCTTCATCTATATGGCATGAAATTATTCATGAAAGCCTAATACATGCACCAAAGTCACATGCAAGGTTATATGGGTTCCAAAATCAACATGCATGGCCACCTTTCCATTGAACCATAATTTCACATCATTGTAGAATCTCCATTTTCACATTACTAAACACATACAAGCTAACAAAATCAAGCAAGCAAGAAGAACAACCATAGTAGCTCCTATTCTAAAAAAATCGAGTCCTAAAGAGATCAAAGGGATTAGGAGAGTGCAATTTCTCTTTGCCTTAGTTTCACTAAAGCTTTGGGACTCTCCTTTCTTGTGGATGGACCTTGAAAACTTGAGAAAAACAAAATGGAGAAATGGTAGAGAAGGGAGAGGGGGCATTTGGGTGAGAGAGGGTGAAAAGGTGAGATGAGAGAAAGTGAGAGAGAAAAAAGAGAAAACAGAGGGAGAGAGAGGGAGTTGTCAAACTCAAAAGGAGGGGGAAGAGAAATGATATTGGCTTCTTCATCACTCCTCTTGCATGAAAATTGAGTGGGCAATAAGGAGGCAAGCTCATGATTAGGCTAATTTAGCCTATTTTCCCTATTTTGCCAAATTAAGCTATTTTGCATGCATTCTCATTAGTCATCAGGGGAGGCAAATTAGCTCTAGAATATATTTTAATTTCATGCAAATAAGATAAAGATGATCGGCCCATAGTCAGTCCACATTAGAAATTTAATTCGGTACTATAATAAGACTTAGGTACATATAATACTCATATAAAGTATAGGCTAATTGCCTTCGTCCCTAAATTCACTCACTAAATTAATTTGTCCATACTAATATAATCCATCGTGACTAATTAATTAGTAGGAAAAAATTCGAGATGTCACACGAGCAAAGGTCGGTGACTCTCATAGACCTTAGACAAGGGTATGCCCTCACTAAGATTTGCCCAAATTTGACCAAGAGGGCTGGCCATAACTAAAAGAGTGGGGTCGACAAGGGTCGCTAGCCACTGCCCAAGCCCTAACAACCCTTGGCAACCATCACCCGTCAATTACCAACCCTTTCCGATGATGGTGGGGTAGCAGTGGTGAGGGTTGTAGGCCCTGTCTACTTTTATTTTTTCTTTCCTTTTGTGTTATTTTTTAGTTTATTCTAATTTAACTGAAATTTAGGTATAAAAAATAGGATTTTGACAACAGCCTCATTTTAGCTATATTAGTTTAAAAAAAAAAAAAGCCGGGCTATATTTTCCAATAACCAAGTTAGACAAAGTTAACCGAGTGACTTGATTTTATCAATTTAACATGTTTTAAGACTTGATTGCACTTTTTGAAAATTTTAGAACTTAATTACACTTTTGTAACAATTTTTAAAATTTTTAATACAGTTACTCTTTTTTATCTATTTTTGCCCGGACCACAATTATAGCATTTCAAAGAATTGCGTGTGAGTTTTATCTCGTCTAGATAGTGTAGCATTTTTATGGAGTTGTTTATTCTACTGTAAAAGAGGATAGGATGTTTTATTGGATGTGAAAGTGGGCAATTTGTTCTGAGAAGTAACGTTCCGCAATTAGTTTAAAATCGAGTCGGCCATTTTAAGTCACGGGAGAATTCTGAATCAGGAATTACGTAGGTCACGTATTCAAAACACATTAGCCGCGCATCTATTTCTCAGGGTCTATACCATCTGCACATGGCAAAGATTTAGATTTGACCTCTGTATGGGACTTGCTGGATCCTTGATAGGTCTCTGTCCCTAGACTCCTGCCCTAGGTTATCATCAAATATGATTCTCTTTAATCTGCTATGTTGCCATATTAATGGATCTAAACCCCATAATAGCTTTACTTCGAGTAGAGAAAGAACTACTGGGAGAGATTTCGGAACATGGTGTCAATTTTGAACATTATATTTTGAACATTATTTTTTGTACATCCACTAATGATTCCAATTACGCCTCACGATTTATAAGGTTAGCAAAGTATTTCACAAATTATTTATCTACTTGAATTGGGAATTCCTTGTCAAAAAAGTAAGGGTTAAGTAAGGGTTAAAATATTTTTTTGAACTTCCAATTTGGTTGTAGAACCAACGAGGTTACAGTGTATTAGCTAGTACGGAATTGTTACAATTATGGTAGGATGAATTAGTAAGGGTTAAGTAAGGGTTAAGTACAATTTCATTTCTCTAAGTTTCAGTGTGTATGCGATTTGATCTTTTCACTTATATGTTCTACAATCAAGTCCTCCATCGTTTTCAATTTGAACAGTTTGGTCTTGTAAGTTTTCTTTTGTTCATTCAAGTCCTCTAACATTCCTATTTTCCAAATTTGTTGTTTGCTAATTTGGTGCTAATTTGGCACCACCTCAGCATCATTTTGACATTTTCTACCAAAACGACAATGTCACTTTACTAATCAATTTAACGGTTTAGTGATAGCAATTGACCGAAGGGTTCAATTGCATAAACTGAGAAAGTTAGAGGACTCGATTGTACAATATAATAGTTAGAGGACTTGATTGAACAAGATAAAAGTTGAAGGAAACTGCACAAATACTGAAACTTGAAGACTAAAACTGTACTTAACCTTTTAAGTAATGAATCTATTACTTTGGTTGGTTTCAAATTGGAACTACCAAAAAAATAAATAAATAAATAAAGGGAGATCTCACAATTCCCCAAACTTGGGAGCAGTACAAGTTTACTACTTAAAAGGTTCGACTGTTACATTATATATTTTTGGGATAAGTGCATTAGAAGTCCTAAAACTTATCATGAAAATGCAATTGAGTCCTAAAACTTTCAAAAAGTGTAATTAAGTCTTAAAACTTGTCACGAAAATTCAATCAAGGCCTAAAATTTTCAAAATGTTCAATAAAGTCCTAAAACTTGTTTCGAAAGTGCAACCGAGTCCTAAAACTTTCAAAAGTGCAATCAATGAAAGGACTTAAATTGAACCACTTTGATAAGTTTTAGGACTTGATTACACTTTTTGAAAGTTTTAGGACTTAATTGCACTTTGTGACAAGTTTTAGGACTTAATTACACTTTTTGAAAATTTTAGGACTTAATTGAATTTTCATGACAAATTTTAGGACTTCCAATGCACTTATCCCTATTTTTTTAACTTTCATGTTATTACAATCATAAAACCTTTATTATATGTTTCTTTAGAACTTGTAATGCACATGAGTTTTGAAAGGTAAAACTATATTTTCATGTTATTTTTAAAGAAAACTCTCTTTTACCCCAGATTTTTACCCAAAAAAAAATAATAATAAGAAAATGGAGAAAAATATGTCAACTAAAATGTACATATTAAAACATTATTAAGAAAAAGCCACCACAAATCCTAAGTTATGCTCATTATGATACATCTACCTTAAACTTTTTTTGTGACACAAAAAACTCCGAACTTGTACTCATGCCACACATTTATCCCAAATTTATCCGATATGACACATTTACCTCAAAAAAATTTAGGTGGCACCAAAAATCCCAAAATTGTACCTTTGTGATACATCTCCCCAAAACTTGTACCGATGTGACACATTTACTCAAGAAATTTTGCAACACCAAAAAAACCCCAAATTTTTAAAGTTCCACGCAAATACAAGTTTGGGGTTTTTCGTATCATAAAAAAATATTTTAGAGCAAATGAGTTAAACGAGTATAAGTTTTGGGTTTTTAATATCACAAAAAAAAAAATTTGGGGTAAATGTATTATGGTGAATGTAGTTTAGGATTTGTTGTGGCTCTTTTTCAAAAATAAATATCAATAATAATATGTTGACTCATGCATTAATAGAACTAATAAGATGCTTTAGGAGGAAAAACACATTTAAGTGAAATAGAGAAAAAAAAAAAGCGTCAACAACATAAAGGTCAAATTACAAAAATTGGATACTTATTATGTATATTTGAATGGCTAATTAATGAAAAAAAAAAGATTGAACAAGAAAATATTTAAAATAATCACTTGAAAAATCGTTGATTATCTCCTTTTATAAGTTGAGGAAAAATTGTTTTCTTATATGATTTTTTAAACCTGACCATTAATCAAACATTTCTTAATATCAATAATAATATGATAAGAACTGTTAAATTTGACTCATGCATTAATAGAACTAATAAAATGCTTTAGGAGAAAAAACACATTTAAGTAAAATAGGAAAAAAAAAAAGCCTCAACAACAGAAAGGTCAGATTACAAAAATTGGATACTCGTTATGTATATCTGAATGGCTAATTAATGCGAGAGAGAGAGAGAGAGAGAGAGAGAGAGAGAGAGAGAGAGAGAGATCGAACAAGAAAATATTTAAATCATCACTTGAAAAATCGTTGATTATTTCCTTTTATAAGTTGAGGAAAAATCATTTTCTTATATGATTTTTTAAACCTGATCATTAATCAAACATTTCTTACATTGATTAACCCTTCAAATACATAATGAACAAATCATTTTTGTCATTTAACCTTTCTGCTTTGAGGCTTTTTCCCACTTTATATAATTTGTGTTCATTCTTTCTATCAAAATTTCTTATTTAGTTCTTTTAAAGTGACTATATTTTTAAATTTTTTCTAATTATTTTAATATCATTGACAATTATCTGTTGTATAATCAATATTATAGTTTATTTAGTTTTCTCACATTTGTTATAGTGTTTTTCCTTTTATTAAAGTAATCAAAAGTAAAAGAGAGATTTCTTCAGAAAATGAGGGGAGATAATTTTTTACCCCTTTAAAAGTCACGTCTAAATGCACATTATGGTGGGAAAAAAAGAAAAGAATTGTTAACAACTATAACAAAATAAAAGTTTTAAAGTATTATGTAACGGATGAAAGGTTGAGGGTAAACATTCACTACCCAACGTTCGAGGGTTTTGTGTAATTTTACCTGCAGATAAATATCATAAATATCCTAACTTGGATCTGACAATAAAATAAAGACAATAACTTTCCATAGTTATATAGAAATAATGCTACACCACTATGAACTATTAAATAAATTTTAAAATGACAAACACTTTTTTATCGTATAAAGTTCTTACTTACCATTATATGTGGTTGATACGTATCATGGTTAAAATAACATTGTATTGTATTCATTCAGTTAATGCATAATAATTAGGATAATTGTGATATTAACTAAAAAAATTATTATATGATTATAGAACTATTTTGTTGCTATGGCTAATAATCCTATCATTAGCAGGAAAGAGAAGAACGAGAAAAGGGTATTCTGTGAATCTTCATTACATGGAGCTTGCAATAGATAATTCATATTTTTATATACTAGGTTATTCAATAGACAGAATTGCTCTAATTTAAATAAAAACCGGAGAGCATAATAGTTATTACTATAAATAAATAATCAAGATGATAAGTTCATTTGGTGATGAGGATAGTAGAAGTGTCAAAAGTTTTGTATGACGCTTATTTTAGTATCAAAAGGTTTTTCAAATCACTTAAGTGCCATTTAACAAAAAAAAACAGATAAGTGTCAACTTCGTTTTGGGTCGCCAAAAATCTGACGTGACATATTTTATTAATTTCTCAGGCTAACATGATTTTTAACATACCCAATTAGCATATAACTTCTAAACAGTATCGTTTATAAGGTTTGCCCCAAATCTAAACCTTAAATAGCCGATTGAAGGAAATTCCCAAATTCAAAACAATGACGATCATTCAATTGAAAATGGAAACCCTATTTCGGTTTGCCTAAAAAATTAACAGCTAAATCTTGCAAATGGAGACTAGGAGTTTTGCGAGCAAAACCTTCATGAAGGTCCTCTAATGTAAATTGGACTTGTACATCAAGGAAATCTAAGGGAAAAAAGAAAAAACCTGAAATCATACATGCGAAAACCCCAACTCTAGACTAGATTGGGATATAAGTCTCCCCAAAATGGGAAAGACTGCTAGATACGGGAGGAAAGCCAAAAAAAGAAAATAGAGAACCAAATTGGCCAAAGAAAAAGGGCAAAAGGGAGGGGAGAGAGATTTAGCTCAAACCTTCCCCTTAGTAGAGGTTGAGAAAGAAAGCTATGTGAAGATAATAGGGAGAGGAGAAAACCCTAAGAAAGTAAATGGTCTTGCACATCAAGGAAAAACGTTCATCAATGCTGAAAAAGTGACTGGAAAACGGTTCACTTTTTCATTTGGCTTCACCAACACTGGTTCTTCACTATTTCCCCTACGTTCAAGCTGGACAAAGTTGACGTATGACCCACAGAACACCAGCACTCCAACAGCCATCCACATTTGATCTATCTAGAGTTGATAATGATACGCTTCACCATCGAACATTCCCAGTCATCGGGCTAATACCACTGCCACCATTCTAACGGTCACCGAACCGCAGTTTATCGACCTCCATCTCTCTCCAATAGTCCAATATATACTGCCATCCACTTGCAAAAACACAACATACGAACAGAACAAAGGGATACAATCAGAGGGCACAAGACGTACTTCATAGAGGAGCGACACCCAGTCATTCTTTTTCGCCAAAATACCATAACACGAAACGCAAAACACGAAACAAAGTAAAAGAAGGTGAACGCAGCAATGTTCTAGGTGACTATAAAATAAGGGGGCGATAATCGTGCTTAAAAATAAAAACCATTAAAAGGGCGTCCATCAAATAAAACGTATGGATACGCACTTAAAGTAAACTACGGCTGAGGGCAAACTAACATGGACTTGGCTCGTGCATTTTGTCGAACATATGGCGAGCGTAGCTTGAATAGAAGGTAACGAGCATACAGCAAGGGTCTCGCACTCGAGTTAACCCGAAACAAGGCAAGGCATGGAGCATGACGTTACGCCCAGAGCAAAAGACCACCCAAACACTGATGTGAATGCTTAACCGCGAAAACCCCTACCCAGGAAATGCTTGAACCAAACGGCTAAAAGGACTCACCTTTAAAGAACAAGAGCCAGCGAGTGAATACTGAAAACCGCTGGGAATCCTAAGAGGAAATGTTGGCGTTTGTTTCGATAAACAAGCATACGTGCATAAGTAAATTAAGATCAAAAGTCTGATCGCATCAGGAGTAAAACACTTATACACGTGTTTCCAAAGCATTTTCGTGCATTTTAACAAAAACGCATAGAAGAGCTAAAGTAGCTAATCACATCAACCTTGTACTATACTCCAAAATTTGTTTTAGAAGTTTCTTCGGGTTCTGAACACGAACATCTGATGTCCTCATAGCAATAGTTCTAACGTTCTTCAGACTCTGACCGCGACATCTGATTACTTCTGGTTACACCGATTCTAACGTTCTTGGATTCTTGACCATTAACATCTGACGTCTTCCGATAATAGTAGTTCTAACGTTCTTCAAATGTAGAACATCTGATCTCTCCACAGGCTCTAACGTTCTTCAGATCCAACCCCATAAGTGTTGGGCCTCTAGTTCAAACACACCACTAATTCTCACGTTGAATAGAAGAGAGAAATTGAGAGATCTCACAACTACAATTGTGCTAGCAATTGTTCTCATGTGAGTGATTTTGTTGATTAGTATCAACACTCTTAGTTATCGATTATCGATTGTCGATCGTCCATCATCCGGTGACCTACTCTCGTATTACCTTTTATAGTCAGTGCAGATCACATTTAAATCGGCGCATTAACTCTAAACCGTTTTAGAATTAATTCAACCGTAACTCCTAATGGACGCAAGTTTTGATACCCTTACAAACACTAATTCGGGCATGATGCTCTATAACTGTTACAGAGCATCACTCCAAACATTTATTTGTAACTGTTATAAGTCTTTATTCTAGGTATTAACTTTGTAACCGTCACAAATAGTTGATTTGACATTTACTTCTGAAACTATTTCAAAGCATTAATTGGTCATTAATCTAAAACCGTTTCAGATCATTAAACTGTCCATTTATTCTGAAATAGTTTCAGATCATTAACGTGACTTTTAAGTTTTGAAACCGTTTCACAACTTAATATAACCGTTACATCTGAAAAACGTTTCAGATCTTTAATTTAGCATTAAGTCTGAAACTATTTCAAATCATTGATTTGGCTATTGATTCTAAACTCACTTCAGATCATTAATGCAACTGTTAATTCTGATCTCACTTCAAATTATTAATTTTCTGTCACTGAATCTGAACATGCTTCAGATCTTTGATTCGCCCATAGAGTTTGAAACCCACTTCAGACTTTGTAAACTCTAAAGCCCCTTCATCAAAACTTTTATTTCTAACCCGACTCAATCTAATTGGCTCAATTGCAAACACATTTACAATATTCTCTTTTTCGTTCAAACGTCATTCTAATTGGTTATGGTGTGTGACATCCCTAGATTCATCACTAAGCTGGCAGCAAGACTTATACTAACACATTAGCACAACCAAGAGAACTTATTATTTAGATCAATCTCCTGTTCCTACGAACCATGAGTGACATTTAGCAATATATAATGGCTACCCAGACAGTGTGAAATGTTCTCAGAACATAATGAACCTGTCAACTTTGGCGACCGTGTAATTCGATCCTTCTGTCTCACCATGTCCCGATCAAACAAAGACTATGGAACTATTGGTCAAGCCACCAATTCGATCATATGTCCAAATCTAATTGGCATGTATTTATTTGAGATATGAACCATTCATTTTCGATTACAACCCCGGCCAAGGATTTCAATACAATGTCACGATTAGATCGCATAGGACATCAATCTTGTATATCTATATATAACAAGAAGACATATTCCATATTGCGCATGCATTTGCCTTCGTATGTGAACAAACTATGACCATCAAGTACAGAAACGAGTCGATGAAGTGTCAATATACGCACTTGTGAACCATAGCCAACCAACATACAAGTCAGCATCCTGCCTCAAGTGTAAGGATCTTACACCTAACCAAAGCATGAACGATCATACATTGACCCTGCTAAAAAGCTTCCATGTCGCCAATTATTCTATGTATGTCACGTTTAGTGAACTTGTCCAAGACAAACACCTATGTTCTAACTCAGATATCACAATACCCAATGACTTGTGACTTATCATCCTCTCAAGTATCAAATATTGAATGGTAAAGCTTGAAAACACACCGGTCTCAACAGGATCATCAATATCCTCTCAATAATCCATTGACCACGAACTGTCTAAAGATTCAACATAACTATAACCTATCACACATATTCTTAACACTTTAAGAATAAGTTCAGTCGTAATTGATCTTATGGGCTTCATTCATATATTTTGAACAATGAATGAATAAACTTATTTGCCATTAAATAATCCCTAACATGTAACTATTACATGGTTGCTTTAGAGCATACAGCTAACAAGAAACACACCGGAGAAAGGGGTTGGACTGTGGAGGTGTCGGTGTCTGGCAAGGAGGAAGACTAGCTCAACTATTGAAGGTAAGGACTTCGAAGGAGGTGTTTGTGAGTCTAAACGGAGAGAACCAAGGTAAGCCGTGAGAGAGGCAAGCAAAGGGAGATGTCCAACTAAGAGGAGCGAAAGCGAGTGGCTTCTTGAGGGGACACCGGAGTGGGATTGTCCAGCGAAGAAGGAAGAAAAAATAAAGAACGATCTTGGAAGCCCCTAGAAATCATCACCCTCTCGTCTGGTCTCTCTCGGTCCTCATTTTCTTGTTTCTCGTCGAAGCACGCCTGTTCGAAGAACACCCAAGAATCCCCCATAAGCAATAGATAACTCCTCGACGACTTTGACTAGTTTCGCAGCATTCTTCCTAAATATGTAGCAGCTAAAATCTCTAAGCACCCTTGTCGCAAACTTGAAGCTTGCAACCTTCCCCTACTTTTTCCACTCCTTTCCATCCACCGCGAAAATCCCGTCCCTAGACAAATCCTTCGTTATATCTATGTTATACTTTCCCTTTGTGTACTTATTGAAGTTGGTCTTTAATATGTGCTTGACATTCCTCGGATCGGAAATGTAAGTATCACTCTGGTCCGATGTGAAGAGCCAGACGAGCAATGGAGCCTTCTCCAAGCACCCTTGTCGCAAACTTGAAGCTTGCAACCTTCCCCTACTTTTTCCACTCCTTTCCATCCACCGCGAAAATCCCGTCCCTGGACAAATCCTTCATTATATCTATGTTATACTTTCCCTTTGTGTACTTATTGAAGTTGGTCTTTAATATGTGCTTGACATTCCTCAGATCGGAAATGTAAGTATCACTCTGGTCCGATGTGAAGAGCCGGACGAGCAATGGAGCCTTCTTTATGGGGATTGGAGAAATTGCGACTTTTCCTCGAGCCCTTCTGGTTTCTAATTATCGAAAAGCTTCAACAACATCTGTAAGTGCATAAGGTCTAGTAGGATCGATGACGGCCATGAATTCTCTATTCTCTAAATAAGGCCTAAGCATCTCCAATTTTTCTCCAAAAACCGTCAAGCTTTGAATAGACTACTCTTGGATGTGATGGAGGCCAGGTTATGTTGATGATTCGGTGCTTCAATGCTGAGAAGGTGGAGACGGCGGTGAGCCTGCCATCGTCGCACTTCTTGATCCAATAGGCGACCGCGTGAAGAAGGCGAAACTTGACTGCCAACTGAGAAACGAAGTACCATATTTCGTATCCACACTCGAGATCACCGCCACCCAGTGGAGGAAGAAGAGGCTCTGGCTTCAGTAAACGACACGGAGATCAAAGACGGCAACCACACTAGCTGAGTAAGAATGGCAAATCCGTCGTTTCTTCAAAAGGAGCCTTCGGTATGAACATTTTCGGCGTCTCATTTCTCTGTCACCGAACTCCCCTCCGTTTCTCACATGAACGTCTGCTGGCCAACGAACGTTTTTCCTCTCATATTTCCTCCCTCAGTGAACAACAGCCGGAGAACCTCTCCACTCATTCCTTCCTCTCTTACTGATTCTTTCGCTCACTTTTCCTTCCAGTCCCTCTCGAGCCAGCCTCTTCCACGGCTTGTTTTTTTTTTTTTCCGCTAATTTCCCCGCTGTTCAGTCCTGCCAAAGGGAAAGCCCACCTCTCCTCTCTCTCAAGCTCTCTTTTAAGCTCGCCTCAGCCCTCTCTCTCCAAGGACGATGCCAACTGTCCGACCGTGTGTCCTGGCCGAGCGTTGCGCGCGACATCGTCCACACCACCATCCTCTGTACCCGTCCTTTGTGTGTCATCCTTCCCGATTTTGTCATTAACCAATTTCCAAAACAGAGCGAGGAGGAGGGAGGGAGAAAAAAAGAAATGGGCGGGCCAGGCGAGAAAGAAAGAGAGATGGGCCAGCCCAAGCGGGGGAAAGAAGAAACGAAGAAAGTAGAGAAAGAAAAAGGGACTGGGCCGGTGGCCCAGCTTAAGCCAAGCCTCACTCCTTCTTTTAATAATTTTTTTTTATTTTAAAAAAAATTAAAAATTTTAATAATTACTACAATGCATAAATTTCCAACGTCTATGTGCATTGCAATTTAATGAAAATTATATTTTGATTAGGGGTTAGAAATTAATCCCTAATTTCTATACCATTAAGCTCTAAATAAATAAGCAATATTAAGGTGTCAACGCCAATCAATCCCGATTCCTCAAATCAAGGAATCAAGTGTCCAATATCACCATCTGAGGAGAACCATTCACTTGCTCCATTAGTAACATCTCCACAATTGTTTATTGGTGGATCTTCTTCACCCATTCCCCACTAGATAACTACTGACCAACCTCAATGCTCTAGACGTCGTGTTTGCCCCTAGATGGACCAAAGAGTGCATATATCCTGCATTTGATTCTCCAAGTACACATCATCTTATATCTTCTTATGTCTCATTTAGTTGAGTATCACTAGAACACATATATTGTATTAGTCGCATATCCGAGGACAAGAACCTTCTTCTTATGAGAAAACAATGCATCACCTACGTTGGCAATAGGCTATGGTGGCTGAATTAAATGCCCTCATAAAGAATCATACTTGGGACACTATTGTCTTACCTTCACATAGAAAGCCTACGACTACAAATTGGTATATAAAAATCAAGTATTAAGCATATGCTTCAATTGAATGATACAAAGCTCAATTCATTGCTAAGGGTTCACACAACAGAAAGGTTTTGATTATTATGAGATCTTTCCCCAACTCGTCAAGGAGGTAACTATTCACTCCTTTTTATCGAGATGCGGACCCCTGGAGTGCCATAACTTAGCACAATGGGACACTTAAGTGCCAAAATCGAGCAAAATGGATCACTTAAGTGCCAATCTAGCCAAAATCCGGCCAAAACGCTAACGTGTCAATTTTTAAGCGAAAGCGAATGCAAAACGGCATCGTTTTGGTGCTAATGTGATAAAAAAATTTAATATAAAAATTAATTAAATTTAATTTAAGACTAAATTTATTTAAAACATTTAAAAGATAAAATAAAAATATTTAAAAATTTAAAAACATTTAAAAAAAAAAAAAAGGGAGGCGGGCCGAGGGCTCAACCCTCGCCCGCCACCCCCCGCCGCTAGGAAGGGCCGGCGACGGAGGGGGAGGGTCGGCCGGGGTCACCAAGCCCTAACCGGGGGTCGTGACCCCGGCCGACCGACCTGAGAGGGCCACAAGCCCTCGCCGACCCTGCGGAGAGGGCCGCAAGCCCTCGCCAATCCGGGGCAAGGTCGTGGCCTTCGCCCGGATCCAACGGGACGATGGCCCTCGCCCGGATCCGACGAAGGGGAAGGAGGAGGAGGGGAGGCAGCCAACGGCTAAGGAGGAGGAAGGAGGAGGAGGGGAGGGCCGGCGGCGAGGGTCGGGGCCGCCGAGCCCTAGGCGACGGCCGACGGCCCCGGCCGACCGATAGTGAGGGGCCTGCGTGCGACCCTTGCCCATATCTAGGGTAAGGGCACGCAAGCCTTCACCACCGGTCACTGGGCCGCCGCCCTCGGCCAAGGCTTTACGGCCCCGACCGACCCCCTCCCCACCTTCCGGTGATGGCGGGGAGGAGGCGGCGGCGAGGGCTCGGCCCTCGGCCGTCTGGCCGCCTTCCTCCTCCTCCGTTTTTTTAAAATTTTACTAATAAATATAAATTATATTATTATTTTTTTAAAATTTAATTTATTTAATATTTATATTATATTAAAATTCAAATTATGCCAAAACGACGTCGTTTTGGCCAATTTAAGAGCTCTATTTTAACCAACACCCGAAACGACGTCGTTTGGGGTGAATTAGAGCTGACTCAGCTCTCCGGCGAGCCACCTCGGCGAGAAATATTAATATTTATTTGCCACGTATGATTTCCGGCCGGCTTCGCCGGAGGTGGCACTCATGTGTCCCACTTTTCTTAAAATGTGGCACTTAAGTGTACCTTTCGTAAGTTATGGTACTTAAATGTCCATTTGTGCCAAGTTATGGCACTTGAAAAGATCTTTTGCCATTTTTATCCATTATTGCATTTTGCAATTGACAACTATAGCAAATGGACGTCCATAATAGTTTTCTCCATGGCGATCTAGATGAAGAGATGTCTATGGAGCCTCCACAAAGTTTATGAAAGTAGGAGTCATCTCGGGTATGTCATCTCCGTAAACCCCTAGGTGAGCTTAAGCAGGCTTCTTGATAATGGCATGCCAAATTTACCCCTACACTCACAAATGCACATTTTCAACACTCCAAACGTGACTATGCCCTATTTACATGGACTAAAGGTACTTCATCTTGATAATATACTTATTATGGAAAATGATTACTCCATTGTCAAAAAATTTAAAGAATATCTACACTCTATTTCCCACATCAAAGATTTGAGATCTCCCAACTATTTCCTTGGTATTGAGATAGCTCGATCCGAAAAGGAAATATGTCTTACCCAACGGAAATTTGTTTTGGACATCTTTTCATAAGCAGCATTGTGAGAATGCAAACTAGTTGTTAAATCGATTCAACAAATGCCAAACTGACAATGCTTTTTATTTTTATGCCGGTTCGTCATCATCAAATGAAGATCTACTACTTAGGGAGTCGAAAAGTTCATTTATCTCACCATGACTAGACTTGTTATATGCGATGCAATACATACACTCAATCAATTCATGCATAGCCCGAAACAATCCCATATGAATGCGATATCGAAAGTTGTAAAAATTTAAAGGGATACCCGGACTTGGAATTCTTTTATCTTGTAATTGCGACATGACGCTTTTTGAGATACAAATTATGCTACACGCCAAATTATCCGAAATATATCACTGGTTTTTCCATTAAATTTGGAAGATGCTTGATTTCTTGGAAGACATAAAGTGGTCAGTCATCTCATTATTATCAACCGAATCAAAATATCAAGCTATGACAAAGATTGTTAGTAAAATAGTTTGGATATGAGGTTTACTTTCAAACCTTGGCGTACAAGTTCATGGATTGAGTGAACTATTTTGTGACAGTGATGCCACACTCAAACTAGCGGCAAATACAGTCTTTCATGAAAGAACAAAACATATAGAAGTTGATTGTTATTTTACCCGAGATATGATTCAAGAAAGGATAATTACAACAAGCGGGATTGGAACAGTGGAACAATTTGCAAACATTTTCACCAAACTACTTTGACAGTTCCCAACGGTGACAATCTCCCACATCCCACCGCGGTTATCACCATGTTTGTAGATCCCACGAGTGCAAACTGCTCCATTAATGTTCACTCCACAACCTTTCTTCAAGGTGGTAACTTCTCCTTTCAAAAGAGTATTTCATTTCAACAACTTGATCTTCAAACCATAAATGTTCCCTTCAAAATTGTGCCTTTAGTCCTATTTCACCGGTTTTGTGACATCCTAAATTTTCAATTCTATTTTCTATTAAATAAATCAAGTATTTCATCGACGCGCCTATAGTGCTATTCTCATAGTTGATCACTCTAGAGATAACTAGACTATCTAGGGAAGTCATTAAGGGATTTTAATGCAATAGACTTGAGAATTCGACCAAGAATTGATTGCTCAACCGTGCTCATCTACAGAGATCACTATGGCACAGTTAAAAGTCAATTAGAGATCAGAGATAGGTCGGTTCAACAGAGATGTGTGGCTAAACGTGGGTGATTCCACTAAATTATGAAATTCTCGCCGACCGGCACTAGACTGATTTTTCTGTCGTTTTGGTACCCTATGTCTGTATTTGAAACCTTTAGATTTTCACGACAACTGAGAGTTATCAATGTGTCGAAGAGGTTCATTGTGGCTCGAAGAAAATCGACCACGGGTCATTTGCACTAAAAATTTCTGAAAGTTACCCAATAGTCTAGGTCACGCTAAAATCGTGCCAGATTGAAATTAACCGCAAATTTGAATCCAATTTCAGAAATTGAAAGTTCTGTTGTGTCACAAGTCATTTTAGCAACGTCGACGCAGTCTCTGAAGATTTTTCTGCAAACCAAGATTTTAGCGAAAAAAGTCGATATAGGGCCGTTTTCGATCGGGAAAATTGGAGGACCATTTTTTATCGCAAAATTGGGATGCAAGTGGGTTCTATTGGCAAGGAAAAATGCCAAGTTGATCGAGGACTCGACGGTTGAATTTTTAGAAGCCAAATTGAGTTGATTCAAGGAGGAATTGAAGTCCAATTTGGGGAAATTCCAACCAAAATTCGTAGCTCCCCCTTGGACCCAACATTTGGACCACACCAAGGCTTCTAGAGGAAGAGTTGGCTGCTGAAAATTGCAGAGGAATCCAACTGGGCATTGGTGGGACACACCAAGGGGACAAAGAGATGAGAGAGAGACCAAAATGGCCCCCCTTGCAGTAGCTGGTTCCCCTCCTTCTCCTTCCTTTGGTCGAGCCTCCATTTCCAGCAACTAGAAGACTTCAAAATTTCCAACAAAACTAGAGAAACCACAGCCCCTTCCCCATTGATCGTTCAAGCAGTCCGCCGGAGCTTGGAGCCATCGTCACGCCGATCGGCCGTCCGCTGAGTCACCGCACGCTAGCCACATGCCCACACGTCTCTCATCGTCGTCCCTGCCCGTTCTTCTAGTAGCTCACCAGGCCAGCTCAGGCCATCGTCGGAGCTTCCACTGCCGCTGTACGCCACCGCCTTTGCCCATCCAAGCCACAGCAGCCTCATCGTGCCCATTTCCAGCTCAACCAACCACTGTAGCAATCTTCTCGACCCCTGACCAGAACCAGAGCTAGTGGGTTTCAAGCCCGCTGTTTGGCCCGTTTTCGAGCCTTTCCCAATCCTACTTTGGAGTTTGTCGATCCTCTCCGCGTCCCCATCGTTTTGGTCCGAGCAGACCATTAATCAAGTGAGTTTACTCACTAATCCCTGCTTAGGAAAGCTAATTATGCTTAAGGGTTGATTAGTTTAGACTAAGTATGGATTAGGTGGATAGTTAGAATATATTAGCAATTTAATCGTTCAATATTGCGTGTTAGGTGGTTAGAGTAGTGTAATTAGAGCCTAGATAAGCTCTAGTATTTATCTAGAGTGGTTCGGAATTTTTCCGGGCCCGTCTCAACTTTTATTTAGGCTTTTCCAACCTAAGTGTGCATTATTGGTATTTAATAATTAATTTTCGTAATTATTTAATTAATTATTATTTTCCAGAAATTAGACCGAGATAGTCGGTGATCGAAATTTTATATTGATTGCAATGGTATGATTTGTTTAATTAATTGAGTGCTATTTTGTGCACATTGGGTGTAATTTGTAATTTTGGCTATTTATCCCAAAACTTATTAATTTCAGTATTTAATTTAGAAAATTAGCGGGCGTCGGTTTACAACGCCAAAAATGTGTTTGTGGACTACTGAAAATAGTTGGATTTTATAAAATAAAAATATTATATTTTTGACTCAGACCGACCGTGTACCAACATACGATTATTTTTATCGAGTATTTTTAACACGAAGAAAATAGGCTAGGACATTATTTTAATTGAGGAGTTCAAGTGGAAAGCACAATGTCCTTGGCCGTGGATGGATACTCGTGTGATGGTTTATAGTCATTGAAGGATGACTATTGAAAGATGAGGTGACATTTGTTGTGCGTGACGATATGAGATGGGTCAAGAAAACCACTGAAGTATGGCTATGCCCATTGGGCTGTGATTAACCGCCGAAGCAGGCTGTGCCTATAGGGCCATGAATTATTGCCGAACTTGGAATAGGTTGTGTCTATAAGGCCGTGTATTATCGCCGAACTTAGAATAGGCTGTGCCCATCGGGCCGTGATTTACCGCTGAACATTTAGTAGGCCGTGCCCATGGGGCTGTGATTAATAGTGGAATGAGTGATTGATTGATGTTGACACCTAAATTTTAGCAACCCAGTCATTTATTTATTGCATAAAAATTAGGGATCAACCGCGACCCCTAAGCAAAAATATATAAGTTAGGAGCATTATCATAACAATGAGTCCACATAAAATTGCATTGCGAAATTCGGCAGTGGACATTCAATATTGCGGGCAGGGAGACCACTTATGCGTGAACTCAAAAAAATTGGCTTGGGCAAAAAGAAAAATCCAAGGGCTGACCAATGTTTCTGCTGAGAAAGATAACAAAGAGAAAGGAAGTAAAATTTAGAGATATTGACCATATATTCTCTTCACGCGTATCTATGGCGGTATATTTGGTTTGTCTTGAAGAAATTTGTTTCGTGGACACATAAAGCAAATAAAAAAAAAAAAGAATTCGGCAGATTTTATGAAGATGCAAGTAAAAAGATCGAGGAACATGGATGGAAAGGAATCGGAAAATTTTTGGCTACAAATGTCATGGTTCTAAAATATAATATGCAGATTTATTCTCTTTCCTCGAAAACCTAGGTCAATCCTACCTATAAAAGGACCATCTACGGACAAGCAAAAGAGGGCCACACAATACAGAAAGACACGGCCATAGTTCTCGAAAAAAAGGGGGTTCTTCTCTAGTTATTTAGGTCAGAAATTTAAACATAAGAGGGGAAGAGATTTTTTCCTTTTGTTTGGTTCCTTCGTCGGGGTCTTCGAAGGAGCAGCAAAAAAGTCAAAAGGGGGCGCAATACACAGAGAACACGTGAGAGAGGAGAGAGTGGGGAAGCCATAAACACACTGGGCTCATTACGCTCGCAAAATTCTTCAACAACTTTAGTATCTTCACGGAGATCCTCAACGCGAGTCCCGGTCTCGGTAAATTACGTCCACCGTGGGTCAACAATCGCAAGCCGAGCAAACATGCTTTGCCGTCCTTGTCCTGGTTCCCAACATAGCAATTGATTTGTCCTTTGCTGTCAACGTGCCTCAACAAATTGAAGACATTGATGAGCCACTTGTGATCCACCAAGAGACAACCCGTTGTCCTAACGCCGTGCCGAGCCTATCGCTGCCGTTGAGCTCATCCATCAATCAGGCCATCCCGTAAAAGTTATGCTTTTGTAGGTTCATTGGCCACAAACTGCCCATTGCTGTCCCACCCCGAAGCGCTAGTTGCGATCTCGGTCCGATTGCGCAAAGTCCAAATTTGGAAATCAATATTCGGAATAGGTAAAAAATTTGATTATTTTAATTTCCGAAAATTCCGTTTCCTTATTTGATATATGCGTTGATGCACATGGCTGATATTCGCAACTCGAGTAGCATTGACAGTCCGATTTTCGCGCCCGAAATCCGACTTGCAATCGCTTGAAAAATTGCCAATCCGATCTCACGCCCGAGATTCGATTCGTGATTTATGCAAAATTGGCCAACCCGATCTCATGCGCGAGATATGGTTCGTCAATTTGGGTATCAATATTGCTTGATTTGCTGTCGTCTCACTTAAGTTAATTTTCTTTTTAAAAAAAAATCCAAAAATGTAAGTTAGAATTAGGGTTTGCATGTTTATTTTAAAAAGAACCAATTGACTTAGGTTGTTAGTTTTTTTTTTTTTTAACTTTAAATTGCATGTTTAATTATTAGGCAATTGTTAATTTCGAAAATTAAAAAAAAGAAGAAAAGGAAAATTAGGGTTAGGTTTGCTTTTCTTATTTTGCATGTTTAGGATAGAGATTTTATTTTAAATCATGAAAATGAAAACAAAAAGAAAGCATATTCATTTAGAATGTTAGTTTTTTTTATTATATGATTTGCATGTCAAATTTTAATTTCGAAATTAATAAAAAAAACAAAAAACCATCATGTATATATCATATAGGATTATGGCATCTTTTGCACGTTATTGCATATTAGGGTAAGATTGCATGTTTAATTTTACTTCCTAATTAATTTTAAGTTTCAAAGATTTTTTTAGATAGATTGCATTCTAGGATTATTTGGGTTAAGATGAGATTTTAGTTTAAATTAGGATTTAGTTTAACCTAATTCCTAATATAAATTGAATAGGATCTTAATCTAGCTAGATAATTCTCACATTTTTTTAATTCCGAATTTCATATAAAAATACAGAAATGCCTTAGGCTAAATTAGTTTCATTATTAAGGAAAAAGAAAAGAAAAAAATGTCATATGCACGTCATTAGGCTTAGATTCATTGAGATGCATGCCATTTAGTATTTTTGCTAGGCCCATTTAATTAGAAATTACATGTCATTAGAATTAGGTCATTTAGTTAATATTGCATTGCATATTGCATGATTTTCATTAATTAAGTGAAAAAAAAAATGAAATTGCGTGTTAATTAGAAACCATATCTAGGTTTGTTAATGTGGATTTTAATTTAACATTGCAGATGCTTTCGTTGCTTTGAGGTAAGTTTTGCAATTTATTCATTATTTATCTGGGTGTTAAATTGGTGGATTGCGCACCCGCATGATCGCCTCACATGTTAGGGAAATAGATTTAAAATCAATCCAAGCTGCTTGCCAAACATTTTTTTTTTAAAATAAAGAATGGTACCGAAAGGGCATTAGAGAAATCTAGTGTAACCAAGTCCCCATACCCATGATCTCTGGTTCGTAGGAGTAAAGTAAATCTCCCGTTACTTTACTTGGGTTTCTAATCGACCCACCAAAAATATATTAGTGGCGACTCCTAGATAAAATCCACTTGCATGATAAACACTTGAACCTAAGTCGCGAATTGGTATGGGCTTGGGAGAGTCCGAGTTAAGTCTAGGCTTAGCAATCCATTAGCCAAACCCTAGGTGGTTCACACCCGAAAAATAGGTCGCGACAATTGAGATGACCGGGAGATGGTCTTGATGACATGGAATCAACTAAGTCGATTGATCAATGGTTCGATCTGATTGGTTGAAATGATTGGATGGTTGTTTGAATTATATTGACTTGCAGGAAGGAACTGAGGTAAAGGTAAGTCCTCTGACTCTTGTTTGTGCTTAGGCAGCCCTTGGGGCGTATTTTCTTCCTAGTTGGGTCTTAGGGAGTGAACTCATTGAGACGTCGTGTCCCCCCGTTGTGAGATAACATTTTCAAGTCCTTAGATGGCAGTTGAGGAGGACCCAAAGCTCCGGAGATTGATGAGAAGGAGATCGAAGAATCAGCGAACGTGTCTAACTAGTGGGTCATAGGACAGTTCCCTTTTTGTTGAGCCGATCTTTTATAAACAACCTAGTATTGTGTATAAACTTGAAGTGTTTATAAAAGGCTCGTTTTGGTTGTGACTTGTTTCCTACTTTTCTATCCCATTTGAGTGTTGTCTGGGAATTATTTATTTGCTTCCGCATGCGTATTAAAATGAATGGGTTAGCGATGCATCCTGGGACGTCGCTATTTAATCGACCATAGAGGGATGGGCACACTCTTGGAGGATCGGGGCGTGACAGGTTTTGATCTCTGTTGTGACATCCTAGACTTTCAATCCTATTTTCTACTGAATAAATTGGGCATTTCATTGACACGCCTATAGGGCTATTCTCAGAGCTGATCACTCTCGAGATAACTAGACTATTTGGGGAAACCATTAAGGATTTTAACGCAAATAGACTTGAGAATTCGACCAGGAATCAACTTCTCGATTGTGCTCATCTTTAGAGGCCATTACGACACAGTATAAAATCGATTTGAAACTAGAGATAGATCGGTTCGACTGAGATATGTGGCTAATCGTGGGTGACACCACTAAATTAGAAAACTCTCATCAATCGGCACTAAACTGATTTTCTTATTGTTTTGGTACCCTCGTGTCCGTATTTGAATCCTCGAGATTTTCACGACAACCGAAAGTCACCAATGAGTTGAGTGGGTTCATAGTGGCTCGAAGAAAATTGACCACGAGTCATTTGCACTAAAAATATCTGAAAGTTACCTGGTAGCCTAGATCACGCTAAAAACGCGCCAAATGGAAATTAACCGCAAATTCAAGTCTAATTTCAGAAATTGAAGTTTCTGTCATGTCACAATAAATTCTAGGAGTGTTGATTTAGTCTCAGAAAATTTTTTTGCAACCCAAGACTTTTTGGGAAAAAGTCGTCCCATGACTATTTTTGTACGTAAAAGACCGGGGATCGTTTTTGTCGAAAATGGGGATGCAAGATGGGTCCATAGGTGAGCAAAAATATCAATTGGAGCATTGAGGTATCAATTGGATATATTGAGGCCAAGTAATATTGAATTGAGCAACAAATTAAGTCCAATTGAAGCCAAGATTGTTCAAATTCTTGTGCCCCCCTTCCCCTAGCCAAATTGGACCATCTCAAGGTTGTAAAGGTGAGCTTTGGTGGCTCAATAGTAGCCAAGGAACATCACTTGGCCAAGGTTGAGTCTAGGGAGATAGACATGTGGAAAATGAAGGCTTGGTGGAGCCCTTGCCCTTAGATCTTTTCCTCTCACCCTCATCTCCTCTCTCTCTCACCTATAGCTGTCATCCACCCTTTGTCTCTCTCCCTCCATTGCTGTTCGACGACCACAGCAGCCCAAAGGAAGAGCCAGAACTACCAACAAGCCAAGGAACCGCCGCACGCCATCGCTAGTCCCGGTCGGACCATCGTTCGCGCGCCTCGCCACCCGCACACGCTACTACGCACGTCCGCCCTTCTTGCCCTCTCACGCCAGTCCAGCTTCTGTCCAGTGACCTGTGGAGCCAAGCTAAAGCTCCTACAGCCACCGTGGACTGCCGCCACTGCCCTCCAAGCCGCCAAAGTCCCCCACCGGTCCACTGTTGTCCTCACCACACCAAACCAACTTCATTTCTTCTGTTTTGCAGCCTTAATCAACAAGCAGAAAAGCGGGTTTCCAGCCACCATTGCGGCTCATTTTGAGGTGGTTCTAAACCTCAAAACCTAGGCCCGCTTTGGAGAAAAGTGACCCCCGCGACGTTCCTGACGTTTGAAACCGCTCGGCTCGCTAATCAAGTGAGTTTAGCTCACTAATCCCTACTTAGTATGCTAATGATGCTTAGGGGTTGATTAGATTTAATTAAGTACAATTAGGTGGATAAATTATATTAGAATAATTAAATTAGAGATTTACCTATGCATGTTAGGCAAATGGTTAGTGTAATTAGCGAGTAGATAGGCTCGGGTAATCATTGAACGAGTCTCGGAATTTTTCGAGTCCATTCCGGCTTCCAATTAGGCATTACGGGCCTAAATTGGATTTATTTCATTTATTTAATATTTTCCGTAATTATTTATTTATTTATTTATTTTCCGGAAATTAGACCGAGATGGTCGACCCAATCGGAATTTTATGTTGATTATCGTGGTGTAGTCTGTTTTAATTTATTGAGTGCTAGATTGTGCTAAATTGATTTATTGGTGATTTTAGGATTTAATTCCTAAATTAATAAATTTTGGTAATTGATTGAAAAATTACCGAGCGTCGGTTTACAGTGCCAAAAATATGTAATGGGCTGCTAAAACTGGTGGGATATTCGTAAAAGGTGAAATTATTATATTTTGGCTAAGGCCAACCGTGTACCTACACACGGCTATTTTTATCGAGCATGATAAAAATGAGAAGTTGACTATATGTCTAAAGTGCTATACTATCTTGGCCTGGAAGCCCTAAATTATCAGTTTCAAGCGAGCATATAAATAGTATATCATATGATCAACTTTGGGTGAGCACGTATTATCAGCTTTGGGCGAGCATATATAGTATACTCCGATGGCCTGGGGGCCTTAATCTATCAGCTTTGGGCGAGCACGTATACAATATACTATATTATCAGCTTTGGGCAAACTATACTATCTATTTTCAGCTTTGGGTGAGCAATCCTAGACTAAGATCGAACTTCATAGATAGTATTGAATGTATCGACTAGGGGAAGGTCGTGGTGACATGTAATCGACTAGGTTGATTGATCGATAATTCGATCTGATTGGGTGATGTGATGTGATCGTGTATATTTCATATATATACTGACTTGTAGGAAGGAACTGAGGCCAAGGTAAGTCCTCTGTCTCGTGATGTGTTTAAGAAGCCTCTAGAGTGTATTAGCTTCCTAATCAGGTCTTAGGGGGTAGAACTCGCTGAGACGTTGTCTCACTAGTTATTGTATAACCATTTTCAGGTCCTTAGATGGCGTTGGTGATGGACCAGAGGCTCAAAGAATTAAAGGTGAAGCCTAAAGAAATGACAGTCCTGTCTAACTAGCTCGTCATAGGAC
Source organism: Eucalyptus marginata (assembly GCA_014182565.1). Taxonomy (NCBI): domain Eukaryota; kingdom Viridiplantae; phylum Streptophyta; class Magnoliopsida; order Myrtales; family Myrtaceae; genus Eucalyptus; species Eucalyptus marginata. The sequence goes on along the minus strand of CM024587.1, from coordinate 33,657,898 downwards.
AAGCCTCTTTTGATGGAAGTTGATTCCTTTTTGCAAACTTCGTTTTAGGAACTTGTAGTTTAGAACCTGACTTAACAAATCGACTTGTATATATTTGCACTATGATTTGCAATGTATATAAGTGTGGTTGTTTTCAAAGTTGAAATTTCAAATCCTACTTTCCTATCACATTGCTTTATTCTCTAGGGATTTTATATGCTTCCGCATGCATATTAAAATGAAAGGGGTCGGCGTTACATCCTAGGACGTCATTATGTAATCGAACAAGTAAGGGATGGGCGTGCGCTCGAGGATCGGGGCATGACATCCGTGAAAAATCTTTCACTAAATGCTGCGTTTTGATTTTATTATAGAAGACTTAGGTTTTGTGTTGAGCTTAAATAGAGAATGTCAAATACAAAGAGAAGTTTTATTTATCAACTTGTATAAACAACCCTAACAATTGATACTTGGATGGCTCAAAGAATAACTGTTCCTAGGCATAAATTACACCAAAATTCAATCAATGATTCAATTTGGACAATACTAGCGCTTCGAACTCAAACTATGCCGAAATATAATCTATGGCACAACTTGTTTGAGGTATAAAGCTAGAATTTAATCAACAATACCCCTAGATAGAAAACACAACAATGGAATTTAATCAATGACGATGGGCTTGTGGAACAACACCGGAATTTAAGTAACAATGCTTGGCCAAATAGAGATACACGTCGGAATTTAATCAATGACGGGAATTTTGAAAACTAAGTTAAAGTGCGATAAAGTAAAGATAATTGATGTGTTGTTCAGAGGGGGTTTTTCAATGGTAGGGCCACGGTATTTATAGAGTGGATTGATGTTCCTCGATAAGTTGCTCTTCCTTGGACACTACTCTTCGCATTCTCCATGTTTTCCATTTCTTCTTGATGACCTTATCCTTTAACAACCACTTCCTATTCGTTGACAATATTCATGCAACTTGCTCATCAAGCAAACAACTGCTCCCATATTTCTCGCAGCAGTTATTCTCACTCAAGTTCTAATGCTAATTTCGCTTTATCTTCAAATCTAGTGTACTATCCCCATAGCCTGACACGTGGCAATCAGTCACCTAGCCATCAACTCTAGAGTTGGCTTCTAGAATTCTATCGAGGCTCCGTTTAAGTAGCCTCCACAAAAGCTGTTTTACCCTTAACTTTGTGAACCAAAATGGAGCGTATCACCCAATATTCTCTCATGACCGGCACGTGGTTCCAAGGGTAATTTTGGGTGTCAACAAGTCCTAATGGATCCATTGGACAACTTAGTCTTCAAAAAATAAATGTTCCCTCCAAAATTGTATGCCTTTGGTCTTACTAATCCCAAATTTCAAAGCAGTTTGTTGACATTCACTTAATGAATATTACTAGCATTCACATTAACAACTATTTGTGATTCGTGATCATATTTCGACAATTGAATATGTGGTGTTATTGGACATTGCTGTCAATCAATATATGTCAATCCTCGTACTCTTTGCTTGTATTATTATTCATGTGACATGCACATGATCGTTTATACCAGTCTCATGCGATGCTCACATGCTTGTGCTAGACAAGCATTTAGGGGGTCAACAAGTACTTAAAAAATCGAATGAAAAATTATAAGATCGAATTTTCCTTCATTCAATAATTTTAGAACTTCTAATTTACTTTTTCTCTTCTTGATGATTTTAGAAGATTTGCTTGTTAAATTTCAAGAGTGCAAAGCTCCATTGAGTGCAGGGCTTGGATTCGAATGTACCTATGTGATTGAGCCATGTAAATTGATGTACTCTTTATTTATTACCATTCTATGACATCGCGCACTATTCCACATTGCTGTCATGTACGGGAAAAGGTTCTTTAAAAGTGACGTCACAAATTAGTTAATTGGCCAAAATTTGGTTTTTGTGAAATCTTGAATGGAAGTTTGAGGGTGAGCCACGGAATGAAAGCCATATGCTCTCAAGTAACTAAATTACAAAAAGACATGGATGTGCAACTTAAAATGACACGACAATGTACGAGAAAAATTAATGAAAAAAAGCATGAATTTGACATGATACAAATACTAACTCCATCTTTGGGAAGCCCGCATAACTTGTTAATACATATGGCATTGCTTCCAAAACCCATTTTTGCAGCATAATGATTGTCAAAATGGGTGTTTAACACAGACAAATCACTTCCTTGCAAATGAAGCAATCATCAGCAATTGACTAAACTCTTTCTACACTATCTCAATAGCCGTCTCTCTCGGTCAAACTCGAGATTGCTAAAACTTCAAGACTTGTCTTTATCAGGGTTTGTATTCTTGCATTGCACGCGACGAACTAAATCGAGTTTCTTCTGCAGATTGCTTAGACTAGAGCTTGGACCATCTTCTATGATCAGAACGTGAATAATTTTGTTTAAAAGAAAAATCAATTCGTTGATATAGCTCAGTCAAGAGACATCGTTCTTACCTGAATTTCCTTTGTCAGATTTTTAAATTACTGATATGATTGGAACACGAAGGAGACTGTCACGCCCCAATCCTCGGGCATGCACTCATCCTTCACCTTGGTCGATTAATAGCGATATCCCAGGACGCATCGCCGACCCTTTCTTTTTAATACACATGCGGAAGCATATAAATAATCCCCAAACAATAAAACAATAGGATAGGAAAGTAGGACCAAATTCCAAACTTTCAAAAACAATCACACTTATATACATTGCAAACCAGTGCACATATATATATATATATATATATATATATATATATATATATATATATGGCAAACTACTACGCATGATTCAACTTAAACAAGTTCAGAACCAAGGTCTACAAGCCGGGGTGGGGGTTCCACAAACTACGGGTCCTTGTCCTCCTCTTCATCATCCTCCACACTCCAACCGGAGCTTTCAAGAACCGCACCGAACTTTCGAGATCTTCAAAATCCAGTGCGCTCGCATATAGGGACCTGAAATGTTGTCCCACAATCGGGATGAGACTACGTCTCAGCAAGTTCTACCCCCTAAGACCTGATTAGGAAGCTAATACACTCTAGAGGCTGCCTAAGCACAACACAAGTCAAAGAACTTACCTTGGCCTCAGTTCCATCCTACAAATTAACGTTATTTACAGATGCCTTATATCACATCACTCAATCAATTCATAACATCATATCAAATTATTGATCAATCGACCTAGTCGATTACATGTCATCTCGACCCTTTCTTGGTCGGCTCATCTCATACTATCTATAAGTCCGTTCATACCGGGACTCCGCCACCGCTAAGCCGATAAATAGATAGTATAGCTCGCTTCGAGATGATCGGGTATACGCTTCTCTAAGCTGCCATATTGCCCTTAGGCTGATATAGTATACCAACAGTGCTCAATCTAAGTTGATAAGGTATACTACTCTCTGCTAAACTGCCATATCGCCCGTAGGCTGATATAGTATACCGACATTGCTCTCTACTAAGCTAACAAGGTATACTGCTCTCTGCTAAGCTGCCATATCAGAGCCCGTAGGTTGATATAGTATACCAGTATACTGCTCTCTATCTAAGCTGACATATCGTCCATAGACTGATATAGTATACGATCCCAATCATACAATCGATTCCATATTTTTATCATTCCCGATAAAAATAGCCGTGTGTGGGTACGGCGCCACTTTTAGCCAAAATATAATAATTTCACCTTTATGAACAACCCACCAGTTTCAACAACCCATTACATATTTTTAGCGTTGTAAACCGACGCCCGGTAATTTTCCCATGAATTACCAAAATTAATTAATTAAGGAATAAAATCATAAAATCACAATTAATTCAATTCAACACAAATCAATGCTCAAATAAATAAATGGACTGCACCACAATAATCCGCATAAACCGGTCGTCGGCTATCCCGCCTAATTTTCGGAAAATAATTAATTAATTAATTAATTCCAAAAATTATTAAATAAATACAATAAATCCAATTTAGGCACGTAATGCCTAATTGGAAGCCAAGACGAGCTCGGAAAATTTTGAGACTCACTCAATAAATACACGAGCTTATCCACTCGCTAATTACACTAACCATTTGCCTAACATGCATAGGTAAATCCCTAATTTATTTTTTCTAATCTAATCTATCCACCTAATTGCACTTAATTTAATCTAATCAACCCCTAAGCATCATTAGCAAACTAAGCAAGGATTAGTGAGTTAAACTCACTTGCTTAACGCGCGAGTCGGATCAAACTGATGGGAACGGCGCAAGGGTCGCTTTTCTCCAAAGCGGGCCTAGGATTCGAGGCTCAGAAACACCTCAAAATGAACCCAACACCTTGCTGGAAACCCATTGTTTCCCCCCCCCCCTTGATTTGAGCTGTAAACAAGGGAAATGAAGTTGGTTTGGTTCGGGAATGACGACGGTAGACCGGTGGATGGCTTGGCGAGGTAACCGGCGGCACCTGAGGGTCAAGGGGGACCTACTGGTGGTTGGTATGGGTGGAGGTAGGGTCGGAATGGAAGAAAAACGGAAGAAAATGCTGAAATGGCAAAACTAAGTGAACCAGGCGACAAACCGACGAACCGACGACCGGCGGCTTGCGACGGACGTATGGGACGGCCGGCAGCTCCGTTCGAGGCGAGGTCAGGCTCGTTGGGACGAGCTGTCTCTCCTGGTCACGGTGATGGATGGATCGTTGGCTGATTCGCACGAGAAGTCGACTTTTCACTCGAATCTTTGGCGAAAGGTCAACTGGAGCAGAAACTGGCAGAAGTGAAAACAGAGGAGGAAAACGGTCCGATGGTGGTTCCAGCATACATACAACGGCATGCGGCAGCGGTGACGTGGATAACTTCAGCAACTTGCTGGCTGTTCTCTGCTAGATGGGGTGCAAAAATGGAGAGGATGGAGAGACAAGGTTGGTCGGCCAAGCTTGAGGAACAAGAAGAGGAGAGGATAAGGAGATAAGGGCTCCACCAAGCCAACTTCTTCTATAAGCTTGTCTCCTTGAACTTGTCCACCAAGCTGGGATTCCTTGGCCCTCAATGAGCCACCAATGCTTACTCATAACTCTTGAAATGGTCCATTTTGGCTAGGGGAAAGGGGGCATACGAATTTGGCACAAATCTCTCTCAATTGGACACTCGTTCGCGTTTAATTCAATTCAATTTGGCCTCGATAAATTCCGTTATCGAGTCAATACTCAAATTAGTATTTTTTTTTCCTCACCAATTGATCTCACTTGCATCCCAAATGTGCAATCAAAAACGATCCCCGGCTTTTTCTGGATAAAAACGGCCCTAGGACGATTTTTTCCCAAAAAGTCTCGGGTCACAAAAAAATCTTCTGAGACTAAGTTGACTTTCCTAGAATTTATTGTGACATGACAGAATCTTCAATTTTTAAAATCGGACTTGAATTCGAGGTAAATTTCCATTCGGCGCATTTTTAGCGTGACCTAGGCTACCGGGTAACTTTCTTAACTTTTCGGTGCAAATAACCCGTGGTCGATTTTCTTCGAGCCACAATGAACCCACTCGACTCATTGGCGACTCTCAGTTGTCGTGAAAATCTCAAGGATTTAAATACGGACACATGGTACCAAAACGATAGAGAAATCAATCTAATGCCGGTCGACGAGAATTTTCCAATTTAGTGGTGTCACCCACGATTAGCCACACATCTCAGTTGAACCAACCTATCTCTGATCTCAAATCGATTTATATCTATGCCGTAATGACCTCTAAAGATGGACACGGTCGAGAAGCCGATTCCTAGTCGAATTCTAAAGTATTTTGCATTAAAATTCATTAATGGTTTCCCTGGATAGTCTAGTTATCTCGAAAGTGATTAGCTCTGAGAACAGCCCTATAGGCACGTCAATGAAATGCCCAATTTATTCAGTAGAAAACAGGATTAAAAATCTGGGATGTCACAGAGACAATCCATAGCAAAATCAATTTGTCAATGTAGCATGTTGTTGTTGTTATTGTTGTTATTAAAAATTCCGTGACTGTTTTGACTGGTCAATTTGTTTTACTCCAATTTATCAATTTAGGATGGGAATTTGTCGAATTTGGGCTAATCTACCACATGGAATGTTGAATTAACAATAAAATAGGAGGGCATCTAGGATCATGGATTGTCACACTCTATCCTCTCATAAGAATCCCATGTGGTTGAGAAACCATCGTAGCCAAGTCATTTGCAACAACCCTTTTTGTTCTTCTCCGAATTGAGTCGTTTGCAACAACTTTCTGTTTTTTTCTCGAATGGCAATTTTATCTTAATTCCTAGATTTTCAATGCCTCACTCTTTGTCAGCATTCTAGTGACCTGCCCATGTATGAAAAGATCGAAAGTAAGTTGTGTTAGAATAATAGGATCTTTCAATCACATGAATATGATATTAAATTAATAAATATAACGTACTCCAAATCAAAAGAAGCCGTTATTGATCCAACGAGAGAGTAGATGTCTTCCGTAAGTATGAATCTTTATCACTCTCCTTTAAGATGGTTGTAATGGGTGTGTATTTTTCTCTTAACAATTTTGTAGAAATAACATAAGTGTGATACCTGGGATACAAATATTCTTCACCAAAGAGAAACCTTATTTAGAGGTAGTGATAAGACCAAACCTAGAGCTGCCAATTCTCAAACTTCCATTAAAGTTTAAGATATCACAGATATATTACTCATAATATATATATAATTAATTGGGCTATATCAAATGTTAAATAATAGACCTGACAAGTCACATAAATGGATTGGTTCTTGTCCATTTCAATAAGTTGAAGCCGTTTTGACTTGAAAATTGAATGACCTAAATTCATACTTATGAATGATTGAGAAATTCCATAGTCAAATGATTTTGGTTACGATTGGAAAACATTAGCCTCTAGGGCACTAAGCAATTTGGGTCTTCCAAGACCCATTCTATCTTAGTTATTCCAACAAAATTTTCTTATGGAACCAAAATCATCATCATCATAATCAACCAAAGAGGTTTTGAGCTGAGGCAAAGTGAAGGCAATCAATGGCTTCATAGTCAAGGTTAATAACCCTCCAAACAATATTTTAACAAGGGTCGTGATCTTCTTCATTCTGGTTGGAAGATGGTGTGATGCAGGTAGTAGAGGGAGACCACATGAATTAAAAAGAGCATTGAGGGATATCGCTGATATTGATGCCCTGTTAAAAAGTTCAACTCAAACATTTAAACTCATAAGTAAAGGAAATCAATTTTTTGCCAAATAGTTTAGTTTCATGCACAAATGCCACAAATGTGAAGAAGCGAAGATTATCTTTACCCAAAATCGCTCTCGAAGACCAAAAAAAAAAAAAAAAAAATGAATGAATTGTCAATCATTTGAATTTCGTAATTAATACTTTCGTGAAGTGGATGGATCAGGGCAAATCTTTACAAGGCTTAACTAGGAGCAAGGACAAATCTCTCGAGTATTCCCACCTCTTCAAGGAAGAAAAGTTTATGGAGGGAAATCAGGGAGCATAGGGTCGGTCAGAACCCAACGGTAAATAAGGAGTTTCCTCCGTGGAGCCCGCCCTCACCGGATGGACTGGCTGGAGGGACAGGCCGCACTAAACCTAGATTTGAACTAGGTTCCCACCAAGCTGACACAGGCTAAAACGGTACCAACCTAGGCCAATAAAGTAGTGAGGTCCCCCAGGCGGAATAGATTCACTTAATGTTTTTCTAATTGTAATAAATGACAACATGAAAGAAAGTGGCGAGTCAGCGTGCCAAGGTCTTAGGATGGGGGGCACTACTTCTAAAAGAATCGAATTTAGAAATTAATATATATGTGCATATTCCTATATTATATTTATATATTGCATGTGTTCCTTAAAGGTGTCCCCGTTTCGTAGCAGCAATTGACTGGTCAAAGGTTTCTTTTGCCCTTTCCTTTTTTTCTTTGGAGTGTCAAAATCAAAAAACAAAAACTAAAAAATTATAATAGAGATGTTGTGCTTATATTATATGGGATTAATATCACGAAAAAATAAAAATCAGTATATTTGTGACAAGTTTACCTACTAATGTTTTAGCATAAAAACCCAAAACAGATACACTCGTGATAAACTTACTCTTCATTAATTTTCGTTAAATTAGATTAATACCACAAAAAATCATAAACTGGTATACTTATGACAAATGAAGAATAAAACCCCAAGTTAGTATACTTGTTAACTATTATATAACATCTAACTTAGCAATTTGATGATAAAATTTAATGAAAACTATTGAGATTGAATTTTCACAAGTATACTTGGTTTAGGGTTTTCCATGGTCAAAAAAATTAGTTTGAGTAGTCCTTGATCGTAAAGGTCTTGAGAGAGCGCCTCCCCATTAGGTAAAGGATGCCTGAAGATAGGATTCTTGGAATGACTATGCAAAATCATCAATGTCTACCATTTCTTGCTCTTGTGAGGTGTCCTCATTTGGTCCTATGCTTGTTGGAATTCTTCGAGTGCTTGTTTGGCTTCTGGTGCAAGACTATAATGATCCCATGGGATAGGTGTGAAGTAATTCCATACTTCTTCAATGATGGTCCTATTTTCTTAGCAGGCTCTATGGAGTTCTCTATAGTTGTATTCAACAGATCCAACAAAATTAGGGAAGGATTTGTAAATACGGGCTTCTGTAAGGTGTGGTTGAGGTTTGTAGGTTGTGGTTCATACTCTTGGTGTATCGACAATGGTGCCATTATTTCGTACAAAAGCACATGGACGTCAAAGAAACACAATAGTGTGTATTTCTGGTTCTAGTCGAATAGTTCTCAATTCTTGTTGGAAGATATGTTTCCAATGAGTGGGAGGATAAAACAAGTTGAGTACAGCCACAAGGTTCATATCACTTTCCTTTTCAATGTTACGACCAAGCGCAAATATCCTTGTTAAGTTGACGATGAATTTTTTAGTAGGAAACTCAATAACCATTAAGCACTTATTAGTCAAGTACCATAACAACTATCAAAGTTTATCAAGGAAATTATCTTTCTTCCAGATTGAAGGATATATGAAAGGATACCTGGAGTTTAATCCAAAATGATAAAGAATTGAGCCTCCATAGAATTTGAATAAATTTGTGTGGCACTACTATATGAGGTTGTTAAGATTTTCAATGAGGTTGTCATTCTAAATCTATTCAATGATTTCTTGGGAGTAATCCAAACTTGGCCAGTCTTGCATTTTTTCGATCTTATGCTTTTTATTGTGATGAAAAGTATGAAAAGCATGCCTCATAAAGTACATATTAATCTTTGCCAATGCCTATAGCTTAGATAGAAAATCAACAAGCACATTCTTCTTCTTGGCAATGTGTTTGGTTTCGAAAGAAGATTTCGAAAACCATTCAACCCACCAAAACAGCTGAAAATTTGGAATATGCTTTTATTTGAATTTGGTCATATGGGGAAAAGATGACATATCCAATTCTACTAAGAAATGATAACCAATAAGATGGAACTCAAACTTTTTTATTCCATTTTTTTACCGCCAAAAAAAAGTGGAATGATAATGCATTTCAGCCTAGGGTTGTCGCTTACCAACTTATTCAAACAATATGGCTGCTCAATATTCATCACTAGCATCAGTTTGGAGAATTCTCTTTCTTGTGGATGGAATTTGTAATGAGGGGAGAGTCCACATGATTTCCTTAAGTTCTGCGACTACTCTGGTTTGGGTTTCTCTTGAATGTGGGGTATTTTTCTTCAACATTGATCATAGTAGAATTTGCAATTTTGCAATGTTGGGAACAAAGTCTCTAAGATAATTAATTATCCCAAGAAATTGCTAAACCTGCTTTGTCATGAAGTTTTCTTTTAGAAACTTCAACAATTCCTAAGCAATGTGTGGCCCAAAATAGTACGTACCATTATTGAGATGCATACCAAGGCATTCGATTTCTATCTGGGCAATATTCATCTTTCTTTGAGAAAGCATGATCTCATACTTCTTTGCAAACTACTTAAGGAGTTGATAATGGAATTCTTCATCAGGATTGTAGAATAAGATGTCACCAATGTAGACTACTACACTTGATAAGATTAGCTGGAAAATTTGACACATGCCTTTTAGAATAAGGATGGGACTACTTTGAGGCTAAAAGGGAGGACCTTCCATTAAAAATGCTGGTTTGGAATACAAAACCCTGTTATAGGCCTGTCTTCAGGATGAATGCCCAACTGCCAAAATTCAACTCTAAGATCAAATTTGGAATAGATGCGGGCTTTGAATAATCCAGCAAAAATGGAATTTCTTGAGGGTAAAGGAAACTTGTCATCTTAGAGGACAAGGTTGATGGGTTGGTAATTGATCACTAGTTGCAATTTTCCTCTGTTCTGCTCAGCTCGTTTGTCAACATAGAAAGTTTCACAAGCTCATTGAGAATCTGAGATTTTAATAAGGCCCTGTTGTAGTAGCTCTGAGCATTCCTTCTGAGCAGAAGCAAGATGTTATGAGTTCATTCCCATATGACTCGCCTTGGTAGGGTTTATAACTTCATTTTTCTTGAAAGGGAGATGAACAAAAAACTCTGGATTTTTCCACAAAGGATAAAGACATTTTTTAGAGAATTGGAGTGAGATTTTGAATAAGATTCTAACAACTTTTACATAATTGAATCTAGCAAACTCATCTGGATAGAGAAAAGCTTTTGGATATTAACAAATTTAGAGAACTAGTGTCTATACTTAAGGCATTTTCCAAGAATAATTCAAAGTTGAGGACTTTGAATCATGACGTCCTAACCAATGATCAGATCTTTGTTGGGGAAACTAGATCCAAAGATTTTAGTGATTATAGAACACCGAGAGAAAAAACTGAATAGTTACTAGAGTAGTTCGCACATTCATATAAAAAGTATCTCTTGAAGCAGAATTGAAATATCGAACACAGAAAGTTCAATATTCTACAGGAAGAACCTTTATGTCTAGAATTGAAAAACTTGCACTAGTATCTATAAGATCAATGATTGTGATTAGTTTGGCAAGCTTTGAGGTAAGGATTTTTATAGGAAAATGATGACAATGAATTTCACTTCAAAATATATTAGGATCTTGTTTTGAAGAGGTGGGGGATATATGGAAAAGATTTTCAGAATTTGAGTCAGAATTAGTTTCATTAAGATTTTGATAACAATAAATGACACAACTAGTTTGCTCATATAGGTTTTCATCAATGGAAAACAATAATTCAATATTATTATTTTCAAGTGAAACACCAGTTTCAATTTCAATGTGATGTATCAAGTGGTTCTGACATTTTTTTCGTTTAAAGGCAATTTTTGGCGAAATGACCATTTTTGTTGCAGATGAAGCATCAAGTTGATTTCTTGTAATTTGAGTGATCTTTCCTTCTTCGCAGAAATCGCCATTTTTCTTACTTTGGAAATGTTTAGATGCGTGCTTGTATTTTCCCACACAATACCTTTTGAAATGTTTTCTCTTTATGGAATATTTTCCACAAGAACCATTAGAATATTTCTTGGAACACTTCATCTTGACACGAACAAGCTTCATCAAATTCTCAATTGTCCTTCAGATGAGTTTTCATCATCTGGCACTTTAGACACAAATTATCAAGGCACAAATGGATCTCTTGCTATATTTCTCTCAAGGAAATATCCATAATTCTCCTTTGTTTGTTAAGAAATGATCTCTCAACTTGCTAAGATAGTTCTCTAGGAATAGAGGCTAGAAAAACCTATTTTAGGTTTGCATCAGCTCTAAGGCTATAGAAGAGTTTGAGCATCTCTCGATAATGCTCATCGAAATGTCTTTTTTGGAGAGATCAGCATTTTCTTTCAAAAAAATCTCTTCTTTTGAGCTTATGGAGGTCAACAGGTTTGCCAATGAAAAAATGGTAGAGGAGAGCAATAGCTTGGTCAAAATTTGCTGAGAGCAGAAATTATACTCAATCTTGTTCTATAACCGATTGTCACCGATGTTTGAGGCTTCCTCCGAACCTCGTGACAAATCTAAGTGACATCATACTTATCGTGATTTGTGAGAGCTTGGGCATTTAGCCAAGTATAAAATTCTTCAAATATTTTTTGCCATTTGGAGTAAGGAATATCATCAACAATAAAAAATAAAATGAAAAACTGTTTTGAGGAGGAAATTAGATTTTGTGATGAATTATTTGGTTGGATAACCTTCGGCTTAGAAGGATTTGAATCCATCTCCTAATTTGGGGGGATCAGTCATGAATATTGAAGAAGTGACTAGTACAATAGAAAATGATTTGATAGCAGGGATCGAAAAAGATGAGGATGAAAGAGATACCAAATCTGGTTCGAATCTGAAAATCGATCGAAAGAATCGATTCGGGAGGAGACTGAATCTAGTCTTCAAAAAAAAAGTAGGATCGAGCTATTTTTCTTCCTAAATGTCTAGATCTCTCAGAAATGATTCCAATGGGTTGGATAACATCATTTGGTGCAGGTAATTTTGGAACATGATGATATCTTTCTTGAGGATCGATAAATTCTTCAGAGTTAGGGAAAGAAAGCCTAGAACTTTCTTGAACAAAAGAAAGCCTGGAACTTTCTCTAGTTCTAGCCCTTTAAGGATAACCATTTAGTAATAAACTAGCTGAATATTTATTTCAGAGCAAACAGACATCCAAGGGTGTAAGGATGGTAACATTTCTAACTAGTCGAGCTACATTTCTTAGAGAATCCTACTAGGCTAAAGAAGAAGAGGTGTTTAGAGACATTGAGAGAGCTTTCACAAACACACACTTTACTTCAAGGGACTCTATCCAACACATTACATTATCTTTGTCTTTTATAGGCATTAAAAGGTCACATAAAACAAAGATCATGCTCACGGGTCTTGAAACAAATAGAGGCCCCGAAAAATCCGGTCGGGAATTATTATAGGTGATATGAATAGTGACTGTAAATAGTGGTTTTCTTAGCCTATTGCTACAATGACCTGTGCTACGGTAACCTAGATACAGGCCTATTTCTATCACAGGAATTGTAATCATAATCTGAATCATCAGAGCTATACATTGCGAGTTGTTCTTCCATGTATCTTTGTTAAAGATCTACAAGTCTAATGTCAAAGGGGCTGCGGGTGACTTCTCTTTGTATTATTAGGACATTTCACATGCTTATTCCAATTGAGGAGTGTTGGAATATAATATGCGGAAAGGACAGGACCTTGCAATTTATGTCAACGCAAAATTACTAGAGAAATAAACGAGAAATAATAAAAACACCTGAAATTTATGTGGTTCAGTACGAATATCGGTACCTACGTCCACGAGGAGAGCCAACAGCAAATAATCAACTATAATTAGAGAATCAGAGTTTACAATCGCTCACATGCTCGAGTGTTTCTCACACCTAGATTTAAGCCTAAACCTAAAGTGTTGATAAATAAACAACTCACTTGGACATAAACTCATAGCACAAAATCACCACCCGTTCAAGCTCAAAGTAAAACGCTCTACATATGCCAAAATCAAGAACTCCAACGTTCGACTTTAGTCCGCGTATGAACGGCTTTTTACGTTCCTTTTCGAGGCTTCATGTGGCTTCTTTCGGACGTCTTTCTCTTGCGGCTTCAAAAACTCGCGGCTCCTCTCTCGTGGCGTGAACGTGCAGAGGGCTTCACTTTCTTTCTTTCATTGCTTGTATATTGTGTGTGCCCAAAGTCAAGACTTTGACTTTGGGTCCCACGTAGATAACCTCTTTCGGCTTCTGCAAGCCTTTGGTAGATAAAGAAGAAACTTTGCTCCCTTTTTTTATTCTATTTTATTTCCTCTTTTGTAATCCTTCATGAAGTCCAACAAATCTCCTTCTATTAACTGTAGACATCCAAGACCCAAAAAGAATTTCGAATTTCTTTTCTTGTGCGTAATCTTGAATATTATCTTCATCAGAAAAATATATTCACGATCAAATAATAAAAATTTTATCCAAGCGAATCACGTTTTGCAAACGTTCAAACTCAAGACATAATTTAACAATTCTCCACCTTGGCTCGATATTTGAAGCCAAGTTATAGTGCTCATCATCCATGCTGCTCTCCCAACGCCCTGACAGGCACTCACTCTCCACAAACGCCAATAGAGCTCAAGCAAAGCTTGAGCTTCGCCAAAGGAACAGACTTAGTCATCATGTCTGCTGGGTTATCTACTGTAGCAATCTTTTTTACAATAACATTACCCTTAGCTAAGACATCTCAGATGAAGTGGTAGCTAATGTTGATATGCTTCGTTTGCTCTAAACTAGATTATACGCCAAATATATCGCACTTTGGTTATCACAATGTATATCCACACTTTTATGTTCTAACCCAAAGTCCAATAGCAAACTTCGTAACCATATCACCTCTTTCGCGACAAAGGTTAGTGCCATGTACTCTGCCTCAGTCAAAGACAAGGCAATGTGATCCTGTAAGGACACTTTCCAACTAACTGCACCACCCGCTAGCATAGGAAAAACAATAAAGAGAATTCGAAGTTAGAAATATTTAAAGAAGATCCATTCTTTTATGGTTTGAAAAACCTCTTGTCACTCTTCTTTTCGACTATAAACGATGGAATCATTCATTGCGATATATAAAAAACAATCACTTTGAAAATGCCATAAGAAGTGAAGTGTCGCAATAATTTTTTTATATATGTCGAAACAATGGAAAAGAAAGAATATCTTTTACGTATCCCCCCAGTTTGTCAACTTTCTTGGAAATGATAGAAAGAAAATTTCTTTGTTGACAAGAGAAAATATGTACCCTGCTAAAGATCTGCGATCATCCAAGTCACCGGCGTAATCCGAATCCACAAAACCAGTAGTCTCACTGCCATTGTTGTCCCTTCGATACATTATACCCACGTCTATTGTCCCCTTCAAATATTTGAGGATCCACTTCACGACTTCCCAATGAGCTTTACCAGGACACTTCATATAACGACTAACCACGCTCACAGCTTGTGAAATATCAGGCCTAGTGCACACCATAGCATACATAATACTACCCATAGCACTAAAATAAGGAACACGGAACATATGCTCCTCCTCCTCCTCCTCCTCCTCCTCCTCCTTAGTCTATAGTGATGATTTATCTGAAAGTTTAAAGTGCTTCCCTAAAGGTGTACTTACAGATTTTGCTGACTGCATATTAAAATGTGCCACAATCTTCTCAATATATTTTTCCGAGATAGACGTAAAACTCCCGCAGCCCTGTCATGCAAAATCTCCATACCCAATATTTTCTTGCAGCACCTAAATCTTTCATCTCAAATTCAGCATTTAACCACCTCTTCAGCACATCAATATCAAACATATTTTTAGCTGCTATTAGCATATCATCAACATATAAAAGTAGATAAATCAAATAATCATTCTCCAATCTCCTAAAGTAAACGCAACTATCCATCTGACTTTTTGAATAGTCTTGACTAGCCATGAAAGCATCAAAACGTTTATACAACTACCTAGGAGATTGTTTCAGCCCATACAAAGATTTCTTCAACAAGGAAACATGATCTTCCTTACCCGAAATAGCAAATCCCTCTAACTGCCTCATGTAAATCTGCTCCCCCAACTCACCGTGAAGAAACGCAATTTTCACATCTAACTGCTCTAACTCGAGATCCTATGAAGCAACTAAGGCAAGTAAAACACGAATAGAAGTATGTCTTACCACAGGAGAAAACACCTCATTATAGTCAATGCTCTCACGCTATATATATCCCTTTGCCACAAGTCTCGCCTTATACCTCGCTACCTCGACACCGAGAATGCCCTCTTTCTATTTAAAGACCCATTTACTTCTGACAATCTTTTGGCTCTTGGGTACTTTGACCAACTCCCATGTCTGATTTCGATAGAGTGATTCCATCTCTTCACTCATAGCCCCTAGCCACTATGACGACTCAAAACTAACCATCACCTCAGAGTAAGACGAAGGCTCATCTGTCTCCACCTCATCACCTACAGTCAATGCATAAGCAATATTTGTATAACCATAACATACCAGTTGATTTAATTTGCCTTCGTCGTCTATCTCGCGACTATAGTGTGCTGCGGCTGTGCCGATTGTCCATCATCACCAACTTCAAGAACTACGACTTCATCTCGCAGCCTCAACTGTACCTTGAGATCTCCGAAGTCTCCACCTCGTTTCACTCACTAATAACACCATGATATGTCTTCTCTGCTGGCTGTGTCTCAAAACTCTTCTATTGAAGCATTGTAGTCTCATCGAAGATCACGTCTCTGCTTATTAAAAAACCGGGTGATCTAAGATCAATGCACCACAATCGGTAGCCTTTCACCCCATCTGCATAACCTAGAAATATGCACTTCTTTGCTCTCGGCTCAAGCTTACCATCACTCACATGAGCATACGCAGGACATCCGAATATACATAATCCAAAGTAATCAAATGTTTCCCGACCATACTTCCTCAGAGTCTTCCACTGACAAAGAAATGATGAAGATCAATTAACCAGGTAACATGCCATGTTCACCGCTTCAACCCAAAATTCCTTGCTAAGTCCTGCATGCGAAAGCATGCATCGAGCTCGCTCAAGCAAAGTTCTATTCTTCCGTTCTGCCATGCCATTCTGCTGTGGTGTCCCATGTACTATGCGATGTCTCACAATACCTTCTTTCTCACAGAACTCGGTAAACTATTTACCATAGAACTCCATGCCATTATCGGTTCTCGTGCACTTGATTTGTTTATTTGATCAAGCTCAATCGGTGCCTTAAATTTCTTGAACCAATCAAACACATCATATTTGTGCTTCAGAAAGTATACTCATACCTTCCTCAAATAGTCGTCGATAAATGTCAACATATATCGGGCACCTCCTTTCGAAGGAACCGAAGACGGGGCCTAGATGTCTGAATGAATATATTCAACTAGTCATCTGGTCGAATGAACAGCATTAGAAAAATTAACTCGGTGCTACTTCCCAAAGATACAATGCTCACATAAGTCCAACTTCCCTTTCTATTGACCCTTCAACAACCCCCTTTCACTCAGCATCGTCATACCTACCTCGCTCATGTGCCCTAAACGCATATACCATAACTGAGTCAAGTTAGAGTCTGACTCACCTAATGAAACTGTAGCGGTTCCAATCACTATCTCTCCTAGTAGATGATAGAGAGTATTCACTTTCTTCCCCTTCATCACTATCATGGCACCTCGAGAGATCTTTAATACTCCACCTTTAGCAGTGTACCTACACCTGATGTCATCGAGTATCCCCAGAGAAATAAGGTTCTTCTTGAGCTCTGATACATGCCTCACATCCGTTAATGTACGCACCACCCTATCGTGCATCCAAATCCGAATTGTCCCTATCCCCACAGCCTTACAGACTGCGTTATTCCCCAAAAGAACTCTACCACCATATGTAGTCTGGTAAGTTATAAACCAGTTCTTATAAGGCGTCATATGATAAGAAGACCCCGAATCTAGCACCCATTCGTCTCCTGACAAAGTAGTAGTCACACATAAAACAACTTCTGCATCATTATTGCTCCCATCGGCAACGTTTGCCACACTACTTGTAGCATTCTACCCATCACTTTTATTCCTCCACTTTGGACAATCTCTCCTTATGTGCCCCTCCTCGTGACACTCAAAGCACTTCACGCGTCCCTTGGACTTTTTATGGCGTGATTTCGATCTGCTTTTACCTCTACTGTTACTAGGCCCTCGATGTTGTTCTCTACCCCCGAATCGTCATTGCTTCCGCTACTCCTTGTGCCAGACCGTCATCTCGCAACTTTCTCTGCCACTCCTTAGAGAATAAGGCGGACTTCACCTCTTCTGAGGTAATTGTAGTACGCCCCTACAATAGTGAATCAGTAAAGTGCTCCCATGACTCTGGTAAAGAGGCTTCATGCCCTGTTCTTCATCATCAAGTATCTTACCGACGTTCTTCAAATCCATCATGAGTTTATTAAATTCTTCTATGTGGGTTCAGACAGGCGTACCTTCAGTATACCTAAATTGAAACATCCTCTTCAACATGTACAAGCGATTGTTCAAACCTTTCTTCATATAGAGTGCTTGAAGTTTTGCCCATAATGCTGCAGCATTTTTCTCCTCAGCAACCTCTATTAAAACCTCATCCGAAAATTCAACAAGATTGTGCTCTTTGCTCTTTCCATTAGCTCTACCCTCTCTGAGGCTTTCATTATAATCGGCAACTCATCTTCACCATCCAATGCCTTGGCCAAACCTTGGGTTGTCAATAATGCCCGCATCTTGATACTCCATAACCCAAAGTTGTTCCTCTCGTTAAACTTTTCAATTTCGGATTTCCTCTCAGACATAATTGCAATAATAGAATTTTCAGATAATAATCAGACAAGCAAAAGCTCTAAATCACAATCAAGAAATCCAATCCCAAGTGCTCTGATACCAATTGTTGGAATATAATATGCAAAAACGACAGGACCTTGCAATTTACGTTAACGCAAAATTACCAGAGAAATAAACGAGAAATAATAAGGACACCAAAAAATTACGTAGTTTAGTCCGAATATCAGTACATACGTCCACGGGGAGAGCCAATAGCAAATAATCCACTATAATCGGAGAATTAGAGTTTACAATCGCTCACACGCGTGAGTGTTTCCCACATCTAGATTTAAGCCCAAACCCAAAGTGTTTATAAATAAACAACTCACTTGGACATAAACTCATGGCACAAAATCACCGCCCATTTAAGCTCAAAGTAAAACGCTCTACGTACGTCAAAATCAATAACTCTAATGTTCATCTTTAGTTCGCGTACGTACGGCTTCACGTTCCTTTTCAAGGCTTCGCGTGGCTTCTTTCTAGATGTCTTTCTCTTGCGGCTTCAGAAAACTTGCGACTCTTCTCTCAGGCGGCATGAACGCGCGGAGGGCTTCATTTTCTTTCTTTCGTAGCTTTTACATTGTGTGTGCCCAAAGTCGAGACTTGGACTTTGGGCCCCACGTAGATAACCTCCTTCAGCTTCTACAGGCTTTTGCAGATAAAGAAGAAACTTTGCTCCCTTTTTTTATTCTATTTTATTTCCTCTTTTGTAATCCTTCATGAAGTCCAACGAATCTCTTTCTGTTAACTGAAGACATCCAAGACCCAAAAGGAATTTCGAATTTCATTTCTTGTGCGTAATCTTAAATATTATCTTCATCAGAAAAAGTTTCTTCATGATCAAATAATAAAATTTATATCCAAGCAGATCGCATTTTGCAAACGTTCAAACTCGAGACATAATTTAACAAGGAGGATGCTTCCTCACGAGTCTTAGAGGATCCTAGAGTGTCGGTAGGCATGTTTGGCTGGGGCTAATTTGTTGGTCGAGCATAGTGAGATGTGTCTAGTTTAAGGGATAAGGACAAAGGCCCTTGATCATAGGGGTCTTGAGAGAGAGGGTCTCCCCATTGGGCATAGGATGCTTGAACATACGATTCTTGGGATGACTGTGCAGGATCATTCGTGTTTGCCATTTCTTGCCCTTGTGATGGAGGTGTCCTCGTTTGGTCCTTCTATATATTAAAACAAAAGCAGTCTTTTTTAATCGAATATTATATGGCTAGCTTGAAGAGTTTTCGCCATTTTTTTAAGAATTGATCGAGCAATTTGGTACTCCATCCAACCTTTCCCATTTCATATGATGAAATATTTGTCATTCACTAATATCTTTCTATTTATGAATTTAAAAAATCACACTTTTTCCCTTAACCTTAATTGTTACAAGTTCAATTTCACCTTTAGTCACCCCATTAAATCTTCTAAAAATGTAATTGTCAATGAATGTGCCACAAAAGGCGGTCCATCTTGATAAAGATTTTCAAAAATATTCTTTTAATTTTTTGATTAGTTTTGAGTTTAAAAATTCATATCACTAGCTACATTGGTAATTGAACACTTTATATACGTGAAATGGACTTATAGAATCCAATAATTTCAAAATGCAAAGGATCTACAAATATAATATGCATGATATAGTTTTTAATTGATATTTGTATGTCATGCGGAGAAAACTGCCGGTAAGGTGAGATAAGGTAAAAATAAGAAAAAAATTCGACCAAAAAAGAGATAAGTTAAAATAAAATAAAATAAAATCAATTCATTTTCAACAAAGAAAGCAAATAACTAATTACCATGTGATGAGTGCGGTGACATATAGAAAAGATTTCGTATTTTCTTTTCTCCAAATTTCCAAACTTATTCCAATTTTTCTCTAGTTTACGTCCATAATGGGTAGATTTACTACAAAGCGAAGGTCCTCAATTTCTTCCATGTGGATATTGCTAGTAAGATTTATGTTTGACATGTTGATCAGGAGAATTTACAATATACAATCGACGACAAGTAATTGAACATTCATGTTTCAGATTATTCATCCGTTAAATAAATCAGAATCCGTCTGAAAAAAAAAATACATCAAGAAAATTGTCCAAAAGATCTTAAACATCCTAAATCTTTTAATTTTGCCAATAAAATACGAAACATTTTCACGTTATGCCAATTGAGTCCATCTAGTTAATTTTGGTCAGAAATCACCGATGTGGACATTAACCATCCTAAGTGACATAGTTGGAGCTTACGTTGACAATTTTTAATATTTTTTTATTTTTTTATTTCATTTTTCTTTTCTTTTCTTCTTTTTCAACTTTGGCAAGCAGGGGTTGCTGGCCTTGAGCAAGGGCCGAACGCCTTTGTCTAGATCTAGGCAAGGCGGCCTCACCTATGGCCACAATGGTATGGGCTAGGGCCACGAAGCCCTCGCTGATCGCAAAGATTGAGTCATAGCCCTCACCGACTAGAGTTGTAAAAGAAAGAACAAAGAAAAGAAAAAAAATAATTAAAAATAAAATATCATTAAAATTTGTCAACATCAATGGGCATGCCACGTAGAACAATCGGCGTTCACTTCAGCTATTTTCAATAGAAATTGGCTAGAGAGACTCAATTGGTCAAATATGAAAATGTTTATGACTCCTCTAGCCAGATCCAGTGAGGGGACCCTAGCCGACCTTGCCTAGACAAGGCCCCCTGCCAGCGCCAGAGGTCTGTGAGGGAACCTTGCAGCAAGGGTGGCCTCACCCGAATGGCAAGGGACCTCATCCAGGTGAGGTCAACCCTCGCCAGCCTCTGACACTAGCGAGGGGCCTTGTCTAGGTGAGGTCGATCGTCGCTAGAGGCCAACAAGGGCTTCTCAGTGCTCATTGGCCCTCGTTGGCCTTTGGTGAAGGTTGGGCGAGGGTCCGCTTGCCAAATCTAGCGAGGGGCGGCCTTGACAAGCCCTTGTCAACCCTCACCTTTGCGGGCAACCAGCGATCACCATTGGCCGGAGGTGGGTAGAGGAAGATGAGGAAGAAAGAAAAAATAAAGGGAAAAAAGAAATGAAGGAAGGAAAAAAAAAAAAAAAACGACAAGAAAAAGGAAAAGGAAAATGTTAATAAAAAATTTGAACAAATAATTTAAAAAATTATATAAAAATATCTACATTAGCACCGATCATGTCATATAAAATGATTATGCGTTCATGTCAATAATTTTCAGCATAAATTAGCTCAGTAGACTGAAGTGGTATCAATGTGAAAATGTTTAAGACGGAATTAATACAAATGCAATAGGTTTTAAAAAAAAAAAATTGGTACTTTTCCCTATATGTAAAATATCTCAATGATTCAAATTTTTGGATAAATTGAATACTATATATAGCTTTGTATCTATTTTACGAGGTTTCCGTGCACATACGGACTTAATTATAGCTTTCCTCCAAAGTAAATGAGTATTGTGAGTAATTTGATTACAAGGTACCATCTCAATCACACATGAAATATGGGCACAGAATGTAATAAGGTAGGCATTAATACAAGGTAAAAATGAAAAACTGATTTTGTTAAAAAAACATCTTAAGGGCACTTGCCAATTAATCAAATAAGGATTGTTCTTGGGATATTCATAATCGACGCTTTGAAATTTAAATATTTCTTCATTATCTATGTCTATCAATTACCTCATCAACAAGACCCTTTAATCTTCCTTGTGGATTCTAGTTCTCGGTAAAGAAGATGTCCTGCTCATTTAGTCGTGTTAATTTTATGCACCAAGAGTGTGAAGGGAAAACTGTCACAAAAGTTCTAATTATGTTGCAATCATGCCAATTTAATTTTAAACTTTTCAATGGCGTCAATTTAGTCATAAACCTTTTAAACAAGTGCTAATTCAGTCCTTCCAACTAACTTTCTTGGACGTTGGTTGGCCGACCTATGTAGCACGGCGCACAAGTTGGCCAGCATTGAGGTGAATATGTATATTTTAATAATTTTATCTTTTATCTTTTTTCTCTCTTTTTTCCTGTCTTTTATTTCTCTTTCTTTTTCGTCCTCTTTCCAATGGCTAGCATAGGTGAACATTGGCCTTGCCAAGGTGAGGGCGAGCCCCGGCAAAGCCACCCTCACTAGATCTGGCAAAGCTAGGCATTGTTTGGGTGAGGGTTGCCTTGCAGGGCATAACTTGGGTGAGGGTTGGTCTCACCGAGCCCGCCCTCGCCTAGGCAATGCCCAAAGAAGGCCAATATAGCAAGGTCTTTCACCCAACATCGATTTCTTTGTGATAGCATTCCATGAAAGCATTGAGTGATCCCCAACTTGAAGAGGTGACTCGACTTTCTCATAGACCTTTCTAAGAGGGAAGACCAAGAGCCTCACTATTGAAGAAAGGAAGGAGTTCGAGAAGGCTTTGAACAAAATCCGAATCTTTGTCGCCTGTCGTCCTTGCTAGATCTGGAGAGGGCGGCCTCGTCGACACCCTTGCCTTGACGAGATCGCTGCTCATGTGTACCAACATAGGGCCACCCTCACTCAAGCAAGGCCAACCCTCCCTAGCCACCGAAAGATGATGAAAAAGAGAGGAAAAAGGAAAATATAAAGAAAAATAATAAAAATATATATTACAATATTATTAAAAATGTCAGCATTAGTGCCGATCGGTCACAACAATACGCAGCCAAAATTAGCCAAAATGACTGAATTGGCACTTCTTCAAAAGGTTTAGGACTAAATTGAGATCATTAAAAATTTTATGACTAAATTGATACTAACGCAATAGATTTAAGACTTTTTATACTTTTCCCGAGTATGATAGCATATGCATAAAATGATGTAGTTAATTTCTTCGTAAAAAATAAAGTACTTTTTCTTGTCTCTTGTTAGAATTAGAGGAAGCTCTTAACTATAGGAATCAATAACCGACACTTATAATAGTACTTAGATATATTAGGGAAATTTTAGCTTTTATCATCTAACGTCTTATTTAATCAAGTCCCCTAGCCTATTTTCGTTGATTACGATTATGCTCGATGGAATTTCCCATCAAAATTCTATATGTAACCTTGATCTAAGGTTTTGTTAAAATCTCTCAATTTAACTCGGAAAATTATCCAATCACCCTAAATATATAATACATATATCAATCGCCCATAAAATTTTCAATTTTGTCAATTTTATCTTAATTATTTATGTGAAAATCCAATGTAATCATTCGGTCAATTTTCATTAAAATTGCTCAAGTGACATTTCATTCATCACCGGTTGTCTTACATGAAACACCGCCATGTAGGCGATTTTCAGCAAAAATTAATCGAAAGAGCTACATTAAAATTCCACACAAAGATATATGACTTGATTAACAAAATCGAAAAGTTTATAATTGAATTGGACAATTCCCCTCCCTTAACTCCCTATACTAATAAAAATTTACATCCGCCAAATTAGACCAACTAACAATCAATTGCTAGATGTCTAATTATCAATAGTTATCCGACTTCATTTGTATAACTAATCAAGATGATGAAGTAAGATAGAGTAAGGTGCAAGCGTTTGTTTAAGGTCACACACGAGATCGAGAAATCAGGGAATAGAATCGAACTTTTTTTGGGCCACTTCACCTAGATAATGAGTTTTTAATGTGAGGTCAAACTAAGGCCGGAAAGCAATGACAAACAGAACAGTTCTCTTGAAGCCGAACGAAAGAAAAGAGGTGGGCGGATCTTGCCCTAGTCCAGGCGTGAGGACGGACCTCACGTCGTGGTCCGGAGAATAAGAATATTCTCCGACATCATCCGAAGGCATGTTCTCGTTAGGGTTTTTTCCTTTCCTGGGGTCGTTGTTTAGCGCGTCATCAGCTCCTCGTTGTCGTTTTGCTGTAAGACAGTACGAATTGAAAACGACCTTTTGTCCTCATGTAACCATGTGGGTGGAGAGCTATCACATGCACCCTCCATGTGAGCTCCATGTTCTGCATCCCCTTTTTCATGGCTTTATACGTCAGCGAGAGAGCCTCGAAGTCGCAGGGATGAGTCAACCAACATTTGGGGTGGGGGGTGGGGTTTCACATTTCACGTGTGATTACAGTTCGGGGTGGCGAATTCCAGGTCGCAACCACTTAATTTGTCAAGAAAAACATGGAGTTAGGATATTAAAGTTACGAGCGTATTAACGTAAAAAGGATAGGTAGGATTAGGAATAAACATTTCGCTCATGATTTATTATATAACAGCGAATACAATTATAACAAATATATTATTATAATTCCCGAGAATGCCATAAATAGGTGCATCATAAAATAATGTTGCGTAATCATTACTGATCATAAGTTGAATAAAGAACCCAATATAACTATCTTCGTTATATTTCCATGTCCCCAATACAAACTTTTACACCAAGTCTAGTTGATGCAAAAATGAAATTTCACGAGTGAGGATGACTTTTAAACATGTATAAAAATGGGATGGATACTAAATTTGAAAAATGTTCACTCATCAATTAATTCATATTGTTCATTGGATTTTTAAGCATGTTTCATGAGAAACCAAGCTTCGAATTCGAAATTACGAGTCATGTATCACTATAAAATTATCAAAGATGATGTATATTCCTTCGAAAAATAAACAATAAATGCAAAAAAGTATGTGAAAGTTTGGTAGGCGCATGCCCATGTAGCTTAATCTAACAAATGATTAAGACACAATCTAGTTAGAGTTTCGGTTTCGGCTGTGACTCAAATTTGTGAAATCTTGTGGAATGGAGATGATACTTTGATCATTAAGCTACCATGCTAGGTGCACACCAGTCACATTTTTGTTTTAACATACATATGCTGGAATTGCTTTTATTGCTTTGAAATGTGGTCTCTCGGTCGCAGCCAATTGTTAACAGCCTGTGCCATCAAGCTAGACTAGAGAAACAATGAAACCGTTTATGTAGGGCTTTGAGTGCTTTTAATCAATGTCATGAAAAAATATTTAAGGAGTGTCGCATACCACGTTTTTACCTAATTGGATGCAGAATCAGAATTAGGTGACATGATGTAATTATTAGTTGTACTCTGTGTCTCCTAATGATATGATGTGCCAGGTCCATAGTTAATCACATGTGATGACTGCTCAACGGGTGGGTTTTTCAGCCGAGCTCCTTTTTATTGTGAGTGCGCGTTCCACTCAAAATTACTATGCAATCGATTTTTGACAATTTTTCATGTTAACGATGTGCTGATTCAAGATATATTGAGATCGTGCCACATTATCTTCAATTTCAAAACATAGGTTACTCTCCATAGTTTACAATTCATAGCAATGTTAGGATCTCGGAGTCATAAATTGTGTCAAGAATACCACAAAATATTGTCAATTTATAGATATTGTCACTATATATATAATTGGGCTCACCATCTCTTTGTAATTTTATTTGGACCCTCATCAATAATCAAGTCCGTTCATAAATCCTAAAAATGTCAATTGGACAATGTGTGCAGGCCTAACAAACTGGCTTGAAAGCTCCCAGACAATTCCATCCGTGGACTCAATTTCACTCCTGACTCGGCTAATTCAGCCACCATAGCCCAATGATTATTTGCGTTTGTCTTTTCCTAGAATGACATGAGGAGTTTGCACAATAGGTTTTCATGGATCGGTTTGGAGACATTCTCGATCCACGCCGAGCTTATCGGTTCGAAAAAACTCTCAACATGAACCCATAACAGATCAATCAAATCACGTTTCAAACCAAGCCAACAACTTCGATCTGGTTCAATTTCAAACCATTAATATCAAGTTGGCACAAGTAAAATTACAAGTCTTATTTAACAAATTAGTCCAGTCATCAATAGCTTAAAAGGCAACATAAAAACCATAACCATTAAAAAAATAAAATCCGGTACAAAATTATCGATAACAACATTGCTTTAATTTTTTAACAAAATAGGAAGAGAAGCATATCTCGATATACAAATGAGAAAACAAACATTCATGATCCTTGGAGAAGCACTTCAATATGCTTTTAGCATCAAACGGGAGAAAAGGATTATAGTTAATACGAATTACATGGTTTGGTTCGTCTCCATCAATTTTTTAACCATAAAAAAGAAACCATACTGACACACTAATGAGAGAAAAAAAATCCAAATCAAGAAACCGATAGACTGAACGTATTGGTTCGGTTTGATTTATTGGGTACAAACACAGGTTTAGGTGCACTGGGTGCTAGCCTCGAAACGTTAATTGAGATGCTCATAGTCTAATTCAACCGTACATCACATAAGGCTCATGTGAGATTTCTAAATTTAAAAGATTGGAACTGTGGGAACATACATTGCGTTCATTTTGTGATGTTTCAATTTGAATTTTTGGTTTTATTTGTTATGTCTTTCACCGTCCTCTGATAACGTCTTTGATCGGGTTACAAAATATGAACGATTCCATCAGGAAACTGTTGAAAGAAGACATTATTCCTTTTTCCTTTTAAAAAGGACAAAAGCTTTAGCATGATCTATACATTGTAAAGCACGATTATTAACTATTTATGTCCATTTGTATAAGGTAATGGATTGGCTCTTTTCCCCTAAAAAATTTTATTTGACAAATTTTATGTGGAACATCTTTCATCTAAATATTCAAAAGATGCTGCGACAATCGTGCACCAATCGAAATTTCAAAATGACCAAAGCTGAACACTAAGTTCCGTTTAAATGTCCAAAAAAAAAAAAAAAAACAGAGAGGATAAAATGGTGCCATTCATAAAACTATCTAAGTTTTTAAAAAATAACTTACTGAAAAAGGAGAAACTGACGAAAGAATTGGGCAACTTGCTGGGATACCAATTGATTAGAGATGGTGGATTGTTGTTGTAAGAAACTTAAAACTTCTTGGCAAAAATGTTTGCAAATACGCTTGTGTGGAAATAGAGCTTTTAAACAATTAGTAAAAGAGTTAAAGAGATAGAAGATATTGCAAACAAATTGTGGTTAGCCATTTACTTTGGCATATATCCACTCTCCATACTAACAATCATAAATAAAGTTGGAATCACTAGTAATCTCACAGATGTTATAGTTCGTAAGGAGTGCTGTTTCTAGATGTAGTTTAGTAGATAGCTCCATAAGTACGAGCACCTCTCATACCATAGAACATTTTTTTTTTCTATAATTACAAACTGAAGCAACCCTTACAGAAAATACAATTAGAAATATACTGCTTCTACAAACAAGAACAAAAGAAAGACGAATACTTGGAGCATTAGAATGAATTTTGTTCGTCCCCCTATTGCTTCCCCTGCATTGAGTTTCTAGCCATTAGACCTCAAACGACAGGTCTGCCATCTGCAAGAACCTACAAAAAATAAAACGTCTCCCTGCTGTTTGGCAGTGGCAGTTCCCAAACGAAGTCAATTCTGCTTCTGCACGATCTGCCATCTCTGTTGCTTCTAATCTTCTCCATTCCACTTTCTGCGAATTCTTGATCCTGAAAGTAATTGCTAGGCATCAATTTGAAGTCGAATCAAATTGGAAAGAAGTCTAGGTCCTTATCCAGGTATGTAAACACATCACAGTCTTCCATAGCAGAGATGCTTTTGCTCACTATCCCCTCAACCTATTCACGCTTCACGATGGAACTTGCTATTCACATTCTACTAGCTATCCTTCTAACCGTATAGACATCTCCTGATTCTACTCAGTTGTTGACCTTCTATTGGTCCATCTAAGCTTCAGTGATATCTTCATTTTACTTGTTCACCTTCTCCTCATGTTGATCCAACTTTAAATACCTTCTATGTCCACTTGTTCACCCACAAAAGAGTTCGAGCTCTACCAACCTGGACGATCTCATCAGTACTCTATCTGCATATTGACTTGTGCATTGACTAGCTGATTCTATAAAACCACGCATGAGTTAGTAGTGTTTTAATTGTTTTGTTATATTTAAAACAATATAAGAGATTTTCTTAACAAAATAAACTATCGTGCAAAATGGTGCATCCAATCCACCGAAGTAAGAGCAGGAAACATGATCATATTAATTTCAAGATACATATAAAAAAAAAAAAAAAGTTTCTACTTCCTGATGCTAATATTGTCAATTTGGTCATGTTGTACTCCGAAAACGTCCATCTTGAAATTATGTTCACACAGATGAGGAAATGGCACAAAATTTACAGCATAGAATCGACATTACTTATAAAACAGAACTGCCAAAATCAATTGGATGTGATAACACATATGATGGTCAAGTTGCATAATGCCCATTTCAATTCTTTTGATACTAATCGAAAAATTTCAACCTAAAAATTCTTGAAACACAAAATGAATCTGGGCATGAAACACAACGATCATCACACTATGAGTAATGAAAATGCCACATCAGTTCTGTGAAAAATGTAGATTCCAGAACACCCTTTTGATTCACATATTCTAATTGCACACTTTTATGTCGAATTTCCTCACCAAATAGGTCAAATTATTGCATGAAGCTCGCAGAATATCACCATAATGACATGGAAAACATTAACCTCAGATCAATTTCGGAATTTGCACAACTTTGAAACATCATATATTCCACCACTTATAAGCCATCATCAACTCTAGACACAGTTCATAGATTTCCTCTAGATTAAGCATCGACTAGGATTCTGAATGTACATGCATATACTTTGATACCACAAGTTGAAAAATCATTGATCCAATACTCTAAATAGTATTTAGAGTACTTAGATAAGAATCCACAATACATACCTTATCTAACTGATCATCGTCATTGTATTGGCCAGCATGGAGAAAACCGCACAAATTGAGACTCAGTCTTCCTCAACTTCTCCTTTCTAGATGGTATCGATAGATAAACTGATGTGTTTCCAATATACGGATAAGCAGAGAGAGCCTAGCCTATTTATAGTATGCATTATGTTAGGCCTATAAATCATAGTTCCTTAAAAGTACTGGCATGCACCTATCGTCCATCTATTTGAGTATCCAAATTGGTCTCATATGTTTTATTTACTTTATAACAGCCGTTTTTTCACAAACTAAATTATCATGAAAGTTTCTCTTAGGATTTGGAGAGATCGGAAAAACAAGGTTTATGAATTTAAAGATTGAAATTGATCACCCAATAAAAAGAGGGAAATCATTTGAGCAGAGAAAATCCAACAGTTGGGGTGCCCACCCTCTTATGATTA
>CM024587.1:33525713-33628291 GCA_014182565.1 Eucalyptus marginata | reverse complement strand
GTCCCGCAATTGGTAATGGCTTCAAGAACCTCACATCATAACCATTGCTGAAGGTAGTGACTCCACTCGAATTGCTGCATATTTTGTTGGTGTTCTGTTTATACTGTTTTCATAAAGGGCGATGCCATTTCCCGGCCTCTACGGCTGCTTACTGATATAGTGAGGCCATGTTCACAGAGAAATCAGATAAAGGTGCAATTTTCCGAAACTCCATTTACTGTTATTTGGAGCCTGTAGGATGCATGCAAAAGCTGTCCACTGCCACTCAGCTCTTCGATCATGATGAGAAAGAGAAGACGAAGAAGAAAGACAAGACCCAGCATCCATGGGCAACGTTGCAAGGACTCCACAGACGTGAGCCATCACGGGCCTTTTACCTTTTTACAGCTCTGCTGGTGAGATTCGTCCTCAACACCGCCTTCATGTTTGCTTTTATTAGTTTCAGTTGATCAAGTCATGGGGTTCCCGAATCTCCAGGAGTTCATTATAGGATGGCGATGTGAAATGGATTTGATGGATATCTAATTAGAAGGAACTACAAGAGGGTGTGCTCGTGATCCTGAAATTGAGTAGGATGTTTGCGATGCTGAGAGAGAAGGAGAGAGATGCGTCTTTGAATTGATCTGCTGCTTGGAAAAGGATACTTTCCATCCATCGTTCTCTTCTTCTTTTCTTTATTCGATTTTCTTCCCTCGCACCTCTGGATAGAATCCGGATTCATGGTGATGGGAAACATGCTCTGTATCCATCCATAATTCTATAAATGGAGAACAGAGCTCTTTGTCGAGCCACGTCTTAATTTTTCTTCTGCTTCTCCTCTTCACATTACTAAAAAATACATATTCATTGAAAAAGGTAAAAGTATTGTAGTAATAAAAAAAGTTAAAGGTTCCTACTTTTTTGGGTCATTGAGTCATTAATGCTGATTTTGTTTAAGAACCAAGAATCTGTAATTGACGATTTGTTGCAATTAATGTGTTTTCTTTTTGTCAAACAATTAATGTTGTTGATTGGCATGTATAAATTGCTATACACATTACGGTCAATTTCGACTTCTATTATATTGAATATGAATAATTAATGCAATACATTTCGCTTGAATAAATGTATTCTAATCCACCTATATTCTCTTCCGTCGCTGTTTTCGCAACAATCCATTTTCCTTTCTGATGATTTATATGATTTTTTGGAATCTAATAATTTCTATGTATAAACCGGTAAGCATTAGTCAGTTGGGGTCTCTGCCCAGTCTCCACCGGTTCAACAACCCTTTACGACAGAGTTAGCATATTTTCTTAATTGATAATTGCTTTCTTTTATCATCTTTTATATATTGCTTTTGTACGATAAGTGAGGTAAGATTGTTATTTGAGGAGCCATATCGAATAACATGGTTGTTGGGGAGAAGACAAAATGGCTCTTGAACTGCGATTTCTATTATTTTTCTTTTCCTTTTTGACATTAAGAAATAACATATTCTCACTTGACACTTCATATATGCACGCTTATATTTCCCTACACTTAGCTTTGTCTTTCATATTAAGCTCTGTTTATTTCATGAAAAATGAATGATTTGAAAAATATTTTTCTAAAAATAATCGCTTGAATTACTTGAAATAATTAGCTAATATATTTATTTTACGCAAAACAAACAGGGTCTAGGGTCTAACATTGAAATAGATCTATTTCGGTATATTTTTGGATCTCAGTAGTAAGTTTCTCATTGCCTTTGTCCTTTAGGTTAATAAAAGTTATATTCTATGGAAGAGGATATCATAGAATGGTTATGTTCGAATAAATGATCTAAAAGATTGATTTTTCTTTCATTTTTCCTTTCAATTTATCAACCTTTTTATATTATTAGTTATTACAATTTTTTACCGCGTCCTTTCTATAACAAATACTGTAATTGGATAATGAATCCTTTTTTTCTCGTGCTAGCATTTCTCAAATAGAAGTAAACGAGTATTCAATTAGTTACAAAGGAGAGGGCCGTACATGGAAGGATGAAGCTTTCACTCCTAATTTAACAGCACATGAACCTTTAATTTTTCTAATAGACATCATGCTCCATCTTGCAAGCAAAAAGATCTCTAGTTTATTCCTTATTCATTCTCTATTGGTTTTAAAGATCCTCTTTCCAAGCCAGCAAATTCCTTCTCAAGGGTGAAAAAAGAGAGGAAAAATCGCAAGAATAAATGGGACCACACAATTTAGAGGCTACGGTGGGGATATATGAGTGAGGAAGTAGGGTTTCGTAACGTGCGCACAGCACATAACACACGTAATGACTTGTAAAATAGATAGGAACCTGACCCAAAAAAATAAATAAATAGAAAGCGTCAGCCTATCATGCCTAACTTTTGAATGTAAGCAAGGATTAAGATTTCTCAGAAAATTTGTTTTTTTTAACTTTTGGAATGACCATATAAGAAGGAAAAGTGCATTCGTCCCGTGAAATGATTTAGGAAGCAATTCCAAAAACTAAGAGTTACACAAGCATAAGTGGTTTGGCTGTGATTAGGTCATCTTTAGGCATGATGTGGCATGGGGAAGTCTAGTTTGGGAAATTGCTGAGATATATATATATATATATCGAAAAGTGAAGTATGATGTGCATTGAAAATGATAAATTTATTTGAATGTGTCCTGAAGACATTGTCAATAGTTTTCTTTTCTATTTTTTAAAATTAATAGGAAAATCAAGGACATTCATAGGTTCCAAGCAAGTTGTCCATGATGCTTGAAAATTGAAGAGTCAAGGATTTAGTTTACGTTTGATCGTCCAGATTTCTAATCAAGATAAGATTGAATATGATAGGATATGAAATCTAGGGGATTTTGCTATATCCTATCACATCCTATCTATTATTTGGTAATTGTAATAATAAAGTCGGATATGTCAATCATGTTATATATTATTTGATATAAACGCCTATATGAATTACAAATTTTACAAATGGAGATGCAAAAATCTCGCGACATTCTTGTCTATTTTATTTTTATTTATTTTATTTTATTTTCCTCTCTTTTTTAATTAATTTATTTTTTATTTCTTTCTTTCCCTTCAATCATTCTCTAATAAAATTTTATTAAATAGAAAATTGTACTAATATACCTAAAATATATAATAAATATATATTTATATATTGAATTTATATTATAAGATAGAATTAAATTCAAATATATAAATAACAATAAGATTATATTAAAAAATATTTTTTGTTATTTTGAATTTCTTATATTAGAATTCAAATATTATTTATATTGAAATATAATTTTAATTTGTTTATTTAAGAAATTTGTTATTTGAGAAAAATATTTCCTATAATGGATATTAGAATTCCTATCCGTTTTCATCCTACCTCTCCCATGGGATAATTTTATTTGGTCTATATCCCATTTATATCTAATTTTATCTTATCTTGAGTAAGCACCAAACGCGATATATCATAAATTTTATCTTATTATGAATTTTATCCTAATTGCTAAACATAGCTTTAGAGTTGTTGGCCTAGACTATTGACGAATTGATGGAGTGATTGTGCTCCTCCGAGAACGTCGGGTGGCGCGAGCAAAGCTTTCTAGATAGCAAAGTATGACATCTTCAAACAGCGCGAAGACTTTGTCGTGATCACGGTCAAGGAAGAGGAGAAATAGTTTCATGTCATCTTCCTAAAATTATGAGAAGGGTGGAGGAAGATATAAGTAATTGAGAAGAGGTACGATATTTAAATTGTTCAAGTGCACTAACGCAACCAATGTGTTAAATTTCTTGACAACGCCATGCCTTTATCAATAACCATGATCAGCATGAGTTTCATGGAGAAGAAGAGGAGAGTACAGAAATTCATTCGTGGTGCTAGGAAGAAGACGCAAGCAACTTCGTTTCATCGCGCAAGCGAACTTATGAAGCTTGATGCAATTACAAGACTAAGGAGAGAGATGGTTGAGTAAGGAAGCGAGAGATTACAACTGTCGTCAAGGGACAAAGCTCTAACTTCACTACTGAAATTGTGCAAATTGAAGAACAAAATTCTTTGTAGTCCCGAAACCAAAACAGGATTTGTTCAGAGATGGTAAAGATTCTAGTACAAAATGATCCCTATAGAAGATGCATTGGCTTGTGTTGCCTTGCTGACCAGAAAAATTAAATTAGGTTTTCTGGCAATAACTTGTAATTGTAGGTCTTTTGTGAAATTTCAATATAATTTTTTGGGCAAATTTTAGTGTGAATATACTGATCTTGCGGTCAAGTTATTGTGAACCGTCCTACGAGGCACGGTGTAGATAAACTCAATTGAAAAAGGTCTTGTTTTCACTTATTTTTCTGATTTTTCTATTTATATTTCTATTTTTTACTGTTGATCTTCTTCACTTTTCATTTTTGAAAAATGAAGCAAAATTTTCATGTTTGAAGCTGAAGGAAGGGGTGAGGACGAGGGAAACCTTCACGAGACTTGCGGCCATCAAGCTTCACGGACGACGACCTCGAATCTAAAGTCAAGCAGCCATGGACAACGACGCTTCCACGACCTTGGAGGAGGCTCGGTGACCTCAAATCTAAGGTCGCTCGTTTAGGAGCGAAATCTCGCCCCGGCCCGCGCCCATCCAGACTCCAGAGGTTCCTTTCACCTCTTTCGTTGTCCCTCTTTAGCCGGACGAGTTGAGAGAACAAGACGAACAATTTCTGGTTCTTACACCCTCACATGAGAAACGAGAAACGTTCTTTCTTTTCCTCAATGAAAGGACTGAGCGAATGATACATTGCACCCCATCTCGTCCACATCATTACCCTGCTGAACTATAAGGCCTCGCGCGCCGTTGCTTTCAAGCATCAACACGAACGGCTCTAAAGTCAAGCCCCGCCCCAACCTAGAAGCTGCCATCCACAAACCACAAATCAAGAGCGATGTTTCGTTGAAACGTACCCCGGGCCATCTAATTCGACCGTGAATTTGACGACGATTAGCATCTCAAGGAGCCGGTCTTCTCCATCTAGGTCGTTTTCAGAGACTGGAGTTTTCCTTCCAAAATGTTTGATGGTGTAAGTCGTGAGGAAGGAATGATCTGGGAACATGTTGGGAATAGGCTTCGGATTTTTCTTCCTGGACTACTTTGCCGGTATTTGACTGATGAAAGTAGAGGAAAGATGAAGGAGTTTACCCAGAGAGATGAACAGTATAGGATCGAGGAACAAGATACAGTAACCATCAAAGAAAAAAACAAAAATAATCTGGAAAATTAAAAAATTTGTCTATTAGACTGTCACATCAACATATTCAAGTCAAAATTGAGTGGAATGACTATATTAACATTTCATAGAAAAAGTTTCAGATTATATTAACAAAATTAAAAAATTTAGGACCGAATACTTTCGTGATCGAGGTGATCATTTTTTCTCAATTATATTTGAAGGATCCAATTCAATCGAACAACTTAGGAGAACCACCTGCCGGTTTATTTCATCATCTTTATATCCTACTACCACCGAAAAGTTTTTTGTTTTCGTCAAGCAAAGTTCGTCATTACCCTTGTTTTCTTATTTTATTATGATCCCTTTTCATGTGACCATTCGTTAGTCCACCTCATATGAGTGTTGGATGGGCAAGACCAGAATGGCCGATGATTTTCCCACGCGTTGCGGGTGCACAGAAGACCAACTGTCTTAGTCATGTATCAAATGAATCTGATGTTTATAAATTATAAACCTCCTGTGCCAGAGAGAGAGAGAGAGAGCCGGCGATGGATTCGATGAGGGCACTGCTGTCTACGGAGTTTCTTATTTTCGGAATAATGATTGCTCCAGTTGTTGGTCTTGTTTTCGCAGCGGGTTGGACGGCGGAAACACTGGTTGAGGCGTCTCTTTTTCTCGGAATGATTGTTGTGGCAGTTGTTGTTTTCGAAAAGAGGAGAAGAAACGGGGTTAGTTTTCTCTTGCATCTTCGGGACTTGTATATCATTTAGAACTTCTTCGACATGCATACGTTGGAGTCTGTCCTTTGGTTGTAGTTCGACCCCACTAAATGCTAAAGATCCTCTGGAATGGTGCAAATCTTCTTTGACATGAACGATTCAATATCAAAAGAAATCGAGTGTATTTCTCCCTCTCCTTCATAGATCTGTACTGCATGAGGGTTTCTGGGGGTCCCTCGAGTTTCTCTTCTGTGGGCTCGAGCTCGTTCCAGAGCGATGACAGTTTATTATAGACTGCTGTGACGGACAAATTCCCTTGCTTGAGATCTGTGAGTTCCTGCATGAGACAAAAATTTTTTGCTCTA
Source organism: Eucalyptus marginata (assembly GCA_014182565.1). NCBI lineage: Eukaryota > Viridiplantae > Streptophyta > Magnoliopsida > Myrtales > Myrtaceae > Eucalyptus > Eucalyptus marginata. The sequence continues at coordinate 33,622,010 of CM024587.1, read as the reverse complement.
TCGAGTTTCCCATACATTTCTTTTATGTTGTCCCACATGGTTTTCGAATCTTCCGTCGGTGGGAGGCCTGCTGCGACGTCTGGCGAGACGCAGTTGCCGATCCATGTGCGGATCAGGTGATTGCACTTTCGCCAGTGCCTTGCCAGCCTCTCATCCGACGGAATCAGTATTGTTCCGTCAAGGAAACCGTCTTTATCTTTTGTCGCCAGGGCTCGCCGGAAGTCTTGCGACCATTTGTTGTATTTTTCTAGCCCGGTTAGTTGCGGGCATCGGTCGCAACTGGACCCGTCGGCAGTTGATACGTGCAAGGATCGCTTTCGGCTCCGGTCGGCCGGTGATGGGCAATTGGAAACTTGAAGAATCGGGTGAAAGGTTCGGGTAGGGATTCGTCCCTGTACCCGACCCATTGAATCCGGTCCCATAACCCGCATTAAAGAGTCCCGGATGAGGGTTTGTTCCCAAACCCACTTCTCCAGACCCGTTTGTTCGTTCTGCCTCGGCGGCTGAGTTTGCCCACTTGCGGCTAGTAGACTCCCGTCAGGTTGAACGTTGCTTTGGTAACTCGTTACCCCCAGCAATGATAGATTCGGGCCTTGCCCGACGTACCATGGATAAGGTACCCATTGGTAAGGATGGCCCGGAATGGGCTGCCCCATATTCGCCTGAGCCGGGAATATCTGCCATTGAGTCTGGATTGGTTGCTGGGTTGTGGAAATTGTAGGTATTGCAGGGGCGTTGTGGCCTTGTGTCTCTCCTGTTGGTGTGGCATCGCCTGTGGGAGGAGCGGCAGATGTTCCAGAGAGCAGATTCTCTAGATTCATGGTAAGAATTTCGTTTCTTCTTCCTTCTTACAGAATTTGATTCTTTCGTAATCAAGACTTTGATCTGTCTTGCAGCTTCGAAAGCAATCAATTGCGGAAGATGGAGCTTAAAGCCAAAGCTCTGATACCATGTCAGGAATTGAAGGCAAGCAAGAAACGAATGAAGAGGAGAAGAACAAGTAGAAGATTTTCTTGTATTCGATGTATTCAATGTACATGACTTCTCTGTTTATAATACAGAGTGTATACACAAAGAAAGGCAATGTAATATTTTACAAAATCAATCTAATATCTAATTGATTTTCTATAATCAGAATATGTATCAATCAATTCCCGATATATCTCGAGAATAATTTGCATATCTTCCAACAATATCAAACTACAACTTGTTAAATCATCGACACATTTCATGAGAATAACCTTAAAGACCTCTTGAGCATGCATCATGAATGATATGATTACATATAATATTTATTTGAAAAGGTTCAGGTTCATTTTCACATCACCCTAAACCTTTTCCTTTTCTTTTTTTTCATTTTTCTGGGGAAGGAGAATGGAAACCAGAAATAAAAGAATTACCCCCCATTTATATTCTCCAGATGAAATCCGCTTAATCCCCCAATCTGTCGAAGAACCTCCTTCCATGTTTTGATGGTATTTGAGTTGACTCTGTCCTTCTCGTGTTGACGGAAGGATGTTTCAAAATGCCCAGCCTGGTGTTTTACATCAGAGGGACTATTGTCATAGAAAATCGAAATAATAGTATGTCCATTAGATATTCTGCACTCCCACATTCGTACCACTTTCATGAGGCAACTTTTACTGGAAGCATGGTCTTTGGAGAGGATGGCTATCGAGATCCTCGATCGCCTGATCACTTCTTTTAGCTCTGGCTTGATCTCTTCTCCAGCATGGAGATTCTCGTCGTCTTTAAAGACCTCGATCCCTGCATCTACCAATTTGCAATGAAGGTGAGCCATGAATCCTCTGCGAGTGTCTACACCTCTAAAACTCAAGAACACTTCATGATTGGTTCAGGAAAATGACAATGAGGACAATGAGGTCGAAGATGATTCCTATCAAATCAAGGAAACTAAACCACTTCATATAGTAAATTTAGCGTTTTAGATTAAGGCTATGTTCGTTTCGCGTAAAATATGACGTTCAGAGAGCCATTTCCAAGAAAGTTATAATATTTTTCAGTATTAAGCTGAAACTTGAAAATAAACTAGAAAATATTTTCTACCTTTCAATATGGAAAATTTGATCCAATTTTCCTCCGTGCACTCATTTTAATAAAATTTTTATTTTCTTTTTTTTTTTTTATATATTTTTATTTTTTTCTAATAAATTGATTTTTTAATTTTTAATTTTCTTTCTAAATTCTTCTTTTTCCTTTTATTTTTTTCTTCTCCTTCTTCTTCTTCTTCGGTTGATTGCTGGCCACGGCGACCAACCTAAGGCAATCTCCAACTCATTGATCTTAGAAAGGCTCGCCAATCTAACGAGACCCGAGGCCGGCGACGAAACGTACCTAACATTTCGTTCGCAGATCCTGGCGATGGACCTCGTGCCGCCCCTTGGCCGGATTTTCCAGTTGGCCATCCAAGAAGAGAGCCAACGGCTCACGGCACGGAGACGACACGAGGGAGCGAGTCTTTGCTCTCACTCTTTGTGGAGAACGCCGTGGAAGAGAATCGGGCGAGAACCCTAGCCCGCGAGAGAGAAAATCACGAGGCGCTAGGGTTTACAAATGCAGAAAGAACCCTTAAAAGGGAAGGAATCAACGGTGGAGATGCAATCCGGCGATCTGACGGCTCGGATTTCTCGCGGAGATCTGACGGTCTCGATTTCCCGCGGAGATCTGACGGTCCGCAAGGAGTTGATCCGTACGCTGCATCGGACGATGGAGATTATTCCACGATCAAATCATCTGACGGCCAGATTTATTCCGCATCAATTAGAAATTTTGGTCAAAATTCCAGGGGGCGAGGTAAATTATATTGTGAGCATTGCAAACGTCCACATCATACCATAGATAATTGCTGGAAATTACATGGAAAGCCGGGGAGAAAAAGGCAAAAAGAAAGAATATTCGTAGCTTACCAGTAAGCTGGACCTACTAGATCAAGTGCGACCGGCCAATTACTTATGGGCAATATCAGCAATTGATGCGGGCATTACGAGAAAACAGATATTGGAAATAAGGGAGGAAGTTTTTCAGGTATATCCCATTGCCTAATTAATTCAATTTCAAAAAGGGCATGGATAGTTGACTCGGGAGCTAGTGATCATATCATTTGTGATATAAAGTTTTTTTCAAAAATACATAGGCAATTGGCCACGCCTATTTCTACGCAGCTTCCAAATGGGAATATTACTCATGTCACATTGACGGGACTGTTCAACTTAGCCCTCAAATTATCCTGCAAAATGTCCTTTATGTCCCACAATTTCAATTCAATCTCATTTCGGTATCCAAAGTCTAGAAGGAAAATTCCTGTCAAATACTCTTCAATGCTGACACATGTTTTTTTCAGGCCCTTTCGACTGGGAAACTGATGGGCTTGGGTAGTCTTTCTGAAGGTTTATATTTCTGGACCAGTATTCCAAGTCATCTAGATTTGAATTCAATTCCTTTCAATAAATTGTCATTGTGTAACACCATTGCCAATGATAAAGACTTTCTTTTACATTCAAGGATGGGACATAGTGTTTTTTTTCCTTATTCTAAATGTTCTATTTGTCCCCTTGCAAAACAGTCTCGCACATCTTTCCCTTTGCATACAACGCGTTCCACCACTATCTTTTCTTTAATTCATGTGGATGTCTGGGGACCATATCACACAACACATCGTGATGGTTCACGATATTTTCTAACAATTGTGGATGATCACTCCCAGGCCACATGAGTATTCTTGATGCAATCAAAGGCACAGGTTCCATCTCAATTGAAAACGTTCATCACCCTGACTAAAAATCAGTTTGGGAAGTCGATCTAGCGAATACGAACTGACAATGGGAAGGAATTTTTTAGTCACGATTGCAGATCACTTTTCTTGCTCCATGGCATTTTACATGAAAGCTCTTGTATCTATACTCCACAACAGAATGGAGTGGTAGAACGCAAACATCGTCATTTGCTGGAGATTGCCCGAGCTTTGAAGTTTCAAGGATCTATTCCGGCAATATATTGGGGAGATTGTGTCCTCACTGCAGCCTATCTCATCAACCGTATGCCTACTCGGATATTAGCTGGTAAATCACCCTTCGAATTACTTTATGAAAAAAAACCAGCAATAGATCATCTGCGAGTTTTCGGTTGTCTTTGCTATACTGCAACTGTGGGGCCTCGAGACAAAATGAGTCCACGTGCCAGGAGGTGTATTTTCATGGGTTATCCTACCCTACAGAAGGGTTATTATGTTCTAGATCCATCTACAGGAGAATTTTTTGTAAGCAGGGATATCGTTTTCACGAAACTATATTTCCATTTCGTGAATCTCCCAGAGGATTTGGATATCTCCACCGAGTCCTCATCGCTCCTCCATTGAGGAGAATATATCTCTTGAATATTTTCTTGCAGCATCACCAGGTCAAGATATTCCATCTTCTTCCGTTGATCAATCAACCAAGCCAGAAACATTGGCAAGTGACCCTTATACCAATGAACGTTGAAGATGATTCTGGCAATCAAATAGCCGCGGAACTTTCTCCACCTCCACCACCAATGGATCACCCACGACGTTCGGGGCGAGCTACGAAACCACCAACATGGACCAAAGATTATGTCTGTGCCTTACTTAACGGACCAGGTATTCACTATCCAATATCTTCTTATGTCTCCTTTGACAAACTTTCGTCGGAGCATAGATGTTGCATTAGTCATATATCAGATGAGAAAGAACCATCTAGTTATGATGAGGCATACAACGACCCACGTTGGCAAAAGGCCATGGAAGCAGAATTACAGGCCTTAACCGATAACCACACTTGGGAGATAGTTCCTTTGCCAACAAATAGGAAGTCTATAGGATGTAAATGGGTGTATAAAGTTAAGTATAGAGCTGATGGATCCATCGAACGATACAAAGCTCGATTAGTGGCGAAGGGATATACACAACGAGAAGGTTTCGACTATCACGAAACTTTCTCTCCTGTTGCTAAAGATGTCACCATCCGCTCATTCTTGTCAGTTGCAGCCATCCATGATTGGCCGTTGCACCAAATGGACGTTCATAACGCCTTTCTTCATGGTGATCTAGATGAAGAAATTTACATGGATCCTCAGGGTTTACGGAGACAGGGGGAGAATAGAGTATGTCGTCTCCGCAAATCCCTTTATGGGCTGAAACAAGCTTCTAGACAGTGGTATGCTAACTTTGCTAATGCTCTCATCAGTGCAAACTTCAAACAATCCAAGTATGATTATGCTTTATTTACGTGGACCAGAGGTACGTCATCTATTTACTTGATGATATATGTAGATGACATTCTTATCATGGGAAATGATGAAGTTGCAATAAAGAGCCTGAAGAAATATTTGCACACTACATTTCATATAAAAGATCTGGGAGCGCCAAAATATTTTCTTGGGATTGAGATCGCTCGATCTCATCAAGGAATTTCACTCAGTCAGAGGAAGTTTGTGTTGGAAATTATATCAGAGGCCGGTTTATCAGGATGCAGGCCAATTGTCATTCCAATCGAGCATAATATCAGGTTAACTACAGTAGATCACACTGAAGGAACTTCTCAGGATGATCCTATATTACAGGATCCGACAAGTTATCAAAAGCTCGTTGGAAAACTTATTTATCTTACTATGACCAGGCCGGATATATCATATGCAGTGCAAAATCTCAGTCAATTTATGCACAAACCGAAGGAATCTCATATGAATGCTGCTCTAAAGGTGGTGAAGTATTTGAAGGGATGTCCAGGACTCGGGATACCTCTATCTAGAAGATGCAACATGGAAATGACGGCATATTGTGATGCAGACTATGCAACATGTCCTATGAGTCGAAGATCTATAACTGGGTTTTGCATTAAGTTGGGAGATTCTCTTCTTTCATGGAAAACCAAGAAGCAAGCAACAGTTTCTTTATCCTCAGTTGAAGCAGAATATCGGGCTATGGCAAAGACCACGTGTGAAATTGTGTGGATACGAGGATTACTTGGTGATCTTGGAATACAGCTAAAAAGGCCGACGAGATTATTCTGTGACAATGAATCAGCCTTGAAACTTGCAGCAAATCCTGTAATGCACAAAAGGACCAAGCACATAGAAGTGGATTGCCATTTCACTCGAGAGAAGATTCAAGAAGGGACAATTGAGACAAGAGGGATTGGAACTGCTGAACAACCTGCAGATGTGTTTACCAAAGCCCTATGTCAAAAACAACATGCATATCTACTGAGCAAGCTAGGCGTCTTGGACATTTACAAGCCACCAGCTTGAGGGGGAGTGTTGGAAGATATGCAAATTATTCTCGAGATATATCGGGAATTGATTGATACATATTCTGATTATAGAAAATCAATTAGATATTAGATTGATTTGTAAAATATTACATTGCCTTTCTTTGTGTATACATTCTGTATTATAAACAGAGAAGTCATGTACATTGAATACATCGAATACAAGAAAAATCTTCTACTTGTTCTTCTCCTCTTCATTCGTTTCTTGCTTGCCTTCAATTCCTGATAGATATGCCTATTGAATAACCGGTGAGTCAATTACAACAGCCATTTGAAAATGACTAGACTCGCGAACATTACTGTGAGTTCGCTCAGATGTATTGGTCTATGGCGCCCTGCTCGTTCCCCCTTGGCTAGAACTTTTGTTTTGCAGATTGCATGATATCAATGTCATAATTGCTATGTGCATGAAAGGGAAATAGACCACGCATTAAAACTTGCAGTCCATTTTAATTGAAGATTCCCCCTGCCCATGTTGTTTGTTTCAATTTTCATCTGTTCATTCCCCACTTGATTTTTGTCTAGTTTTTAATACCGTTAGTAACTTTGTTGTCATCCTTGTGCCTCTTCACTTATGTTTTGCAAGCACGAGTCCCAGCTTGTAAAAGAAGTTCTCAGACGGGTCAGACAGGAGTTGAAGAAGGATGACCAAGTTGTAACCGATAAACTAGTTGGAATTTATCTTCTTGTTCAAGAGATGATGAGAAAGCTTGGTGTTGTCTACAACTAGGGGTGTGCATGGTCCGGGCGGGCGGTTCCCGACCTAGAACCGGGAACCGCCCGCTAATGACCGGTTCAAAAAATAGGAACCGGGATCCACCTGGGAACCGGACCGTCGGTGCGGTTCGGTTCCGGTGGATCCATGGAACCGATCTTGACGCGAAACAATTTTGGTTTTCAACATAGAACGATTACGTGACATCAAAGCAAGTCAAAGAAAGAAAAACCAAATTTAAGTACGTGGAGATGTGGACGGCGAGAGAAGTAAACGCAGCGAAATGGCGATAGGATTAGAAGTCGAAGACGAAGGGAGTGAGATGAGATCTAGGGTTTCTTTTAGTAATTTTTCTTTTAATATTAAAAAGGTTCCGGTCCGGTTCGGGTGGGCAGGCGGGCGGATCCGCCCATGGAACCGGGAACCGGACCGTTTCCCTCAAGAACCGCCGGTTCCGGGCGGTTCCGGTCTGGTTCCGGGTAGTCCGGGCGGTTCCCGGGTATTTTGCACACCCCTATCTCCAACGATGGAGGAGCAATCGAAGTATGTGGACAAGATGTACGCGTCGTTGGAATATGCGAAATGCCAAGTGTCGGAAAGACTACCCTTGCAAAGGTTATCTTCAACAAGATGCGTATGTTGTTTGATGAATGTAGCTTCCTTCAAGGTATTAATTCGAAAGGAGTCATGTTTTCACAAGAAATGTTGATTCTTGACCTTAAGAAAGACAAACCTGCACCACTTAAATCTTCTGATGAAGGCATTAATAGCAAGTCTATTTAGTAGAATGAAGGTTCTCATTGTCCTTGACGATGTGCATGAGCTTAAACAAACTAAAGCATTAGCTGAGAAACTTAGTTGGTTTGGTCAAGGAAGTAGAATTATTGTGACCACAAACATGAGGAATGTTCTAGATGGATTTGACGACGGACCGCCTGAAGAATACAAGGTTGAACCCATGAGATATCACCATGCTCTTCAACTCTTTCGTAAGAATGCTTTCCGAGGGGATGCTCTTCAAGATGTCTTTGAGTATGATTCCTGTCCATAGACATCATCAAAGCTACTAGAGGGCTTCCTTTAGCTATTGTGGTTGCGGCTTCATATTTATGCAACAATAAGGATGATATACAAATATGGAGAAATACCTTAAAATTCTTAAAAGAACACCAAGTAAATGAAGTTGAAGCTGCCTTTAGGGTCCATTATGATTCTTTAGATGTTCATACAAGGAAAATATTCCTCGACATAGCATGCTTTCTTATTGAAAAGGATGAGAGGATTCTCTCTTACATGTGGGAGGCTTGTGATTACTATCCTGCTAGAGGAAGAAAATGCTCTCGTGAGATGCATTTCTTGGAAATTGGAGAAAATAATGAATTAAGGATGCATGACCTGCTAAGAGACTTTGGCAGAAAACTTGTCTAGAGAAAAGATCTTCATGAGTGCTGCAGGATTTGGAATCACAATGATGCACTTTCCATTCTAAAGGATAGTAAGGTAAGTTTCAAAGCCTCTTGAAAGCATAAACTTACTTTTCTTTTCTCGATCTTGAATGGAAAAGAAACGAATTTGTTCTTAACGCAATTTATATTGCATAGTGGATACCACTGATTTTGTAAATCTGATTTGTTCCGTTTCAGTGAATGGAGTAAGATATTAAAGTTCTCAAATTACTCACTCGTTTTTCCCTAATCAAGGTTGATAAGGTACTAGAAACGTCGAAGGCATGGGTCTCACGGTTGAAGAGGGTTGCATCGTCTGTTTTACATGTGAAAAATTTCATAAAGTGTCGAATTTGAGGTACCTCAGACTGGACCGGGCTAACATTCAAGGAAACACCAAGAATCTTCTTCCAAATTTGAGATGGCTTGAATGGTTAGCATGCCGTTCGATTTCTGAGCTAGGTAACATGCATTTGAAGTTAGTATTCTCTATCTGTCTTGGAGTCCGGTCACTGAAGATTCACAAGTCTGGAGACAAATCATGGAGGTATGGCAGATATTTGCTTTTTAAATCTCATCTTAAGATGATGGACACGAGTGGTTAAGTCTAAATCTTCTTTTCCACATTGCAGAAGGTTGGATGAATTGAAACTCTTGAACCTACAAGGATGTGTTCAGTTACCCGCATCATTGAACTTTCGAGCTCCAATCAATTTGAACATTTTGATACTGGAAGATTGCACTCAGTTATCTCAAATTGGGCCATTCATTAGTAATCTGAAGAACTTGAGTTCCTTAAATCTGAGAAAGTGCAGCTGAGTTAGGCAGTTGCCCCTAGAATTGTGCTATACGAAATCTTTGAGGGAACTTCTGGTTGATGGAACTGGCATTTACAGTATATGTTTCCTGGAAGGTTCTTTGGAGAATCTTGAAATACTTAGTGCTTGTGATGGTCAATATTTGCAAGATATATCCACAATTGGCCACCTAAGAAGTCTCTCAAGTCTTGCACTAGATGGTGCTGATATCGATGGGCTTCCAAATACTGTTGGATTTCTTCAAAAACTTTTAGGCTACGTTTGGTCGTCCGAATTTCTAATTGGGATAAGATTGAATAGGACGGGATATGAAATCCGGGATTTTTTTTTTTATATCATGTCAATTGTTTAGTGAATCGCAAGATTAAAAGTTGGATATATTCACATCATATCATGTATATTTTTTTGATATAAATAGCATGTCATTTTTCATGAACCTAAATATTCATAAACGGAAATGGTGAAAATATCTCGTAACACTATTTCTTAATTTATTTTTATTTTATTTTTCCTTTTATTTATATTATTTTCTTTATTATTTCTTTTTTTCCCCTTTCATCGTTCTTTAATAAAATTTTATCAAATAGTAAACTGTACTAACATACCTAAAATATATAATAAATATAAATATTTAATTTATAGATTGAATGTTTATTATAAGATAGAATTAAAGTTGAATATATAAATTAAAATAAGATTAATTAAAAATAATTTTCTATTTTTGTTTATTTTTAATTTCTTAAATTAGAATTCAAATATTATTTATATTGAAATATAATTTCAATTTTGTTAACTTAATAAGTTTGTTATTCGAGAAAAATAATTTTCCTATTATAGATATTAGAAATCCTATCAACCTTTATCCCACCTCTCCCATGGGATCAATTTATCTTACCTATATCTCCTTTATATCCGACTTTATCCTATCTTGAGCGAACACCAAATGTAGGATAGAATAAATTATATCCTATCCCGAATGCCAAACGCAATAGAGACTTTCTTTGAGGAATTGTTGGAAGTTGGGTAAACTTCCGACTTCCATCGTGAAGCTAGAGCCGTTGGAGGTAATGGACCTTTCATCCACTGGAATCGTGAAAATCCCATGGTCAGTCAAGGATTTGAGGAATTTGAAGACACTAAGATGGCGCACACTCCCCTAGAAAATTTCCTGAAGATATTGTGAACTTAGAGAACCTAGAGGAGATAGATTTCTCCTACTGTAGTAGTTTGAAAGGTGAAGTTCGTTGTGATATGTCATAATTATCCTCTTTGAGAATTTTGAGATTATCATGGAAGAAATTAAACAAGAAGACATGATTTAACGAGGTTTAGCAATGTGCCTACGTCATCAGGTAATTCTCTCTCAAAGTTTTCTTTTTGTCATATTGTCTTTGAGAGAGGGACTGCCATTTTATTGATGAAGTACGGGAAAGGAAGACAATGAGAAAATAAGGCAATTCCCAAAATTACAGAAATCAAAACAAATCTACATAATTTCTGCCCAAATCAAACAAATCTAAATAATTTCTTCCCAAATTGAAGGGCCAGCACCAATCACACCAACAATCATCATCTGATGTTGCCGGGCTACCTCGGATCATTTGCCATCTCTCATGCCTCCAAACCTTGGACCTACTCTACTGCGACCAACTTCAAGCTCTACAAAAGTTGCCCTCCAGTTTACTCAGTCTCGTCTGGGGATCTAAAGAAACGATAGTCCCCCGACTTGTCGTATCTAACAAATCTGAAAGAGCTACTTTTGAAAGATGTTGAGTAGCCAGAAGCTAAATGGCCAATGAGGCTATTGAATCTAAAGACTCTGAATATTGGGTGGATCGCGAGATTACCAAGTCTAGAGACCTTGCAACTGTCCCTTCCAATGGTCACCAATCTCCCCGGGAACTTCGTTGCCCTTACTCAGCTCCAGGAGTTCTCTTTATCCTACATGAAGGAGCTAGATCTCACATTCACATGGCTTCCATCAACTTCAAGCTTATCGACTCTGCGTCTCAAACATTGCACAATTCAAGAGCCAAAATTTTTTGTTCTGAAGTATCCGTCAGAATTGGAACTAGACGACTGCAATTTAGCAAAGATTGATGGTCTTGAAAATTTAAAGCTTTTGGAAGTCCTGAAGATTTCTGAATGCAGCATAACAAACCTTGATGGGCTCAAAGATCTACCCCGTCTCGGGAAGGTGCAAGTTTTCTCTTGTGATCTCGCTAGTCTATCAGAATTACGTGAATGTGACTGTGAAGTGGACATTCGCAGTTAGCCTATGCCTATAAGTCTAAGAAACTGGAGGGCGACCTCTCTAAGGTACATGCTCCAGTTCTGTTTACAAGTCTTTTTAACCGAAACAAAGTTGGGTTTTACCATTTCCGTGAATCCCTCATGCGTATAATGCGTACGCTCGAATTGCTGCATATGTTGTCTGTGTTCTATGTGTCCTGTTTTTATAAAGGTGCGATTTGCCAAAACACCATTTACCGTTATTTGTAGCATGCAAGATGCATGTAAAAGCCGTCCACTGCCACTCAACTCTTTTTGCGATGAGAAAGAGACGATGAAGGAGAAAATAAGATCTAGCATCCATGGGCGACATTGCAAGGACCCAGCAATTGTAAGCCATCATAGGTAGACCCGTTAAACAGGTGGGTCGGTCGGGTCATAAATGGTTTGACCCAAATTGAATCATTTAACCATTTTATGACCCATTTATTGTAGTGCAAAATTTTGACCCATACCCGACACCTATACCCGACTCATACCCGACCCATTTAACGAAACCTAAAAAATCATATATATATTAAAAAAGGTATTGCTAACATGGTTTTATACAACACAAATTTAATGGATAATTTTTATAATTTTTAAAATAATTATATTAAAAAATCGAATTTTAATTATTTTTATTTTTTAAAATTAAATTTTTAATTATTTTTTATTTTTATTTTTTAAGAATATAATTTTTAATTTTCTTTTTCTTTTTTCTTCTTCCTCTTCTTTGGCCGGCCGCCGGCCACGACGACAGCCATGGCGATCGGCCACGGGCGAGCTCAAGGCTCGCTAGATCGGTGAGGCTCGAGCCTCACCGAATGTCGGTGAGACCTCCACCTCGCCAGATATGGCGAGCTTGAGCTCGAGCTTGTCGGACTTTGGAGAGCTCGAGCTCGCCCGATGCTAGCGAGCTCGAGGCTCGCCAAATCAGCCGAGGCTCGAGCCTCGCCCGATGCCGGCAAGCTTGAGTCTCGCCAAATCGACGAGCTCGAGCTCGCCTAACATCGGCGAGCTTGAGGCTCGCCCGGCCGATCGCCAGCCATTGGAAAGAAGGAAGAAGAAAGAAAAAAATAAAAGAAAGAAAAAAAAAAAGAAAAGAAAATTAAAATAATAAAATAATTATAATTTCGATTTTTATAAAAATATATTTTTGTAAAGTTAAAGAGGGAAGAGAGAGATTGTGTGGTTTGGGTTGAAAATGGGTTCTAAATCTAACCCATTTAAGATCCACTTAAGACCCACCTATCTTAAGTCTTTAATTGTTAAACCCATTTAACTCATTTCTTCAAAAACCATTTATGATTTAAATGGGTCGTACATGGGTCTAAGACCCATTTTGCCACATCTAATCACAGGCCCATGTTTTCGTCGACTCTGCTGGGAAAATTCAACCTGAACACCGCCTTCGTGTTGCCATTCTCCATCCGAGTTGATCAAGTTGTTGGGTTCCCGAATCTCCCGGAGTTGATTATAGGATGGTGATGACGAAAGTTTCACCAAAACGGAGGCTTTTGTTTTATTTTCTCAATTTATTGCACGTGAATTTTTAACTTATGTAATAGACATAATGTTCGATCTTACAAGCTAAAAGATGTCCAGTCCGTTCCTTATTCATTCTTTGCATTTGCTATCAAAGCCTCTCCTTCTTAAGGATGAAAAAAGTTGGAAAAATCACAAGAATCAATGAGACCTTTCTTCGAGGTAATTTTAGAATCAACCGGCCAAACATATAACCTAAACTTGAATGCGAGCAAAGATTATGATTTCTCAATTCATGAACATTTAGATTTTACTAATGTTGAAACAATGATATCAGAAAGACAAGCGCATTCATCACGTAAAATAATTTAGGAAGAAATTCCGAAAATTACCAAACTACACAAGCGCCGGTGGTTTGGCAGAAACGTCCATGGCTTGTGTCTCTATTATGCTTCTTTAGCTGTACATAAAGCTCCCTTGTAGTAATAATTAGCCGGTAAAAATTGTTGCTTAGCTAATGAATGGCATAGTGATGTGAGCAATATGATGGCATCAAAATGAGTCAAGAGGTGGAAGAAAAAATGAATTTGGTACTTAAATATGTTCTCTCTTGAAGCATTGTTGAAGCGTCATAAAAAGCTTGTAACGCACTCCTAAATTAACTTACCCAATCAATTGTCTATGATGATCGATTGCACATTGAGCATGACTGATATTGTGCTTTGATACATAGGTAAACATTTTCTCAAAAGGTTGTCTAAGCTTCATCTAATCTGGACATAAATTGAAATTCCAATGTTAAATGATACCACCACACGTTAGTCTCTTGTGAGTTGATTCAATGTCCTACATATGATCTAGGAATGCTCCCATTCTATTCGGTGTGAAATTCGGTCCATCATGTTCCCTTCACCATCTTTAAAATTCGCTAGAAATGACACCTTATTCAAATCTTATTGTCTTGCTCTCATTGACCAAGTCGTTGCAACATGAAAATATAAGGATGAGAATCCTATAGGCTTATAGTTGAAGCTCATTTGGTCCCATTCATGCACATTGTTCTTACCTAGAATGAAGTAAAATCCACGAGGGAAAAAAAAACAAAAAAGGAACGCCGAGATGAATGATTTGAGACTCTAGACTTCGATATACTCCGGGAGGAGAACCAAGATGGTCCTATGCATACCTGAGAAAACCTTGAAAAAAAAAACATATAAGGCAATATAGCCAATTGATTCATAAAAGAAGCCAAAATAATATATTGATAGCATTTTGGGAAGAAAGATGGTAAGAGATGCAGTCCTGTTGATGAATTATAAGGTCATTAATATAAATCCATACAAAACTCTGTATCTCATATAGAAATTTTTAATGCTCGGTTATTTTTAATACAAAAAAGTAACAAACTTTTATGTAATTAAGGTGTTTTTGATTCACTAATAATATTAACTTGCAAATAATGAATATTTTCTTTTAAATAAAGTCGACTTTTAATGTCCATAGTAAAGTTTTTATGGAGAACTAAGTATTTAGATAAATGCGAATAATAACTCACCATATATTTTTATGAAGTTTAAAAATTCACTAGCACCAGATTTCGTGGGTTTCTCGACTAAAAACAAATAAGTCTGATGGACCTCACCCTTTATAATGATCCTCATTCCATTTATCTTATGATCATTTTGTGAACACGTAATTAAAAGCCCGTATTTATGGGAAATTATCGACTTGTATAAAATGCAAGTTGCTTTTTAATTCTCAAAATCCATTTGGCTGTATCTCTTTTTTCCCCAACTCTTTGAGAAATATTTACCTGGGATTCGGATACAATATACCGAATGAATCACATCGACAGTCCCAAAGTCAACTCTTTGACCAAGCACAGGAAGAAGTTCAGGACTTGCCGGTCTTCTTCAACGCGTCGCCTTCGGATGTGAAGCTCAGGACTGGGCTGTACAGGAATGCCATGGCCAAGCACAGGAAGAAGTTCGGGGTTGAGGAAGTGAAGAGGTGGGAGGATGCTCTTGTTGAAGTTGCTGAATTGAAGGGATGGGACCTCAAAACGAGAGGGTAATTACTAATTTTCCAATTTTCTGTTCTTTTGATATTATTTTCGTGTCATTTATACGCAATTTGATTGTCGTATTAGAATGTGCAATTTGAATTCCTCAGTCTTTGCCATTTTCTGCATAGGTAAGATTTCTGGGAATTTCGATAGTTTGAAATGCGGGAAGAAGTTGGCAGTAATTGTACATTGTCTGGGGTCTCAGTTGGATGCTAGTATATTCTGTGTCTGGCGTGGTCATTGATGTATAGACTCATGAAATCTGGCAGGCTCCATTTTAGTAGTCAACAACCAGCTTTCAAAATTAATGAGCCTGGATAATCTCTATTCTGTTCCTCACTTTGATCGGCCTTTCATCAGTGGTAAGTGATAATCGATAGGAGAAAACTGATGAGTTAATTAACTCTCCATTTTGGTCATGCTCACTCGTATACCAACCAAATCAGGAAGTTCCGCAAAAAAATTTCAGTCATTTGGCTAGTCTACAATGCAATTTCAAACTTCAGAGTACAGTTCAAACAGAGACCAAGCAAAAAACATCAGGTGGGTAAATGAAAATTAAGCATCATATCAAGAAGGCATTTGCAATGACATAATATTGCACACCTCCTCTATCATACACACGGATTCCGTAGATCTAGAACCAAAATATACTCGAGGGTGTGTTAAGTTCCAAGATATTCAAAGCTTTTGTTTTTATGTTATTTGCCTTGCTGAAATCTAATATCACAAATTTACTCTGATGTTTTAAGGAGTGAAGCAACTAGTGGTTTATGAGGAATGCTTCATTTTAGCAAGCCTCCCTCTTTTCTTTGCCCCTCGTTTACCCTTCACTGGATATTTTTCACTCTTTTTCTCCGTCTTCTTTTCATCGATTCTTCTTCTTAAGTTTTCTTTCTGCTCTGGCTCAACTCAATTTTTTTAATTTAATTTGTAAGTCCAGTTATTTATTCCATCCTGCTCAATCTAGCTTGGAAATCATTCATGAAGCAGGCAGAACTTTAAGCTTAAGTTGCATTTCCTATTCATGGTATAAAAAGAACTAAAAAAAAAAAAAAAAAAAAGAGAGAGAAAGCTTGAAGACAGATTTATATTGTTGGGAAAGAGGTATAAAACATTGGAACTCTGTCTCATGTGTAAAATTTTACCTTCGTATCACGTGCATGTTTCTTGAATTGACTCCTTGTTTGTGAATCATCTATGCATTAATCCAAATACTTTTGCTTTGACTTGAAAGAAATGATAACATCTCTATTTACTGTCTTTTTTCAACTGAGGCTATTCGTATATGTGGCAAGCATGGGGAAGCTATTAAGTTGATCATCCGAGAGGTTTTGGTTAGGTTGAAGATAAAGCATAAGTATGTGAAAAATCAGCTGGTTGGAGTGGATGATCGTGTAGAAGACATAATGAAGCTGTTGGATGTTGACCGTGAAGGTGTTCGTTTTGTTGGTATTCACGGGATGGGCAGTGTTGGCAAAACAACTCTTGTGAAGGTTGTCTTCAACCAGGTCTGTTCGTATTTCGATGATTGCTGCTTTCTTGGAGACGTTCGAGAATCATCAGAAAAAGGGGGCCTAGTAAATTTGCAGAAACAGTTGTATTCGACATTCTTGACTCTAGATTCGTGAACAAACATTCATGACATGGATGATGGGATCAACCAGATCGGGACAAGATTTCTCAGCAAAAAGGTCCTCATCGTTTTGGATGATGTTGATAAGGAAGGACAACTAGAGAAGTTAGCAGGGGAATAAGATTGGTTTGGTTCAGGAAGTAGGATAATCATTACAACCAGGAATGAAGCTACTCTAATAGTCTTGGATGACGATTTGATATACGAATTAAAGGAATTGAATTTTGATCAAGCTCTTAAGCTTTTCTGCATACATGCTTTTAGAAAAGATTCTTCACCATATCAATACGATATTCCTGCATCAGAAATAGTTGTCACAACCGGAGGGCTTCCTTTGGCTCTTGAGGTAATAGGCTCATTTCTCTATCGCCAACCAGAATAGATATGGAAAGACACTGTGGAGAGGCTAGCAAGAATATCTCATAAGGATGTTCAACAGCGGTTGATGATTAGTAATGAAGCATTAGAGGATGAGGAAAAGGAGATTTTTCTTGACATTGCATGTTTTTTTGTCAACAACATGAAAAAGACGAATGCAATATACATGTGGGAAGCTTGCAATTTTTTTCCTAAGACTGGGATACAGGTTCTTATGCAATCTGGTAAAGATTGTTGATGGTGATCTATTATGGATGCATGACTAGCTCAAAGATCTTGGGAGGCAAATTGTTCAGAGGGAGTGCTTGCATGATCCTAGAGAGCATAGCCGGGTGTGGATTTGTGAGGAAGCCGTGGACATTGTAAGAACAAAGCAGGTAAACAAAATTCACTATTTTCGTGAGGTGGGCACGTGTAGAAAAGAGTTTACATACCCACTCAGAGGCCTCTTGATTCTTTTACCCCAAACGAGAATCTGAAAATTTGTCAAATTCTTACTAATATATATATTCCCTCATGCCTTTCTTCGTTCATGGTTCGATATTCTGGTGTCCTAGGCGTAGAGTAAAAGGTGCTTTAGATGCACGTGGTTCAAAGTTAATGCCAGATAAAAAGGATTTCGGTTCATATATATTTTTCAAATTCATGCTTGTTCATTTGTGTTCGCAGAGAAAGAAAAAAGTTCAGGCACTCATATTAACTGGAAGTGATTATCAACCACTTGTAATTACACATGACGAACTTAGTAGGTTGCCCAAACTAAGGTTCCTTGAATTAGAGGAGGGAACCTTTGCCGAAGACTTTGGGGATGATTTATCAAAGTTAAGGTGGATTTCTTGGTATTCTCCTAGGCCCCTTGATCTTGAGGTAACCAATCTATCTATGAAGAATTTGGTTGTCTTTGAGATCGTTGCAGACAGCATCACAGATGACTGAAGCGGATGGAGCCTAATCAAGGTATGATATGCATTCACTTTGATTCTAATTGGCATATGATGTAATATATACTAGTTTCTTCTCTTGATGGTGAATCATTTTTGTTAGATGGCAAAGAATTTGAAAGTTCTAAACCTTAGAGGTTGCGAAGGCATAACTAGAACACCAGACTTCTCTGCATGCTTCAGTCTAGAGAGGCTGAGTTTCTACAATTGCATAAACTTGGTTGAGATTGATCCCTCCATTGGGAAGCTAAAGCGCCTGATTCACTTAAATCTTAAAGAGTGCCTCTCTCTTAAGGATTTGCCCGAAGAAATTGGAAGGCTTACGAATCTGAAGCTCCTTGCTTCTAGTGGATGTCTTCTGAAACTCTCGGGTTCATTTGGGAAATTGACATCATTGAAGGAGTTGGATCTGTCAAACATACAAATTGAATGCCTTCCCGATTCTATTGGTGATAAGAAGTTTTCGGTCCGTCCTTATTCTAAGGTACACACAAATTAGCACGCTTCCAGAGACTATTGGGAAGCTTGTGAAACTTGAGTCTCTCTCTCTCTCTCTCTCTCTCTCTCTCTCTCTCTCTCTCTCTCTCTCTCTCTCTCTCTCTCTCTCTCTCTCTCTGGGTGCATTAAGTTGAGAAAACTCCCAAACTCAATTGGGAAGCTAGAGTCTTTGCATGAGTTGAATTTATCCAATACTAAAATTGCTGAGTTACCAGATTCAATTGGAAATCTGAAGAAATTGAAAGTGATATCGATGGAGAATACTCCAATAAGGAAATTTCCCAGTACTATTGGAATGTTAAAGAATCTGGAAAAGCTCCATGCTAGTGATTGTGAAGAATTAACTGGTGAAATTCCAATTGAAATTGGTGCATTGTCCTCTTTGAAAATTCTCGAACTATCAGGTGCCCATATTTCTAGAGTGCCGACAACAATCAATCATATTCTCCACCTTGAAAGACTGGAGTTGACAGGTTGTAATGAGGTTCAAGAATTGCCAGAGCTTCCAAAAAGTCTGATCTATCTACATTTTCAATCATCGGCATTGCGCATTGTTCCGGATCTCTCAAACTTGACTAATCTGGTCGATTTGCTCTTATTTGATGTCTCTGAAGATGTGCTTCAAGCTGCATCAGATCTGTTGCCAAGTTCCAGCTTAGGGTGGATTTGGAGGTTATCCAAACTGAAGAAGTTAGAATTGTCTCTTTCTAGTGTCCCTGCACCACCAACTGAGTTTGGTTCTCTGCCTCATCTAACTGAGCTTATTTTATCCGGACTAGACTTGCAATGTATCACGAAGCTTCCTCCCTCCTTATCGGAGCTGCAATTTGTTAATTTCAACTCAATCATATCTTGGTCAATCTTTTCCAACTTGAAAAACTTGTCCAAGCTATGACTTTCTCAATCTCAGCTTCAAGAAATTGAGCTCAGTGGACTCGAACAACTAAGAGCATTGTCAATGACTAAATGTGAACTCCTCAAGAGGTTATTCATCCTGGCAAGCTTAAAGAAGCTTAAAGAATTGTGGCTATCAGAATGTCCGAAGCTAGTTGAGATTGAAGGTCTAGAGGCCCTAGAATCCTTGGAAGAAATTAATGTACAGTACTGTGGTTCCATTAAAAGGTTATACGACCTGTCAAACTCACAATTGCTGAAGCATTTGGTTATATTAGACCGCTCTGAGCTTCGTACTGTTGAGGGCCTGAGCGGTTTAGAATGCATTACTTGTTTATGAGTGCAGTTCACTGGAGAAACTAATTATTCCATCGAACTTAGAGAAGCTAACACATTTGGAGGTTTCAGGATGTGAGAAGCTGATTGAGATTCCAGTTCTTGGTGCATTGGAATCATTGGAGACTTTAACCATTAAAATGTGTCCTATTAGCAAACTATGTGAGTTATCAAACTTACAGATGCTAAAGTCTTTGTCAATCGTTGGATGCCATGAGCTACAATCTATTGATGGTGTTGATGAGCTAGAATCTTTGCGCGATTTCTATGTTTCTAGTTGTCGGAAACTAGAAGCTCTAATGGACGTATCTAACACGAAGTTGCCTGATGAATGTCTAGTAATAATTCGGAAGTGTTGGAAATTACAAAACATGGCTATCCTAATGTCGATGGCCTTCCCTACAGGGATTACAAGGACACAGTTGTTGCAACGGCAAACTCTCCTTCGGGGTCACGCCCTTTAGAGACATCAGACGATAAGATCTGACTTGTTTACTAATTCCACCTTCACATATTACATTTCTTCATCAAATCTATCAGGAAAAACTCAAAAATGGAAAGCCAAATAATACAATTAAGTATGACGATATTTAATTGGAGAAAGTAGCGTTTTAAGATACAGCAAATTTGCATTTCTTGTAGGATGAAGATGAAACGAACAATGAAGCAGAAGAGCCGGAGGTGGATAGAGACAGCTTTGACAATAATAGCTCACCTACGATCGTAACTTCTCACAAACTTGATACTGAGCTTTGACTCCGAATTCTTTCATCCGCGAGTTCTCAAGATGAAGAGATTTCCATTGTAAGCTATGGTGAACGAGGGACCCCAATATGACCACAATCTTTTTTTATTGCACCAAGGATCTTCATCTTTAGTTTCTTCCTACTCGGGGAAAAAAGAAGGGATAGAGTCACCGTAGGCCCCTAAATTTTTCCAACTTGTTGAATTGGATTTCTGAATTTTTCTGTGCAATTGGATCCTTAAAGTACATGTTTTTCTTTTGTTCGAGTTGATCTTTTTGTTAAATTGAAAACGGAAATGCTGGCATGGAGTAACCTATTGGTTCCACATGAGCACTGACTAGACAAGTTGGTACTTACGTGTAATTTTCTATGAGAGAAAAGCAAAGAAATTGGATGCCGCAGGGGCAGGTGGCGATGCCGCCAACGCACTGGTGAGGGCCATCGAGTCTTTGTTGGCTGTCACATGGCCCATGTCAAGGTTAGGCGATAGCTAGGGTTGCTCAACCCAACTGTTGATCGCTCGGCTCTTGCGATTGGGGTATTGGAGATTAATTTGTTGTTTCAAGTAATGCTAGGTAAAATTGAATTGCTATAGAGATATGAAGAAAAAAAGTGGTGATAAAATATCTTCAATCTTGAGGTGCCCCACGTCATAGAATAAAGTGTGAATGGAACGAATGAAACATCAAGAAAAATAAAGTAATTGGAAATAAAAGTGGGAGAGGTGGAAATTGAATGCAAAACTAGAGCTTTGGGCAAGAAAACTAAAGGGGATCAAAGTGGTGCAGACACTAAAGGCATTGTGAATCTATTAAAGAACGATCGAACGAAAATGCAGTAGAGATTCTGCATAATTGAACACGTCCTCTTGCTTTTCTTTACCACTCGCGTATTTTATCACATTCTCCTCTGCTTCAATCTCTCCACGATGTGATAATAAATTTGCCTTGATTTAGTCTCATTTTTGGTTTAACTTGAGCGGATTGCTCATATTTGATATAATCCTTTTTCTTTGAAATCTTTCAATTATACCAGAGTCATCTTGAGATATTTCATTTTTCTTAGTTCTGTCTTGTCCCCCTTCTTTAAAAGCCTGCCCACCTATATTCTCCGTGGCCATGTGGAGAATTCCGAAGGGCAGTACATGGACCCTACTTGACCTCTAACCTTTTTTTCTATTTGAAGAAAATAGTAACTTTTTAGCCTTCTTTCTTCGAACGGCTATGACTATCCAGACCGATTCACAACCATGAGATCAGAAGGAGATCCAGCGGCCAAAATTGAAGGAAAGATGACCGTTGCAAGGGAAGTGCCGTCGGCTTCATAAAGGAGAAAGGAGAGACGAGAGTTCTCTGTTATGGCTAAAATATCACTTAGAGGGGGGTGAATAGGTGATTCTGCAGAAATGAAACAATTTGAATATATATTGCAACGAAACAACTTTTGATAAAGTGATCAGATCTTACCAGTGCACAATTCTATTACAGAAAATCAAAAGAGGAAGGGATAGAGAATTGCACACTCAAGATTATAGTGGTTCAGCTATTGCAAACCTACGTTCACTCTCCCGCGCTACATCCAATTGACTGGAATCTACTAATAAGAACCGATCAGAGGCTACAAGATCTTAGCTCCGAACACTCAGGCTCGTGTGTAAAACTCATCACACCCTCTCGACCTCTAAAAGGTTACACAATTTTGCTCACTGAGTCGAATGTAAATGATCACAAACACTCTTCAAACTTTAGAACTAAAAGCTTCAATTCTTGTGAAAGCGAACTAGTTTCCTTCTGCTTTGAGACCTCCTCTTATATTCCTCTTAGTCCAAGCTGATCGTTGGACATATCTCCAAGAGGATCATCCAGCCAATCCACCTGTTGGTCCTAGATCTCCTCCTAAGGGAATGTTTTGTCAATCATCGAAACCACTAAGGGAATGTTTTCTCAACAATCTCCTCATTTTTTATGATGATAAAACTTTGTTCAAACAGAACTTTTAAAAGATTTACAAGAGATGAAATTTAAATAGCTTCTATAAAGCCAGTTTAAACAATGAAGCATGAAAATACTATAAGAATGTTTGCATCAAAATAAAATTTTAAAAACTCTTATAGTTAATGCGTTGAAATAAGAGATAAGGGTCAAGAGAATTTTAACCAATCCCCTTAGCTTTTACGATGCTCAAAGTCTTAGAAACCTATAACTTTAGTTCTGCTTGACGACCACTTTCTCCCCCTTTTTGTCAACAATAAAAAAGATAAGATTCCAAACACAATACTATTCGCAAATCAAAGTACCAATGTCAAACAAAGTGCAAGATAAAAGAACAACATAAGTCCACAATTATATTAGACCAGAGCAAAAAACAAACCAGACTATGAAGAAATAATAAAAACAGAAAGTTATTTAGAAGAGAATGGTTGGTTGGACGCGGGTCTGGAATGGGTGCTGGAGAAGGAGCTAGAGATGGCAATCTGTGTTCAGGAGGCAATTGAACAAGAACATAATATTGTATATTCTCAAGAGTCCACTCCATGGACGTCATTCTGTTGTCCAATGTTTCAACCTGAGTATGGAAAAAGACAGATAATTTCTTTAGCTCTTTTTCCATATGATCCTTGTTTTCCATCATCCTTAGTAGAGTTCGTAGAAAGAGCCTGTCTTCAGCGTTGTCTATAATGGGTATCCTCGAAGGATTGGTCTCTAGCCCAAGTTTCAACACCATTTCAATGTCCTCTTGCCTCTATCTAGCAGCTTCAGACTCCCTCTCAACATCTGCAATTGCTTTTCCTTTATCCTGCACAACTAGGTCGGGAGATATAGTAGGAGCAATAAATGGCTCACCAGGTATGCTTTCAGTTGCAGTAGGGATCGAAGGAAATATACCAGCAGGGATATCAGCAACAACATCTTTTGAAACCACAGGAGTGTCTTGATGGATTTCTTGAGAATCTGGTAGATCGGAAATAGTGTCTTCAGTCACCATATCAAGAACTTCTTGACTTCCTTGAACCTTGTCATCACCAACAGTGGCTTCTGGATCAACATACATCTCTTTATCAGTATCAGCAGTGATCTCCAAGAGAATGTTTCAGAAAGAGGTTCCTTAGGATCTTCTACACGATGAAGCTCCCCCTGTTCATCATAAATGTATGCTGCAACTCTGGAAGAATCATCGCCAACATCATCAATACACAAGGTAGATTCCTATTCTCCAACAATGAATTGCTATAGGGCTGATTCCTTATGTTCATTAATAGTCTGCGCCGATACAGGTTCTTGATGTACAGAAGTATCATCAACAATCTTTGGATCAATAGTGAGATAAACTTCCACCTTGCTGGTCTGAATAGTAGTTTGTATAAATCCTTCTGCTGCTGTTCTTCAACGATGATATTCTATGTCTGATCTGCAGCCACATCTATTCCTGTCCCTCCTTCAGCTTCAATCTCCTCCTCATCATCATTAGCGTCAGGTTAATATGCATCAATAATATCATCCAAGTCAACTATTTCTTCTTCAAATTCAACCTGCATTTTCTCACTAAGCCTTTGCAAGAAGGCTCGAGATCGTTGTCTTTGTTCAGCAATCCTCCTTCGCTTTGTGGGGCGCTCAATTGGTTCTGGTGTAATCCTTTTCTTTTTTTTTGTGACCCGAGAACTGTCGTACAGTCAGTAGCCGGCGGCGTAAACCCGGGGCGAACCGAATCCACCCACCTGACCCGGCCACAAGTGAGTCGCACAAGTGACCGCGGGGATTTGAACTCACTCCCTTCCGATAGAGGGATTGAGCGCAAATCACGACCACCAATGAGGTGGGTAATCTCTTCTACATAAATTTGCAGAATTCTTCCTCTTGTATTTTTCCATCCTTCAGAGGTATACTTGAAACTCATCTTCCGCATCATTTGCCCATCTATCTTCAGTGAAGGTAACTGAGATTTCCTTACCTTCTTTGAAATCTCGATTCCCAGTTCACAAAAAATCTTCGTTATTACAAAACCATAAGGCAATTGCCTTTTGTTCTTCAGTACTGTTTTGTACATATGTAGTATTATAAGATGAGCAATAGAGAAAGATTTACCTTTTAAGATAGCCCACATCAGCTTTACTTCATACCGAGAAACATCACTTGTGGAAGATCTTTTTGGTCTTAGGCAATTAATAATAATCTTGTGAAGTACAATTAGTCTTAAGGGAAACAACTAATCGGAGATGTGAGATTTGTCATATCTGGTAAAATTAGAAATACTATATAGTTGTTGATATGCAACATTGGGATCAATATCAATCGGCTCAAATTCTAAGAACCTTACACCAATCAATTTAGCAAGATCCTAAGCTTGAAGCAGGTATGATTTGTCAAATACTTTGAACTCAATAGTGTTCACTGAGTAAAAAGAGAGTGTTGAATAGAAATAAGCAGTAAGAGTAGGGTATGTGGGATATTCAGTCATACACAATGCTATGAGGAGTCGATCATCAAAGAACTATTTAACATGAATACCAGTAGATTCGAAAAAGTCAAAATCAACTGTTCTCTGTTTGATAACTCTGTTCATTAGGGATCTGAAATAATGCTTATGTGCTTCAGATTTAATCAATTTATCAGCCCGATCAACATCTATTTCATACTCAGTTATTCTTCTACGAAAACTAATATAAAGCTTTTCATCGTTATCCCCTCTTCTGTCATCGTCATCAATTCTTTTCTTAGTGGCAGAAGTCTCGGCCACTTTTTCCTTTCCTCTTCTAGTTTGCACAGCACTTGAATCACTAGCACCAATGGGATGAATGCTTTAAATAGGATTAACGAACATAAGTTCGAATGCCTCTTCACTTGCAAACCCATACTTAGCCGATAACCAAGAAATTACTTCCTCATTATCTCCTAAAGCCTTGAGAGTTGCAACAGTTGATCTTAACTGAGAAAGATCTGAAGAAGCTTCCATACTTTCAACACCGGCAGAGGAGTTGGACAAATGGAAAAATTATGGGCTTCCTCTAACTCTCAAATGCAATCCCGCAATCCGGTTTGATCTCCGTGAACCAAAGGGTCTGGTCTTCGTCTTTGAAGCATATTTTGGGGGCATTGTTTCGAAATAGAGGGAAAGTTTCAATCTTTTGCAGAGGTGAAGAAAGATAGACGAAGGGTTTTTGACAGAGACACTCAGGAGAAGGATGAAGAACGAAGGAAGAGAAAGAAAAATAGCTTCCTTTTATTAGAGATGAAACGACGTAATTGAAAAGAAAAACCGAAATTTTTGGAAAAGAAAAACTATAAAACGGTTTTTGAAAATCACACAATTTCCAAAGATATAATTTACTCTACAATAAATTAAGTAAGGCAATTTGAAATTTGCAAATAAACCACATAATTCCAACTTTACCCGATATGTTTCCTAAAATATTCTTACCAATGAGAATTTAAAATTTCCAAAAGTTGATATGCTCAGCAACTTCTCGACGTACCCTGTCCTTCATTACTTGAAGTAAATGGGTTAATAATACCAAGTTTATTGCAAATAAAATCAAGGGATAAGTGTTCCAGAAGTTCTAAAACTTATCATGAAAATGCATTTCAGTCCTAAAACTTGCAAAAAGTGTATTTAAGTCCTACAACTTGTCAAAATGTTTCAAACGAATCCTAAAATCGACACCGTCTAATTTCTTAACGGAAAAAGCTGACGTGGCCCCCGCGTGGCTTTTTTTAATCGTTTCTCTCTCCTCCGTTGCGAATAGTTTTAAAAAAAAGCCACGCAAGTAGAACGACATCGTCTCCTCCTTTCTTCCTCACCACGACGTCGTCTCCCCCTCCGTCTACTCCACGACGTCGTCTCCTCCTTTCTTCTTCACCACGACGTCGTCTCCCCCTCCGTCTATACGTCTTCTTCACCGTCGTGTTCTCCCTCCCCTCTCCGTCTCTACGTATTCTTTCGCTTTCCAAGTGTCCCCTACGCCCCAAATTGATTTCGTCTGAACCCTAAGCCCCAAATCGAAGTCGTCCAAACCCTAAGCCCCAAATCGAATTGGTCCGAACCCTAAGCCCCAAATTTGATGATCTGCAGTTCTCTTGCGATTTGGGTCCTCATCGACCTCGAGTTCGACGCTCGTCGTGAGTTCGTGTTCTTTCCTTCCTTTGACGATTGCGAGTTCGTGTGAAGACCTCTCTGAGGGAGTCTAGAAATCTCAGCGGTGAAGCGATTGGCATCGGGGACGACGACAGGATCAGCGACGACGATGGCGACTCCTCCTCACGCAGGTATCGCTCTCTACATTATAGCATTTGGGTATCTCATGGTAATGCTACGATTTTTTTTTGTTTTTGTTTTGCAAAGGTGCTTTAATCTTGCATTATGCAAAACGACGTCAGTTGGCGTCCTCATTTTTTCATTATTTGGAGTTCAGACAGCTCGAGTTTGACACACATCAACTTTATGTTCTCTTCTTTGATGATGGCGAGTTCGTGCAAAGACATGTCTTGCGGGCATATCGGCGTCTCAGCGGCGAAGTGAGCGGCATCAGAGACGGCGATGGTGACTCCTCATGCAGGTATCACTCTCTACATTACAACATTTGGGTATGTCATAGTAATATTACCATTTTTTTTTTGTTTTGCAAAGGCATTTTACTATTTACATTATAGCGACGTTTTACTCTCTGCATTATAGTTGTTTTGCATTTTCTAATTCTTGCGATAAATTAGAACATTGCTACAAATTAGAACATTGCTCTCACTATTGATCATGTAGTTGCATTGTGGTTGTAAAGTGGATTATGCTAATTTGTTGTTTCTGTATTGATTGTTAGTATTTTATAAAAATATCTTCAATTTAGAACTTGAACATTGCTTCAATAATTTGATGATTGAAAGTGCTCTGCTTTTTGTTTTTGTTCTCTTGTAGGTCCAATGGCCGAGAACAAAGTTTATGTCACTGTTCGCTATGGAGGTAAATTTAAAGTTGGCCCACCATTGAAATACATAGGTGGAAGGGCTGATGTTGCTAAAATAAGTTTAAGTAAGAGTTCACTATCTAGTATAATTGAAGCTATTGAGGCTTTGGGTGTGTGTAAAATAGAGAAACTCTTTTTTAGAGTTCCTGGAAGTAAGATTCTTGTAGACGGAATAACTCTCAGGTATTTATGGGATAACTCTGATGTGATGGATTTATTTTGTCATCATCTGTGCTCTGAAAATATTAAGCTATATGTTGAGCATGTTGATGATGAAAAGGCAGGAGCTGAGATGGGGGTGTTAAGATGGAAACTGGAGGTATATCTAATGTGATTGGGAATACTGATGATGACAAGAATCGGGCTGAAGTTGCCAATAGGGATCTAGATGAGGAAGAGGATGATGATGCACATAATTTGGTGGATATGGAATAGTCAAGTGATGATGATGACTTTGAACTGGTCAATGCAAGGAAAAAATTAATGGAATTTTCAGCAAGACATAGGCTCCAAGTTTTAAATTATAGTGAGGCAACTGGTACTTCCCAATCACCGATTGTGGATGAGGTGGATGAGGCTCAATCGTTAGATGATTCTGGGTACGAAACAGAGTATGATGATTCAAATGAGGAAGACAGTCTTCAATCAATTTTAAATGATGAGGGTGACGAAGAGGTTGATGTTATTTCAAGGAGGAGAAGTAGGTTCCCATCATATGATCAAAGTGGGTACAAATCCATAATTTATTGTTGGCATGACATTTGAGAATGCAATTGAGTTCAAAAATGCAATTTTGAAGTATTCTGTGGCTGAGCAAAGAGCAATCAAATACACTAAGAACACAAAAAGCTTTGTAAGAGCCTAGGTGTGCCCAGAAAAAATTGTAATCGGATGATCTATGGTGCTCTTGATAGCAAAACTGGGTCATTTCATTTGAGAAAGTTTATAAATCAGCATATATGCAGTATCACTTTCGAGAATAAGAGAATGTCTAGCACTTATTTAGCTAAGCACTTCATAATTCTCATTTCTGCAATGCCTAAAATCAAAGCACCTGAGTTAAAGAAATTAGTTAGGGAACAACTTGGAGTAAATGTCACTTTCAGTCAGTGTAGGAGAACAAAGCTGAAAGTATTGAAGGAACTGCAAGGCAATTACAAGAAAGAATATGCATAGATGTACGACTACTTGGGAGAGCTTTACACCGCAAGCCCTTCAAGCAATTTTAAATTGAAAGTTGAAAGGCCATTTCCAAATTCTCTACCATTATTTGATATGGCTTACAATTGCTTTGATGCTTGCAAGAAAGGTTTTTTGGCTGGATGTAGGAAGATCATTAGATTAGATGGATGTTTTTTGAGGGGTTTGATCAAAGGTGAGTTGTTATGTGCCGTCGGAAGGGATGACAACAATCAGATGTATCCAAAGTGGCATGGGCAAGTGGTCGAATCGAGAATAAGGACACATGGACTTGGTTTATCGAATTGTTGAAATCAGACCTCGATATGTGTAATGGTGACGAATGGGCTTTGATAAGTGATCAACAAAAGGTATGCTTTTCTTTCTGTTTTCATTTGTAAATTGATTGTGACATTACAATACTTTTCTTTCTGTTTTCATATATATTTTCTTTTTTTGGGTAATTATTAGGGTCTCGTCCAATCTGTAGCTGAACTATTGTCAAATGCAAAGCATAGGATGTGTGCAAGGCACATTTATTCCAACTGGGGTCAAAAATACAAAGAAAAACAGTTGCTGAGACAGTTTTGGAGATGTGTCAAGAGCAATAATATGTCAGATTTCGAGATGCATAGACAAAGGTTGAAGGAACTGACTCGGGAAGGTCATGATGATTTATTCCGTATTGAGCCAAAACATTGGTGCAAAGCCTTCTTTAACACCGATATTAAATGTGATGTCGTTGATAATAATCTGAGTGAAGCTTTCAATGGCAGGTGTGTGGAAGCTAGGTGCAAGGCCATTATGAGTATGTTGGAGGATATTAGAATCATGGTTATGAATAGAATTCATACTCAGAGGGATGGATGTGCTAGGTGGACTAGAAATTATGGTCCAAGGATTATGCGTAAGTTACATGAGAATACAACTGCTAGTAGGTATTGCCATTTGATATGGAATGGAAATGAAGGATATGGGATTACAGAAGGTGGTGACAAATATGTTGTTGATTTGAATTTAAAAACTTGTTCTTGTAGAGCTTGGAAACTTAGTGGAATACCATGTTGCCATGCCATTTGTGCAATACACCATAAGAGAAATGATCCGATTGACTATCTAGCTGAGTGCTTCAACAAGGTAAAGTATCTAAGTGCTTATCAATTCATGATGCCTACAGTGAGAGGACAGAAATTTTGGAAAAAAGCCA
The DNA here is from genome assembly GCA_014182565.1 of Eucalyptus marginata. Classification (NCBI taxonomy): domain Eukaryota; kingdom Viridiplantae; phylum Streptophyta; class Magnoliopsida; order Myrtales; family Myrtaceae; genus Eucalyptus; species Eucalyptus marginata. The sequence continues at coordinate 33,592,136 of CM024587.1, read as the reverse complement.
ATAAAGAAGCTCCTCAACCCCCACCAATGAAGAACATGCCTGGTAGGCCAAAAAGGAGTAGAAGAAAGCAACCGATTGAGCTTGTAAGAGGTGATAGAATGACTAAAGAGGGTAAGCAAATGACTTATTCTGCTTGCAAACAAATTGGACATAACTGCAAGGGATGTCCTTTAAAAAATGTATTTTCTCAACTAACTGATCATCTTAATGCTAGGCATGTCACTTTAACATGTTGTTAATCAATGCTTAATATGTGCTTCTCAGGCCAATGCCGGGGCCAATGTATGTACATCCAATGCTCGGACCAATGTACGTACATCCAATGCTCGGGTCAATGTATGTACATCCAATGCTCATGCCAATGCAAGTACAGCTGAAGCTCATGCTCAATCTCAGACTAATTCCACTAGTCCAAGGCTCGGAAAAAGACAAGTAAGTTGTCATCTAACCATTATTGTAAGTTTTATATATCAAGGTTCCAATTTAGTAATTATGAATATATATTCAGACTAAAGCTAAAGCAACGACAAGCGTAACTAAAGGAGGATCCGAAAGCCATGCCAATGCTTCTGCAAATGCCAATTCAATAGGAGACAATAGTGGGCATGTTAATGCTTCTGCTCAGGCTAGTGCAGATGTAAGAGAATGTAGTACTCGTGCAAATGTAAGAGAATGTAGTGCCACTGCTTCTGCTCATGCTAGTGTTGATGTCAGAGGATGTAGTGGTGAGGCAAATGCTTTTGGTGAAGTTCGTTCGAATCAAGGGGAAGGCAGTGCACCGGCCAATATAATGGCTTAGCATAGACGTGAAAAAATTCCGGTGAGTAATACCCCAATCCCCAAGTATACATGTATTGTGACTACGTTCTTATGTTGAATGAATTTTTTATTATTTCAGTTTAAAAGACATACCATTGAAAATTACATGATACAGAGAGAATCACAAGCCAAGAGGATGAAAATAGTAGGGTTGGGTGTTGACGCAAATCCTATGACAAACCTTCATATTCGCAAGGTGAGTAATATTTTTAAAATTTTATAATAGCAATTGCTTATCTCCTTAAGCTAAAAAGATACTCATTCTTATGTAGCTTAATACAATTGGTGCAAGAGCTACGTCAATAGCAAAGGTGCATTCCCAAGTCAGTGCACAACCTCAATCATATCATATATCAGCAGCTCCTCGAAAACAAATTGCGGTGACGCCGAAGCCACTATTACAACCCAAGGCCACTTCCCAACATCAGTCATATCATACAACAATAGCTCCTCCAAAGCACATTGCAATGAAGCCAACGACACTATTGCAACCTCAAGCCAGTTCCCAAGCTCAGTCATCTCAAGCTACAATAGCTCAGAAGCATCTTGGTTTAAAACGAAAGGCACCATCACAACCCCAGGTAAGTTCCCAACCTCAATCATCTCGTGCAAAATTACCTCCTCGAAAGCATGTTGCGCTGAAGCCAAAGCCACTATCGCAACCTCAGGCCAATTCCCAAGCTCAGTTATTTCAGGCTACAATAGCTCATAAGCATCTTGGCTTAAAGCAAAAAGCACCATCACAACCCCAAGCAAGTTCCCACTCTCAATCATCTCATGCAACATTACCTCCTCGAAAGCATGTTGCGATGAAGCCAAAGCCAAAGCCACTATCACAACCTCAGGCTCAGTCATCTCAGGCTATAACAACTCCTCCAAAGCCTATCGCTGCGAGACCATATATAAGGAAAAGCGCCAGAATTCTGAATCAAGTGAAGGCTCAACCTACTAGACCACCGGAGACCATCATATTGGATTGATATGTTTGCTGAAATTGGTGTTGTTAGGTGAATTTATATAAATTATTAGCTGGTTTTCTGTATGAGACGTGTAGCGTTTGTGCATATAACCTTTTGCGCACTGAAAGTGCATATTTTGTTGAACATAACCTTTTGTGCACTGAAAGTGCAGGCATTTTTTTGAACAAAACCTTTTGTGCACTGAAAATGTAAGCATGTTGCTTTGTCAATGAATCGTGTTTCAACGAGTTATGTGGGATGCTTGGTTTTGGTTTGGATAATGCACGAAAGTGGTTGCTCTTCAGGATTGTTAATAAGTAATTACTGAAATTGGCCATACAGAATTTTCATTCTTCTAATACTTTTGTCATCTTCTTTCCCATACATTTTTCTCGAGTTCCTCGGGGGCATTAATGGTAACCGATACCACCACCTTTTATTGCTAATTTTTCATTTTAGATGATGGGGTTTTGCTCTACGTGGTCTCTATGGCCCGCATTAGATGATTCATGGAAGATTTGATTAGGTAACTTAGGTATTGTAGCCGATCGCTTTGATTTCACTTGATTTTTGACACATTCCATTTGAGGCAAGCTCGTTATTAAAATCATGAAAAAATCACCAATTAACAATCTCGATTGCATAATAAGGGAGTTGTCACCATTTTTCGAAGTTCCAAATTTATTTTGGTGGCAATAGCTCATGTAGTGCTATTGACAAGCACATAAATCAAGCAACATTTTGCAATGCGAAAGTAATTTCTCGCATGGCAAGCAACCGGTCTTGTAAACTACAAACTCACATCAGATTTCATTCCCATCTCAATTATCCACAACTAGTGTTCAAATTTACAAACTTAGAAAGAAGGTACTATGGAAGACTTAGAAATTTCCCACCAACTTTCACATTACATATAACCAATACAGCAATATAACACATGCATAGAATGAATGCTAATTGATATAGCATATTTCCTTTCTTTACTCGTGCAAACTCCTCCTTTAAACGTCTATTTTTCGCCTTTTGAGTCTTCATTTCAGCTAGCAATGAGCTCACATCGACTTCGTCACCCCTCAATTGGCTTGATTCAGACAATGCTTGATTTCTTTCAAGGAGGTCAACTATCATGTCCCTCACATGATCTGGTATCTTTGGATCCACCCACATGAAGAAATTGCAGCGACTTGGACTATCAAACTTAGCACATCCATGGAACCTTCTTCCTGCGTTTTTCCTTGTCTTTGCCATAAGAATTGGCGATTGAAGACCACAATAACATGTTGGCTCCGAGTTGACCTCATTAGGAGTTATGCCACTTGATTCAGATGTTGCCGCCCTCATTTTTCTGGGCTTCGTATTATAGGAACCTAATAGAAGTATATTAGCTATATTATGATTCCTTCATAACGTCTTCATATTAGTAACTTCTGCATAATACAATGTGTTTACTTGAGAGATTTAGGAGATGTTTTCAATCTCCAAAAAACATCTCTCTTTTCATATGCACTGGATGAATAGACAACCATAACTTACTTCTGCATCAATGTTCTAATTTGTCACTAGTATTGGAGAATGGAAAACAACAAAATGCTATAATGCAGAGAGCAATACCTGCGTGAGGAGGAGTCGCCATCGCCGTCGTTGACCTTGTTGTCGTCCCCGACGCCAATCGCTTTGCCACTGAGATGTCGAGACTCCCGCAAGCGAGATCTTCACACGAACGCACAATCGTCAAAGGAAGGAAAGAACACGAACTCACGACGAGCGTCGAACTCGAGGTCGATGAGGACCCAAATCGCAAGATAACTGCAGATCGTCAAATTTGATTTGGGGCTTAGGGTTCGGACGAATCCGATTTGAGGTTTAGGGTTCGGACGAGATCGATTTAGGGCTTAGGGTTCAGACGAGATTCGATTTGGGGTTTAGGGTTCGGACGAGATCGATTTGGGGCTTAGGGTTTGGACGAATTCGATTTGGGGTTTAGGGTTCGGACAAGATCGATTTGGGGCTTAGGGTTTGGACGAAATCGATTTGGGGCTTAGGGGTTGGACGAAATCGATTTGGGGCTTAGGGACACTCGGAATAGAGAAAGAAGAAGTAGAGACGAGAGGGGGAGGGGGAACACGACTATGAAGAGGAGGAGTAGACGGAGGGGGAGATGACGTCGTGGAGTAGACGGAGGGGAGACGACGTCGTGGTGAGGAAGAAAGGAGGAGACGACGTCGTTCGCTTGCGTGGCTTTTTTTTAAACTATTCGCAATGGAGGAGAGAGAAACGATTAAAAAAGCCACGCGGGGTCACGCCAGCTTTTTCCATTAAGAAATTAGACGGCGTCGATTTTATGACTCGTTTGAAACATTTTGACAAGTTGTAGGACTTAAATGCGCTTTTTGCAAGTTTTAGAACTGAAATGCATTTTCGTGACAAGTTTTAGGACTTCTGAAACACTTATCCCTAAAATCAAAAGCTTTCTTGTCAAGAAGTTTTTTAAAGATATCAACCAACTGATTTTGTGAATCGACAAATTGAATGTTCACTTTACTACTATTGACATGATCACGTATAAAATGATGCTTGATTTCTATGTGCTTGGCTCTGGAATGTAAGATTGGATTCTTCGTCAGGTTGATGGCACTGGTATTATTGCATTTAATGGTTGTATTTGAGTCATCTACTCCGTAATCCTTCAATTGTTATTTCATCCAAAGGATTTGTGTGCAACAACTTCCCAAGGCGACGTACTCAACTTCAGTGGTTGATAAGGCAACCATTGATTGCTTTTTGGAAAACTAGAAAACAAGTATCTTGATTAACAACTAACAAGTTCCATATGTGCTTTTCCTATCAATCTTACATCTTGCAAAATCAGCATCGGAGTATCCATATAACTCAAACTCTTATCCTTTAGGATACCAGAGTCCTGGAGAAGGATAAGAATTAATATATTTGATTATCTTTTTTACTACAGAGAGGTGAGATTCTCTAGGGTCTGATTGAAATATGGCACATATGCATATACTAAAAAGAATATCGGGCCTTGAGGCTGTGAGGTATAGCAGAAAGCTAATCATGCTCCTGTATAACTTTTGATCAACTTTCTTACCATTTTCATCTTTATCGAGTTTTGAAGAGGAAGACATAAGAGTCCCTACTTTCTTCAAACTTTCCATGTGAAATTTCTTCACCAGTTCTTTGGCATATTTTTCTTTAAAATGAACGTCTCTTCTTGTGTTTGCTTGATTTGCAATTCGAGGAAGGAATTTAAGTCCTCCATCATGCTCATCTAAAATTTGTCCTGCATCAACTTGGCAAATCTCTTGTAAATATTTTCATTAGGTGATCCAAATGTGATATCATCAACATAAATCTGAACTAATAAAATTTCCTTACCCTTTTTAAAGATAAATAAAGTAGTATCAACATTACTTTTCTTAAAACCATTTTGTATGAGGAAAGTTGTTAACTTTTCATACCAAGCACGAGGAGCTTACTTCAGACCGTGTAAGGCCTTCTTCAGTTTGTATACATGATCAAGCTTTCTAGGTTCTTCAAAACCTAACGGTTGTTCTACGAACACTTTCTTTTTTATACATCCATTTAAGAAGGTGCTCTTCTCATCCATCTGAAAAAAGTCTGAAACCATGAAAACATGCGTAAGCGAGTAAGAGTCTAATCGCTTCTAACCTTGCTACTGGCACATAAGTTTCGTGGTAGTCAATTCCTTCTTCCTGCGAGTAGCCTTTAGTGACCAATCTTGCTTTATTTGTTATGACTTTTCCTTGGTCATTGAGCTTGTTTCTATGCACCCATTTTGTTCCTATCGCGGGATGGTCCTTTGGTCTAGGAACTAATTCTCATACTTCGTTTATGCAAAATTATTGAAGTTCCTCTCGCATTGCTTGGATCCAGTTTTCATCTGATAATGCTTCTTTAGTACTTTTAGGTTCAATCTATGAGATGAGCGCTAAAGTGATGACGGCTTCTTTAAGAGTTGATCTAATTCTAATCTTATCATCGATGTTTCCAATAATTAGATCTTTCGGATGACTTGACTTGTGCTTCTAGTTTCTATTGAACCTATCATCATATGTTGTAGGTTTCTCACTAGCTTGCTCGTCAGTCTTGTCTAGTTGCTGAGGCTTTTCATCTGAATTTGATTGCTTGCTATCTTGTTGCGCTTCAATTTCATCAAAAAACTGCCTTGCTTGATCAGAATCTTCATGAGTTTAAGAGTTATCATCAAATCTCACATTGATAGACTCCTCCACTGTGCGAGATCTTTTGTTGTAGACTCTGAAAGCCTTGCTCGTAGTTGAGTATCCCAGAAATACACCTTCATCTTGTTAGGACTAGAATTAGCACCTAGAGGGGGGTGAATAGGTGATTAAAGCAATTTTAACAATCAAATCCGATTATGAGATTAATGAATTAAAAACAACAATCGCAGCAATTGAAAGTACTGAAAGATAAAAGGATTAGGGAGAGAGAATTAAGACTCCAGATTTATAGTGGTTCGGCTTATATCAAGCCTACGTCCACTCTCCCGCACGGGACAGCCCTTCATTTGGATTTCACTAAGAATCAAAAAGAGTGTTTACAGTCTCACGCTCTTGAGTCCACAATGTAGAATTTCTACTACACTTCCTCAAGGTCTCACCACTCTATGGTCTCTCTTTTGATTACATGTATTGCTCGAAGAATAAGATCACAAAATATAAACGGAGATTCAGACTTTGGAATTCTTCTATCCAGCACTCTTCAACAACTCGAACGTCTCTCTTTATACTTCTTCATGCCTTCATTACCGTTGGCACCTTCCAAAGAAGTTCTTCCAATCAACCCGTTGGACAGAATCAATTTGGAGAGATCTCGAGCTCTTTAAAGTAAGTGTAGATAGCCCATCAATCCTGCTCGCCCATACAATCAGGATTTTGGTTTCCATAAGTAGAACTTTCCAAATAAGTTGCGAATCTTAGAGAATCCATATCAATTCGGATAGGAATGTAAGATCTTGTAGTGCTGAATCCAGTCGAAAGATATTCCTTAACCATTGAGATAAAAACTATAACGGATCAGAATAGAAGTTCGTTTATCTTGTCGGTGCGGAATCTGTCCATGAGAGTAGACTTTGAAACTTGAGTCTTGTTAGCGTCGGACTTTGATCTTCGGACTTTGCCGGTAGAGTCTCGCAAGTCTTCGACTAGGCGAGAGAAATGTTTTGTCAACTTCAAAACCTCTTGAGGAGAATTTATCCAACAATCTCCCCCTTTTTGATGGTGACAAAACTTTCCGCGATTTGAATACTATTGCCCCTGCAAAACAACTTTTAGGCTTGCAAAGATATCATTAGAATAAGAATAGTATAAGATGTCCGTACGCGAGATGTTTTGTACACAGACTTACCACCTTACACGTATCCGCATCCACGAAACCTCATTAGTCAATGCAGACTTTACTATCTATATCTAATTTTGACTTAAGGTAATGCAATAGTAAGCAATCATTCAAAAACTCAAGATAGAGTCAAAAAGTCTCAAAAAGTTCAATCACAAACAAACCATTAAATCCAAAAAAATTTAGAAATTAATGAAAGTTTAAGGTTTGGGTTTGGAATGAGAATAGAGTGAAAATCTGCACGCAAAGTCTTCTCCCCCTTTTTGTCGGCATTAAAAAGTAAGAAAATCAAGGAGCACGAGGAACGCGAACAAGTTGAAAGTCCTCCATAGACTTGACAATTCCTTCCAGCTTCCTTAAGTCTTCTTGTAGTCCAGCGAGAGCAGTGCCTTTTGCTGTGTCTTGAACCTTACTTTGAACATCTTTAAGCTGATCATGTAGGGAGATGAACATAGCATGATTCTCATTCGAAGAGTCCGAAAGTCACACCCCATAGCATAGATTTGGCCTTTGAGCTCCAATATGATGTCAAGCAACCTTCGAAATCTCCGAATTGTCGGTCGTGTGCTTGCGTCAACTCGGTCGATGGTGGAGTTAAGCCGGTGTGAATATCAGCAGGAAGATCGATGTTTGGAGATGAAGCCTCTCCCTCAGGATGATGAGCAGCATAAACATCTTCTGCATCAGGTGGCGATCTACTCACACTTGCACTTGTAAATGTCAGGAGAAGAGGAGTACTTTCTCTTTGGATATCTCCCCTTTGTTTCCATGCCTTACGGAGGGGAGAAGAACTCTTCTTTCCGAGGAGTCTCCTCGGTGATAAGATCGTGCCGATCCTCCTTTTCGCTGGAGAATCGACTTGGCTTGTGAGTCTGGCTGGTTTATCTTTGAGAGTCTGTCTGGTTGACTCTTCCACTTCATCTTTTTTCTTCCTCTTTCTCTTCTTTCTTTCTCTTTTTCTTCCTCTTTCTCTTTCTCTTCTTCGTCTTCTTCTTTCTCTTTCTCTTCTTCATCTTTCTCTTCCTTCTCTTCTTCATGTTTCTCTTCCTTCTCTTCTTCTTCTTTCTCTTTCTTCTCTTCTTCTTTCTGCAAGGATTCCTTTTCCTGGTTTCCTTTCTCAGTCTCTTCTGCAAATTGTTGTTCTGGAACAGCTGATACAGGAGCAGAAAACTGAGAAACAAATGCTGAGATAGGCATATCATCCTCGTCATCTTCATCTTCCAAGATGATTGCCCGCCTCTTCTTGATAGTACCAGTGACAGGTTCCTTTCCTTTCCTTTTTGCAGCTTGAAGAGTCAGTGGTCTTAACGGGGTTTGCTCCTTGAAGCTGCTCCGACTTCTTGCTGAGTTCTTTCGAGACGCATTTTGTTATCATCCTCGGTCCGATGACCATTCGACCAATAGTCTTCACGAGAGAATGTGGGGAGGCTGGATGTTCGATGTCGAAAAGACGTGTAATGAGAGCGGCATAGGGAGTTGTCCCTTGTCCTTTGCCATAGACTTGTACATGTGAAACATGATAGTGTGTGGCGAGAGAGAAATTAAGACCAATCTTGATTGCACACATCAACTTTGCCCTCGAGATGGATACATCTGTCTTTGATGTTGACTTTGGTCTAAGACAGTTGATCACAATCTTGTGAAGCGAGAATGTTTGTTGCATTCGTGGAGGTAGGAGAGACGACCTTGGCAATTCGGTCTCTTGCAAGTTCAAGAGTGGCATGACTTACAGACACGAAATTGATTGGAAACCATCTCTTTCCACACCAATTACATCTGCGAGTGTACGTATCAACAACATATTCTCTATCTCGCACGCTAAATGAAAAGCTGTTCGCATCAAGGAAGCGAGATTAGAGTAAAAATATGCGGTTAATTGAGAATAAGCCACATCACATTCGGTGCAAAACTTGTGCAGTTGAAGCTTCTCAAACTTCTCTCGAGAGATTGATGCTCGGTAAATCCAGAAAATCAAAGTCCACCGTTCGTGGATTTATCACCCGCTTCGAGCGGTTTCTCATACATCTTCCTGTGTCCATCAAATCGAAAAAGTTCATCATTCTTTCCTCGAAGGTTTGCAGCCACACCCATCCAAGGTTTAAAATGTAAAAACATTTTCTCATCATCATCCTTTCCCTCTGGTTGATTGAAACTACCAAACCTAGGGTCACTTTGGGAAAGTTTGCAAAAACTTTTGCTGCTGTTCCAGCAGGAACAACGCCTGATCTTTCCATCACGGTAAGAAAATGTGTTTCATTTCTATAGCCTTTTTCTTTCAGAAATTCATCAATGAAGGTCATTGCAGAACCACCTTCCTTCAATGCAGAGTAAAGCCTATAAACAAAAAGCGAGGCTTGAGTGATCTTACCGGTTCAACATTTTCAAGCACTTCTTACGTATGTTGAGGGGCTACGATCATGGGGTCTAGTTGAGGAGGAGCGCTGTTGAGATCGTTGAGGAGACTGTTCTGTTGGAAAGTCGCTTTCCTCTGTGAGATCGAAGTGCGTAGGCCCCTCTCCAGAGCCCTGTGGTCCCCTGTTTGCAATCCTTGAAGATTTTCTTTGGTAGGACATTGTCGCTGTCTTGGAGAAACTTTCTCACTTGTGTCGCAAGAAAGATAAAATCTTGAGAAGTAGAAATCGAGGAGAGAAATTCAGAGTGAAAAAGCTTTTGAACTAGGGTTTCGGGTAAAGTTTAAAACGAAGAAGGAGAAGAAGTATAAAAGGTAATCGAATCGTGGTAAGCGAATCGTCGCAAAAAAATAATTCCTTTTTGAAAAATAATTGCCTTAATAAATCGATAACCACCCTTTAGAAAATAAAGCGCCTTAATAAACATGATTATCCATAAATAAACAGACAAACTTACCTTTTCGAGATAAAAGATTAAGTAAATGAACTTACGGTCGTGTCGATTGGTATTCTCAGTCTACACCCTTTTGAGTCTGATACTCTGTCAGACTTTAAGATTCTGAGTCTGAGCTTCAACATTCTTCAAGAGATACAATATTGAGTCTTGAGCAAATAGACTCAAATAAGCTTTTCTCAAGTGGCTTTGTGAAGATGTACGCAGTTGATTCTTCGAGTCAATAAATTGTATCAAGACTTCTTTGTTCGAACATGATCTCTTATAAAATGATGTCGAATCTCAATATGTTTGGCTCTTGAATGTAGGATAGGATTCTTTGTAAGATTGATTGCTTATTTGGTATTGTCACATCGATCTCGTGCAAGAGTCTTCAATACCAAAGTCTCGTAGTTGTTGTTTTATCCAAAGTATTTGAGAACTGACAACTTCCAAGTGCTACGTATTCGCTTCAGCTGTTGAAAGAGCCACGGTACCTTGTTTTCTTGAAAACCAAGATACCACCTGTTACCAAGTAATTGACAAGTTCTGAAGTGCTTTTTCTTTCAACTCTACAACCCGCAAGATCTGCGTCGAATAACCAAGAAGGGTAAAGTCTCCTTCTTTGGGATACCATAGACCAATCTTAGCATGTAGTTGCAACATATTTAATGATACGTTTAGCAGCACTTAAATGAGATTCCTTAGGATCTCGATTGAAACCTAGCACATATGCAAACACTAAATAATATGTCGGGTCTAGATGCGGTAAGATAAAGAAGAGAACCAATGATACTCCCGTATAATTTTTGGTCGACTTTCTTCCCACGCTTCGTCTTTGTCTATCTTCAAAGAACTTGACATTGGAATGTCAGTCTTTTTGCAATTCTCCAGACCGAACTTTTTAACAAGTTCTTTTGCATATTTCTCTTGATGAATGAAGATGCCTTCTTTAAGTTGTTTCACTTGTAGACCAAGGAAGAAGGATAGTTCACCCATCATGCTCATCTCAAATTCATCCCTGCATAGACTTAGAAAATTTCTTGCACAAAGTCTCATTAGATGATCCGAATATAATGTCATCAACATAAATATGAACAAGTAGAAAGCTTTTGCCTTCCTTTTTAATAAACAGAGTAGTGTCTACCTTTCCTTTAGAGAAACCACTTTGAATTAAAAAATTACTTAGCCTTTCATACCAAGCTCGAGGAGCTTGTTTTAATCCATATAAAGCTTTCTTCAGTCTGAACACTGAGTCTGGTTTCTTTGAGTCTTCAAATCCAGGAGGTTATTCCACATAGACTTCTTCTTGAATAAATCCATTCAGGAATGCGCTTTTGACGTCCATTTGAAATAACCTGAAATTCTTATAACATGCAAAAGCAAGTAGTAATCGATTGCTTCTAACCTTGCTCTTTTGGAGCATAAGTCTCATCATAATCTATCCCTTCTTCTTGCGTGTATCATTTAGCCACGAGTCTTGCTTTGTTTCTTGTCACTTTGCCTTTTTCATCAACTTTGTTCTGAAAACCCATTTAGTTCCAATAATGATTTACCTTTTGGTTTAGGAGTTAATTCCCAAACGTCGTTAATCTTTGAATTGTCTCGAGCTCTTCTTGCATTCCTTCAATCCGACTTTCATCAGCTAAGGCTTCTTCAATGTTTTTGGGTTCTATTTCAGAAATAAGTGCAACTGCACTAGACTCTTCTCGCCTTTTGGATCTTGTACGAATTCCCTCATTAACGTTTCCAATAATGAGTTCTTCGGGATGACTGGACTTGTGTTTCCGATTCTTGGATGGTCGATAGGTTGTTGATCATTTTCTTGAGTTGATTCTTCATCGACAACTTGATGTACCGCATCTGGATTTTGACCGCTTTATGGGAGATAGATCTAGCGAGTCCGGGAACAGATTCGATTCTTGATCTGTATTGGCTGAACTTGTGGAGAGTCTTGAAATTTGACGTTCATTGATTCATCCACAGTCTGAGTCTTCTTGTTGAATACTCTATAGGCTTTGCTTGTAGTTGAGTAGCCAAGAAAGAATCATTTATCTGATTTTTCTTCAAACTTACCAACTCGATCATTTGCATTCTTCAGAATAAAGCATTTACAACCAAATACTTGAAAATAAGAAACAGTTGGTTTCTTTTCTTTAAAAATTTCATAAGGAGTTTTCTCAAGAATTGGCCTTAAAAATACTATGTTAATAATATAACAAGCAATAAAACTTCAGCCCAAAACCTTGAAGAAATATTACTTTCAATTAAAAGAGTTCTTGCCATTTCTTGTAAAGACCTATTCTTCCTTTCCACAACCCCATTACGTTCGGGTGTGTATGGAGAGGAGAATTTGTGCTGAAAACCGAGTCATCACGTAATTTAGTAAAGTCTTGATTTTCAAACTCACCTCCATGGTCGTACGAATGCTTGAGATAGTGTAACCTTTCTCATTTTGTACCTTCTTAGCAAACTTTGAAAAGAGAGAGAAAGTTTCAGACTTACTTGAGAGAAAGTAGACCCAAGTAAATCGTGAATAATCATCCACTATTACTAGGCAGAACCTTTTTCCACCAATGCTTTGCATTCTAGTAGGTCCAAATAAATCCATATGCGAAGCAGCAAGTACACGATTAGTAGAAACTTTACTTATTGGTTTGTAAGAGTTTCTAACCCGTTTACCCGCACGCATGGTGTGCATAGATCGACTTTAAATAATTAAGAATAGGCAATCCTCGAACAAGTTTCTTAGAGGAGATCTTGCTGATTTGCTTCATATTGATATGGCCAAGTTTTATGTGCCATAAATTAGCTTCATCTTGTACTGATATCAAGCACTGTGATCTTTCATGATTTACATCCGTAAGATAGATATTTCCATGTCTTCGTCCGCAAAGGATTGAGTAGAGTCTTTACCGATTCCCGAGCACTTTCTTTCCGGAAATTGATCTTGAATCCGAGTATCACACAACCGGCTTATGCTAAGCAAGTTGTAATTTAATCCTTCAACTAAGGAAACATTCTTGATTGTGGAGACTTCCAATCTTGACTGTTCCACGACCAATGATTCTTCCTTTGTTGTTACCTCCAAAGGAAACTTTTCCTCCGTCTTTTCGGGGTCAAGTGTTATGAAGCAACTTGAGTCTCCCTGTCATATGTCTTGAGCAGCCACTATCTAGATACCATTTAATCTTCTTTTTGATAGTGACCGCAATTGAAAATAATTCAAGCTTTCTTTGGTACCCACATCATCTTGGGTCCGAAGAGTTAGAGCAATAAACGGTCTTTGCCCAATTCCTTTTAACAGTCTCCAAACCAAAGGACATTCTTTCTCAAAATGTTCGAGCTTTGACACTTGGAACATTTCAAAGCATTTTCGCCAACAGTTTTACAAAGACTTTTCGAAAATGATTTTTATAAACAATTCTGGTTGGTCTTTGTTTGATTCTTTCCTTCACCTTTGGAAAATCAATTAGAGGAATAGTTTCAGAAGTCATACCAAGACCTAACTTATCAAAGTAGGGTCTTTGTATCGAAAGAATCTTATCCAACTTTTCAGAACCATTTGAAAATTTTTTTGATATATTAGAAATATCATTTTTCAAAAGATTATTTTCTTTGGAAACGAGTTTGAGTTTTCTTTCAAGACAAGTAAAGTTGTTTTCTAACTTTTCAAATTTCTCTTTCCAAAGTTTTTCCTGTTGCTTCAATGTAGAATTTTCCTTTTTCAATTCGGAGATCCTCTTAAGAGAAGTTTTAAGACTAAGACAAAGTTCATCAATGTATTTCGAAACTTTGATAGGAATTCTTAGATTACTAACCTCGAGTTCACCGTTTCGAGTCCGTATCTCGAATCGAGTCTCGAGTCGAATCGATTTTGCCATTAAAAGATATTGGCATAGTCATCACTTTCTTCACATTCGCATCACCAGGTCTCGCTTTGAGTGCCTTCCCCGTATTTCTCGGTCTTTTCCTTTTCTCTTCTTTACCGAGAGGACGGGTTGGGTCTAATGTGTCCCTTTTTCTTGCATTCAAAGCAAGTCACTTCTTTGTTAGAGTCATCTTCCTCTCGTTGATTTGTTCTGAAATCTTTGTGAGCTCTGTTTCTTCCGGTTGAATTTTCTTCCTTTTCGTTCAACTTTTCGAATCTCTTTATCATAAGTGCCGACTCTTCATCATCTAGATCTTCTTCAGAATCAGCAGCATCGAATAGTCATTAGACTTTAAGGCAATTGATTTCTTACCTTTTGAATCTTCCTCTTCGTTGGTTTGCTCTACTTCATAAGATTGAAGAGTCCCAACCAATTCGTCTAGAGAGTGGAGCAATCCCTCGTGTCTCTCTTATTGAGGTTTTTATGTGATTCCGTCTTTGAGAGTCCTCGTAGAAGTTTGTTGACCTTCATATTGTTAGGACTAGAATTAGCACCTAGAGGGGGGGTGAATAGGTGATTAAAACGATTTTAACAATCAAATCCGATTATGAGATTAATGAATTAAAACAACAATCGCAGCAAATGAAAGTAATGAAAGATAAAAGATTAGGGAGAGAGAATCAAGACTCCAGATTTATAGTGGTTCGGCTTATATCAAGCCTACGTCCACTCTCCCGCACGGACGGCCCTTCTGGTTGGATTTCACTAAGAATCAAAAAGAGTGTTTACAGTCTCACGCTCTTGAGTCCACAATGTAGAATTTCTACTACACTTCCTCAAGGTCTCACCACTCTATGGTCACTCTTTTGATTACATGTATTGCTCGAAGAATAAGATCACACAATATAAACGGAGATTCAGACTTTGGAATCTATCCAGCACTCTTCAACAACTCGAACGTCTCTCTTTATACTTCTTCATGCCTTCATTACCGTTGGCACCTTCCAAAGAAGTTCTTCCAATCAACCCGTTGGACAGAATCAATTTGGAGAGATCTCGAGCTCTTTAAGGTAAGTGTAGATAGCCCATCAATCTCGCTCGCCCATACAATCAGGATTTTGGTTTCCATAAGTAGAACTTTCCAAATAAGTTGCGAATCTTAGAGAATCCATATCAATTCGGATACGAATGTAAGATCTTGTAGTGCTGAATCGCCGAAAGATATTCCTTAACCATTGAGATAAAAACTATAACGGATCGAATAGAAGTTCGTTTATCTTGTCGGTCCGGAATCTGTCCATGAGAGTAGACTTTGAAACTTGAGTCTTGTTAGCGTCAGACTTTGATCTTCAGACTTTGCCAGTAGAGTCTGCAAGTCTTCAGACTAGACTGAGAGAAATGTTTTGTCAACTTCAAAACCTCTTGAGGAGAATTTATCCAACACATCTGATCTTTCATCGAACTTACCAGGTCGATCATTAGCATTTCTCAAGATAAAACATCTACAACCAAAAATTCTGAAATGTGAAATGATTGGTTTTTTGCCTTTGAAAAGCTCATAGGGGGTCATTTCTAAAGAGGGTGTAAGAAAAACTCGATTTATGATATAACAAGCTGTTGAAACAGCTTCTGCCCAAAAATGAAATGCGATTTTACTTTCTATAAGAAGGGTTCTTACCATATCTTACAAGGACCTATTTTTCCTCTCTACAACATCATTCTACCCAGGTATATAGGGAGTCAAAAACTAATGTTCAAAACTATTTTCTTCATAGAAGTTTTGAAAATTTTGATTTTCGAACTCTCCCCCATGATCAGTTTTAATGCAAGAAATGGAATATTCTTTTTCGTTTTGAATCTTTTTGGAAAACTTCGAAAAACAGGAAAATGTTTCATGCTTGTGTGCAAGAAAGAAAACCCAAGTGTACCTTGTGTAGTCATCAACTATTACTAAACAGTACATTTTACCTCCTAGACTCTATGTTCTTATGGGTCCAAAGATATCTATATGAAGAAACTGCAAAGCTCTGTTAGTACTAACAAGGTTAATCGGTTTGAAAGAGCTTTTTACCTGTTTTCCTAAGCCACATATTAAGTAGACTTCAGATCTTTCAAATTTAAGATCTGGTAATCCTTGTACCAATTTCTTTGAGGAAAGCTTCACTATTTGTTTAGTACTTATATGTCCAAGCTTCTTGTGCTAAAGATCTTATTCGTCCTTGACAAAGACCAGACACTGAACGTCATCAGTAATTATACCTAGTAAATAGATATTTTCGTGTCTTCTTCCAGTAAAAGACTGCTTCAAATCTTTACTTGTGCCTGAGCATTTGTTTTCTTGAAAGCATATTTCGTATCCAGCATCACATAACTGGCTGATGCTGATAAGATTAAAGTTCAGTCCCTTGACAAGAGATACATCTCTTATCGTCATTATGTTTGTACCTTTGAAGGAATACATTCTTTTTTTATTTGGTTGTCGAAACAAAAGTAATGGACGGATCTGCTCAAAAGTCAGACCCCTTTTTGTGATAAATTTTAGCTACAGTTTTTTTGAGTTTGTTTGATGATTATCTCACCTGAATGTCAGAGCTTATGATCTAAAAAGTCGGTTTAGCAGGTTGCACCCAAGGAATCTGCTTCAGCAAGTGGCTGTATAACGAGTTTTGGGGAAGTAATGGACCCGGAAGACGAAGTGACTGAATTTCAGGGCGGAGTTCCCCCTATTGAACTCGAGAGAGGTTCCATGAGCTGTTGGAAGCCAGACTGGAAGAACGAATCAAAGAGCTTGAAGCATCTTTAGGGCGTTTGGAGCAGAAGCTATCTGAGAAAGAGAGAGAGATCTCATGGTGGAAAGACACTGCTCGTCTTCTGTCACGGCATGTTTCTGAGCCTTCTCATGGTGGCCTAATCGACAATGGAACTTTGATACGTTGAACTCAAAACTGTGAAATTGATTTGAATGGTGTGCAGCTTTTCTTTTCCTTTTCTTGTCCTTTCTGAGACGGATAAAGGGTAAGGAATGCTATGATCAGATATACAATTGAATTTACACGCTCAGATACTTTCATATTCATCTAAAGCTTTCTTTTATTATTTGAAAAGAGACTCCCATGCGCATAAGCCTCATTTACCAAATGGTAGTTTTGGTAATTTATGCCAAATAATTTTTTACATGTAAGATATTTGGGACTCCTCTCCATTTGGACATGCAAAATGCGGTCGGAAAGTTGAAACTTAAAATTTACTAAAAAATACACATGTAATAGAAACGAGAATTTGAATATTATTAGCTTTTTTGACAGATTTGATTCAGTTTTCATTTTAGAGTGTATGGATTTCAATGTCATATTCTCTAAACTCGAGATTATCTGTCCTCACCATTATTTATATTCTATTTGACATGTGAGACTGAAAGCACGATCTGTCAAACAATAAAGCTCATGGATCTCTCTTATCCCATCTTTTGAAATCAACTTCAAGTTCAAGTTACGTGCAAAATTATAAAATGCCCTTGCCACGGAGAAATCACCAGCACTTTTGGCAAGAGGGATTTGCTTTACGTGACAAAAGCAATGCTTAGAATGTGCCGATTTTAAAAGAGGGAGATATTAACTAAATGAAATATACATGCGTATGTTTGAAATTCGGCTGAATTAAATAATCTTTACCATTTACTGTGATCTTCATAAAATATTTTTAGTTGAACTAATAAACTATAACATTTAATTATGAATTTGCATTGTTCAAAAGTAGATTCAGTTAAATTACCCATATATTATTTTAAAATATGTTGGTGATATTTTATCTAGATTTTTTTAAAAAACTTAAATTTAATAAGAAATGGAGTTTCACGATTACAAATCAATAAACCTATACCAATTAATGAATGTGAGACACAATGTGAGACACGTGGCTATGGCAACCCTCCCAAATTTTCCATCGAGGTTGGAAAGGGGAAGAGGTCTAGAGGTAATGGCCAAAAGGTAAGCCAACTGCTCTCAATTAGGCATTGCCCCTCCCAAACCTTTGGATTTTTTATTTTTTTAAGTTTGAATTAATCTTAAATGATTTTACATGAAACAGGAGTTACCGTTAGCTTTTTAAGGTAAGTTAGAAACTAAATGAGACATGAGAATTTGTATCACTTCCTACATAATCAAAGATTAATTAGATTCGAGGATTTCATTACGCTAACTTGAGATGTTCATCTAACTGATCAAAACAGCTTTTTGTCAAATATAATTCCTAAGGTCTTTCAAGTCACTACGTGTCCACGAAATATTTTTTAAGGGTTTATTGTAATACTAAACTTTGTCCCAACCGTTGTCGAAAGGAAAGGAACAAAGTATGTATCGAAATTGGCAAAATCAAACACCCAATTTATTGAAAGCGCCCAAAGTAAAAATATGAGAATAAAACCTATACTTGTCAGGCAAAAAATATATATGGCCTTATTATAGAGCCTCAAGACAGGATCCTGTGAGCTATATGAGAATTTAGATGTACACGAAATTACATTAAATAATTCAAATCTTACGCAAAATGAATTATCTTCGAAAATGATTATCCATAAAACACCGAAAAAAAAAAAGCACTTAGGAAAATGACTTTAGAAAACTAGGAAAGATCCATAAATTTCATTTCTGCCCTAATTTAACACTATCCTACATTTTTGGAAAATTTTCAGATTTTTCATTTTTTATATATTTTTATAAAAAATAACTCATTAAACTGAACTATGATTGATTTAAATAAACAGGGATCGACTCAGAACACAAATATCACATTTATCAAGTTCCAATCAACCTTTTCAAAGTTGAAACTTGGTTCGGGCATTTCGTCGAACATTTGGTATGCATTACATAAGCCAGAACAGTTTCTCCTAGCCATGCGCATGTCCTTAAATCTAGACCTGGAGATCATCTTAAGAAAAAATAAAGAAACAAGGCTATACAAATAGAGACCAAGAGAATAAAACACTCAATAAAAGATCACAAAATGACCGAATCGTGCTAAAATTCCCCTTCAAAATCACGTGACTGTTCCTGCAAGTCTGGGTTTGAACCCTGAACGGCCAAACCCCTGAATGCCCAGATTGACGTCCTCATATATACATATATAAAGACTCTAAGAAGAATCCACTCAACCCAGATGAAATCATGTAACGTGTAATTTCAAACACAACAAACTTCTCATAGACTGATCAACTACACACATCAAACCAACCTCTCCAATTGGCCTACACACATGATCCACACTGGCTAGCCGTGTGCCAGTCATGGCCCATTGTGGATTAGTCCAGGGCACGTGAACTGCGAAGACTGTTGCATTCATTTCAACAAACACCTAGAACACACATGTAAACCGACAGGCTCAGAGAGTTACACACACGGGTGACAACTTATAGGCCTCTCTTCACGAATCAAACATGCCTAAGGATCAACTTGCAAGACCAAATCACACATTTAAACTTGCAACAAAGAGGAATTCCGACGGTCATGCGTATACCCAGCAAACACAACTGGCTCTCGGGCCTTTTTCATTCATTTTTACACAAATTATCCCCTTCGATTTCTCCTAGAAGCTGAGTTAATACCCTAAACTTGACTCCTAGTGGTTTAATCACGCGGTGCTTGCCAAAGGAACCAAGAAATTGCCTCCCAAAGTCACACAAAATTGGCCTCTTCAACTCTGGAAAAGGAAGCTTGCAGGGAAGAAAGCTTACCACGAAGGCGTCTTGTTAGCATACGAAAGCCTACTCCCAGACTTCTTTTATCTGATTCTTTGAATACACTCCAACTATATGTATTCTAGTTTAATATATAGTATTGATTTGTGTCGATCTTTCTCCATTTTTCTCAAAATGTCATTCTTTCTCCGGCTCACGACCATCCTCCCAACACCTAAAATTTCAGACTTTCTGCCCTGACCAGCGGAATAGGATTTTTTTTTTTTTTTTCGGGGGCTCTAGGAGGCCTTCCTAATCTCCATTTGGGACGTACAACCTATGGTTAGAAAGATATTTGAGTCTACTTTAACTCTCTAGTTGAAGGTTTTGGCTATTTTTGGCTTGAAGGTTGTGAACATTCCTTTTTTTTTTTCACGAGATGTCACTCTGGAACTCTCTGGGACAAAATTGGTTTTTTGGTCTGGTTTGTCCTCCCTTTGCTCTCTGTATTGGCCACAGTTTGCCCTCACCCTGCTCTCCAACTTTCACCTTAAAGCTCTAGAGGATCTTTTTGGAGAAGAGCGAAATGGCCCAGAGAACGGCCTCTCTCTTCTTCTTTTCGTTCTTTCACTCTCTGTGAAAGCCCCCGGCCAAAATCCAAGAGCTCCCTTTTACCTGGTATCTCACTCGGTTCCCCCTTCAATTTCCTCTGCATTTTTACCTTTTTCCCCCTTCTGCAGCTCTGGTCTTTTCAACAAGGAACTACCTTTTATTTGCAAATTTTCAGCAAAGTCTGGTCCTTTCTCTTTGCTAAAACTATCTATGGAAGCCCCTTGACTTTTAGCCACTGACAGCCACGTCCACTTCCATTTTAAGCTAAACTCCCATCTGCAACTCCTCAGATTTGACCCCTGCAAGAGCTGGCTGCACTTCAGCGAGGGAGAGTTCCAGCTGCACACCACTTGGGTTGGTCTCCTCTAGTTCATTTTCTCTTTAGCTCAATTTCTAGCCTGATTTGGGCTAGAGGATGGCCGGTTCCATGACGCTTATGGTGTGCAAAATAACGTGGGATTAGTGGGTGATTAGAGGGCTGAAAGTGGAAAATGTGCAACTTGTGACAGACTGCACAGTCGCGCGGAAACGACGAGTACGAGCTCGTGCTTTTTTCGATTGGGCTGAAATTTTGATGGGAGATATTCAACACGTCAACATAGCTTGCATAAAAATTTCACGCCCAGCGGACATTGATAAACCTACTTTTGGAGGCCATAGATTACTGGATTTCGTCCAGGGGCCTGGTGTTAGATCAGCCAACGTCAGCTCTAGAAATGGCAAACCTGGGAAACTACACTTGGAGCTGGCACACAGACCATAGATCATTCGAAAATGCACTCGAAGATGTTCGTCATGATAACTGGTTTACAATTTCCCAGGTTCTTTTAAGCCTTCGATCGACCAGGGAAAGGAGTTTGAGACCAAGTGTGAACCGGAACGGTCGAGACTCTCTGGATTTTCCATTGACCGAAATTTTAGCCGTCGGGCCCGAGATTTTAATACTTCAATGTCCCAAGCTTAAAATGTAGATGAAAGACATTGGAACAAAGGGGCATAAAACGACGTAACGTGAGCGTTTTTTATTAGGGATCGAGTTGCGCCTATATTGGTACAATTTGATTACTATTCTTCATGAGATGCACAGGTGGCCTACACAAAATGAACCATAGCTATTAGTGAACTATCGTGCTTATGCTATATACTTATTAAAGGAACATGGCGAGAATAAGGAATGTAGAGTCATATAAATCCATTGTTTTTCACTTACCGGAGAACTTGATTCTTTAAATGGTTTTCTTTGAAAGATGCATGATGAACTCGTCGGCGAAATTCAAGAGTCAACAATGGCAAAATTGTGTCAAGTTTAAGTATAGAGTTGAAGGGAATTCTCATGTGGCAAGCATTACCTAAACTTTCTCCCGATTGTTGATATATGTATTTTGTCAATATGTATTGATAATTTTTGCATGCTATCTTTATCTGTGTTAGCATAACTATTGTCACTTATGATATCAATAATGTTGTAACTTATGTTATTTCTACAATGTGTTGGACCTATGTATGTGCATAAATACTATTTTTTTTAAAGTCCTACATTTAAAAAAATTGGAAAATGCTTAAATTAAACGTAGCTACTTGAAAGTTTTACAATTAAAATTTAGAAAGAATGCATACATGATAGAACATTGCAAAAGTTGAGTTCTAAACATATCAGCATCTTGTTCGGTTTGTTTTTATTTAGAATATGAATATCTTTGTTTAGTGCTATATTTTTTAGCTCAATTTTTTTAATGACTAAGTTAAAACTCAGAACCATTTTTATTATCCTTATTTGATGATAGTAAGAGTAAACACGTGAATAATAACACAATAAATCACTCATTTCAAAACTATTTGAAATTATATATAATGTTAGATTAATGGGAAATAAAATAACCAATATTTAAGATATCTAAAACTGACTAATTTTGTTATTTTTTTTTAAATTAAGTGATTTCTCTGTTTATTTTAATAATTTAATGTACTAGACTATTAAACTAAATTCAATTTAAAGTTACTGATTGATTTTTTTGTAATATTACTTGCCTTCACTAAAGGTCCCCGAATATTAGTCCAATGTGCAATGTTGTTCTTGAACCTTTAATTTATTCAATGGAGTCCCTAAATTTTGATCAAATGTATAATATTGTCTCTAAATTTTTATTTATTTAATGTGGCACATGAACTATTGATAAAAGTTCAATTTAGTCCCTAAATAATGTGAACATGACACAAATGGAAGGATTACACTAAACCTTAACAATAGTTTAGGGACTATATTGAATAAATTAAAAGTTCAAAGACGGCATTGCACACGAGCCAAAGTTCAAGGACCATATTACACAAATTAACAGTCCAACAGCGACATTATATACTAGATCAAAGTTCAGTGACATTTGTGCTATTATCCCTTTTTCAATTATACTGTTTTGCTCTCGATTGAATGAAAATCCTTATTGTGAGCTCTCTTAAAACCCTAATCTCTCTATCAGCAACCTCTCTCTCCCAAAGAAACCCTCCCTCAAAGAATCTTCACTTGCAGGCTCTTAGCTTCAATTTTTGAAGCTGAGATCCTTCTTTGCTCTACTTTTCCTTTTTAAGCTTCAATTTCCCTTTTTTTTTTCTCTTCCGATCTAATCTAAGAGTCTTCTTTCGCTCGTCATGGTGAATAGATCTGCTTGCAACTGAAAATTTTGTGAGAAAGTTGTCACTAATCCAGCTAATAGGATGCCCAAGACATGGTTTGCCTGACTTTTCCAAGATTTGACGAAAGCTTTTCTCTTCTGATTTAGGTGTGATATAAATCTAAGAGCTTTTCTCTCTCAATCTAAATCTAAATCTAGAAGTTTCTTAGAGGCATTTGATTTGTGATGATTCAACATATTGTTATTGCTGTCTCCATATGGTGATGGTGACAAGGAAGATGAGCTGTAGTTTCTGCAGGTGAAAATCTTAGCTTGTGCCCATCATTGATGGTTTTGGTGACTGACTGTCAATTCTTTTTCATGCCGTGAAAAATTTGATCTGTTAGGATGAGAGCGTGCTTATAATTGCACGTTGTGCTCTTTTGTATTCTAGGTTTTATTTTGTTTTACAGCTCTTTTGGAATTAGCTTTGCTTGGAAATTTTTGTATTCCTCATATGTTTGATTATGACAAATGGATGAAATTTTCTTTCAACGAAAAAAAATATACTTTGTATTTATATGAATTTTGTGAATCATAATGCAACATGTTAAATTGTTTTTAATTCTTTAGTCTTTTGACTCTATGATTTCATTGTAAATTTCATGTAAATGGAATTCAGAACTGCTTAACTATGAAACAACAAAAAATTCATGATATAAACACACAACTTTCATTCATTGATTATTTACTTTTATTGTAACCTTAAAGTGACAAAATTACAATTTGTTATATTTTAATCGTCTATGGTTTTTAAAATTTATGCGATTCTTTTCTAAATTAAGTGAATTCTTTATTCAGTATAATGTTTCTATATTACATTGAATGAAATCGCTTGAACAAATTAAGCTATTAAATTATTGATAGTTTATTGACTAAACGACATATATCTTTAGCTTTTGTTGATTGAATTCATGATAAGAAATTCTTTATCACTAAGTTAAATTACTCGCATCAAATCAGTTAAAATTCAAGAGTTTCTCAAATCTTTAATCTCTGCCGATCTATTGTAAACTAATTTATTTTAATTTTATCTTACTTAAATAAATTTTCTTGTAGGAAATATTCTTTATTTAGATTGTGAGAAATTTAATATGAAAAAAATATATATAGATGGGCGTGCGGGCACATACACACTATTTTCTAAATTATGTTCTTTTCATTATTCAATTTAATTGGTTCTTTTATATAGTAAAATGTTTTGTACGGTGTAATTTATTCTAAATTATGTTCTTTTCATTATTCAATTTAATTGGTTCTTTTATATAGTAAAATGTTTTGTACGGTGTAATTTATACACTTAAACGTAATAAATATAATTCAATTTTACTCAATTTAAAATAACAATTCATTAAAAGTCATTGCATATAATGCTGACTTGTTTTTGTAACTTTACATTGTGACGGGAAATCTTTGCGAAAATCACCACAAGACTTTCAATAAGTTTTTTTTTTTTTTTTTATCAAAAATATTAGCACATTCTTTCTTTCTTTCTTTCTTTTTGTCTAACTCCTCTCTTCTATGTACATCTAGTACTTTCATTAACTAGAGCAAAATTTGTGAACATCTGAACATAAAAAATATCTGGCACAACTCCAGAAGACGACAGGCTGGTAATAAGTCTAGGATCAACTCATAAAGTGCAAGTAACAGGCTATACTCAAACGAACCTGCAACAACAAACAGACCGAGCCTCATCACCCTATCAGGCACCCGAAACAATATGGACAAAAATCCGGAAATTGAACACCCTCCCCAAAATTGTTTCTTTTTGTGGAACGTATGCAAAAACGCTATTCCCACAAGAGAGAATCTCTTCTAGAGGAAAATTTTAGATGGCCCCATGCGCCCTCTGTGTCACCAAGCTCCAGAAACAGTAGAGCACATCTTCCTCCTTTGTCACTGGATAGCAGCCATATGGTCGGATTCGAGAATACAGAGTCGTATTTCAGACCAGAACATTACCAGTATGGATAAATTGATCGTGCAACGCATTGAATCAAGCACAGACCTACCTTCAAATGAGGAACTCGCGGGTGCACTGTGGTGTATTTGGAAATCACGAAATGCCCACATCTTCCAGTCCCGCCGACCAGAATCAAGCTTGGTAATTGAAAACGCATTCGCAATGAACACGAATTTCTTGAGATGGAAGGATGCAAGCTGACGAAAGCCCTTGGGACGTGAGGGCCAGAATTGAAGATTGCAAGAAGAAGGCTGGCCCATCTCGAATTCGTTTGCTTAGCCCAATGTTCAATAGCGGCAAATCAATTGGGTAGATTGAATAGTTAAGGCCCATCGGAAAAAATATAAGGACTTCTTTCCACTTGGCTCCCAACTTTGAATCAGTTCAGTAGTAGAAGATTAACCAACACGTTTGGATGGCAAGTTGGGCAATGCACAAAAAACGTTGGGGGCGAGTAGTAATTGTCCCGAAAAGCTAGTTCCTAACTTACCTTGCACGCAAAGGAAACAATTTAATCAAATAAAAAATCGTGGCTTGAAGACCTTGACAAATTCCAAAAAGATATGTTCCATCCACGAGCTTGTGGGGCTCAATTTTTAGATACCTTGACAAGGAGAAAAATTTATTACTTCTAAATGGTAGAAAAGAATGGGTTGACGGTCAAGGAATAAAACTCTTGTGTGAATTACATGCAGATGCATATTCGATTATTTACACTTTCAAATTTAACAAATAATTAGATCATTTAATTGGATTTTGAATTCTATATGATGAAATTTATGAGGTCAGTTGAGTGATGCAATAAAAATTTGATTGACAAAAACTTGATTTCAATGTGATTTTTAAAAACAATTCATTAGGATCCAAAATTGAGACAATAGCGTCGACCCACGCAATTAAAAAAGAGCCATTGATTGCCTTTTTTTTTTTGGCTCCAACATTGGAGAAAATATTCAGTGGTTCTCGAGAAAATGGTTTCTCCGAACATTGATTTCCTCTCATTGAAGGGAACTTTCGTTTTAATTTATTCCGGTGGAGCCAGTCCTTTTCGGCCTTTTCCTTTCGTCCTAATCCTCTTTCCCTGTCCGCCCCCCACTGCCTTGTTTTTTCGACATGACCCGACGTCTCTCTCTCTCTCCCCGCTCGCTACTCACGCGCCATACGCGCGCGCGTGCGGGTATTGGCTCGTGCGCGTACAATACCCCCACGCGTGCGACTTAGCCAAATATTGTTTCAATTTAACAAATAATTAGAGCCACTCCTTTTCGGCCTTTTCTTTCGTCCTTATCCTCTTTCCCTGTCCACTGCCTTGTCTTTTCTTGTCGACATGACCCAACGTCTATCTCTCTCTCTCTCCGCTTGCTACTCACGTGCCATACGCGCTCGCGTGCGGTTGTTGGCTCGTGCGCCGACAATACCCCCACGCGTGCGACTTAGCCAAATATTGTACTCGCTTGCAGACTGGGTCCAAAAAAGTCGATGGAAAAGGATCCATGGCGACTGGTGGATCAACCTGTTCTTACGTACGTTCTCTTTTGCTTTTACTTTAGTCAAGATTTAAAAGTTCCTTCACGTGGATCAACCAACATCTTTATAGAAAAACGTGATTGACAACCTACCGCGGAAAATTCCAAATATTGTACCCGCACGCGCGCAACTTAGCCAAATATTGCACTCGCTTGTTGATTGGGTCCAAGAAAAGTCGACGAAAAGGATACATGGCGACTAGTAGATCAACCCGTTTTTATGTACGTTCTCTTTTGCTTTCACCTTTAGTCAATATTTAAAAGTTCCTTCGCGTGGATCACCTAAGACCTTTATAGAAAAACGTGATTAGTACCTACCACAGGAAAAATTCCAAATAAAAATTCAAAGTATTTTCATTTCCTTATATATTCAAAGTGAATTTTATCACAAATAAAGAGTAAACCGATCATAATAATTTTAAATAAAAATCAAAAATGGTCATAACAGTTTTAAATAAGGGCCGAAGCAGTCATGACAGCTTCAAGTAAAGATCTGACCTCGTCGGTAGGTAAAATATTTCAGCCGATCAAAGATATTTTAGTCCAATATAATTTAAATTTTAAATATTATTAAAATTATATAATAAATTAAATTTAAATATTTATTTATTAAATTTAAAATTTAAGAAAAAGAAGTGGGGAGGAGGAGGGGGAATCAAGCAAGGGCTAAACCTAAGGCAAGAACGGGAACCGCCCGAACCGGACCAGGCCAGACCGACCGAACCGGCCAGGTTTGGGCGGTTCCCACGGCGGCGGTCCGGTTCCCTGTTCTAAATCTTGGAACCAGTGGCTGGTCGGTCCAGTTCCTGTTCTAGTGGGGACTGGATCGGACCCGACCAAACCTGACCGAACCAAATTTTTTATATATAATTTATATACATGAATTAATAGAATATACATACATGACAACTTATTGCAACTAAAATTGCAAATTTGAGATAAGAGAACAAGAGACCATTAAAATCCTTTTTGTTACTCTTTTATTTATAGAAAAAATCACATTGTTAGTTTCATCTTCTACTCGATGTGGACTAAGGCTCCAAAAGATTCACAAGGCACTTCAAGCCTCCAAAAGTCCCATATCGACTAAACATTCAAAGAGTAGAAGAGAGATTATCTATAAAATCTAAGCCAAGCACAACCTTTAGCCAAATTGTTCATGGCCTTCATGGTTAAATTTAAGTGTGAAACACGTGAAGTGTGAATCACACAAGTTGAGTTTAAATATTTTGCACGTGCTCAAGAACCGAATTGGATTGATCGGTCCCAAACGCTGGCCACTTTACACAAAAAGTAGAGGAATTTTGTTGGACGGACGGACCGGGAACCGATTGGTTGGTCTGGGTTCCCGGCCCTAGGACCAAACGGTTGGCCCACTTGTTCGCAATTTTGGGAACCGATGCCCCTGGCCCGGCTCCCGATTCCGAGGTGGAACCTGGACCGAACCGAACCGATCACCTTGGGGCTAAACCCTCACTGTTGCCACTGCCCCCACCATTGCCAGGAAGGGGGATAGTTGGGCGGTGGTTGGGCGGCGACAGTGATTCCCTGCCCCCTTCCCTTTTCTTTTTAATTTATTTTTTATCTAATATAGAAGAAGAAAGAAAAAAGGAAAAATTTCAAAAATTAAAGGACCAAATTATCCGTATCAGTCTATGCATTATACCATTTTTTTAGACTGATATAATAATTTTACACTCTTATTTGAAACAATATCCACTTTATGCATTTTTTTTTTTAAATAATAACACTTCAAACCTTTATTTAAAATAAAATATACTTCAAGTCATTATTTGAGAAAATAAATGTACTTTATGTCCTTATTTAAAATTTTCCCCATATAAATACTAGCTCTATTGTTTTCTAATCTAATTTCCTAAAACAATCCTCAAACTTTAGGTGAATCTTAATTCTGCATCTACTTTCTTTTTTTTTAAATCACCAGCTTTTAATAGTCTCAAATCTATACTGTGTCCAAAAATCAACACGAATTTCCTTAAAATTATCAACATCAGGAGACTGTCATTATTCCATACGAAAGTGAAGGTATTGATAAAAATACAAGATTTGATAATAAATATCTAATTGGTCCTAATGTTGATCATTTCAAAGAAATAAGCAGTGATTTTTGGATGCAGGGTAGATTAATGATTGTAGTGAAAGTTTGAGATCTTTTTCTTGAGATAAAGAAACGTTTGGAATATAATTGAGATTGAATCTTAAATTGAGTGTTTTTTCATAAAATTTTTTTTTTTTTTTACCTACTCCCTCCATCGAGGATCAAGTGAGGTTTACGAACTTTTTCGGTTGCAAGGTCTACGAACTCAGATTGTGGAATTAAGGTTTGCTTGTGCTGCTCCTCTCTTTTTATAGCAAAAATAAGTGCTCCTCTTAAGTGGTAGTGGGAGCCGGGAAGATCCGGTTTGGTTTAATATTTTTCCGTCCTTGCTTTATATTTTATTCCCTTTTTTTCGTTTTTGTTATCTGGTAATGCTGCTAAATCAGTTTATGGCCCAAAGGTTGGAAGTGAGTTTTCTTTATCACGTGGACCGACTAATCACATCAACGGTGGTTGGAATAGCTTGCAAATTCCAACCACTTCACCTACTTAATTGCCCCAGCCTCTCCTCGTGTCTCCATCGGAACAGAATGATTTCTTGTTCTTGCCCGTATTCCTTTTTCCAATTCCAATCTTGATTAGTTTACAAGATTAAATGGCCAATTCCTCTGGATCCTCAATTTGATTGTTTTGCAAGAATGTAGGGCCGACTCTCAATTTCATATGAGAGGAACTCAAAATAAGGGATTTCTTTCGATGTTTTGCACCTTATTTTGGTCTTGATTAGAATATATTGATTAAAAAAAGAGTATATGTATATAGATCAATCCTTGTATTTCTCATTTAATTATTATTTAATCATTTTGTTATTGTTGTTTCCATATGACGATGGTAGAACGTTGAATCTACACGTGTACCGCAAGTTGTAATTTATGGAGGGAAAATCTCGGTGCATGTCCATTATAAAAGTTTCGATGATCGGCCGTTGATTTTTTTTATGCCGTGACAAATATGGTTTTATGGGATGAGAGCTTCCTTTTAACCGCAAACTATGCTATTTTATTTTCAATGTTTTGTTTTGTTCAGCTATTTAGGGATTTGCTTTGCTTGGAAGTTTTCTATATTCCTCTCATGTTTGATTATGGCAAATGAATGAATTTTTGTTTGCCAAAAAAAAAAACCCACTTTGTATTTATATGAATCTCTATGAATCACTATGCAACATGTTAAATTATTTTTAGTTCTTTAAGTCTTTTGACTCTGTAATTTCATTGTAAATTTCATGTAAATGGATTTCAGATTTACTTGATTATGAAACAACAAAAAAGTCACGTTAAAAATATACAGCTTTTATTCATTGATTATTTACTTTTATTGTAACATTAAAGTGACAAAAACACGATTTGTTATATTTTAAATAGTCTATGATTTTTTAAATTTCTGCAATTCTTTTCTAAATTAAGTGAACTTTTTATTCAGTATAATGTTTCTATATTACATTGAATGAAATTGCATGAACAAATTAAGCTATTAAATTATTGATAGTTTATCAACCAAACAACATATATCTTTAGATTTTGTTAATCGAATTCATGATAAGAAATTCCTTTTATACACTGCGTTAAATTACTTGCGTCGTATGAGTTAAAATTCAAGAGTTTCTCGAATATTCAAACTGCCGATCTGTTGTAAACTAATTTATTTTAATTTTTATCTTACTTAAATAAATTTTATTGTAGGAAATATTATTTACTTAGATTAAGAGAAATTTAATAGCAAAAATTATATATAAACCGGCATGCGCACATGCACATTATTTCTAAATTATGGTTTTCGGTTTTTCAACTAATCAATCCGTTGTGAGCTCATGTTAAGCAAATTTAGCAATAGCAAAAAAGGCTACGTAAACTGTATGTATGTATTTTTTATACAACGCATATCTTATTTTATCTTTTCATTATTCAATTTACTTAGTTTCCTTGTTAAGTAAAGGATTAATACTCGAAAAATCCAAACCCAGACATCTGTGACAAATTTACCCAAAACTATTTTAAAAACCTCAAATTGGTATACTTGTGACAAATTTACCATCTATTAGTTTTTGTTAAATTTTACCGTCAAATTATTAAGTTAAATTACGTTGGTTGACCTGGAATATCAATTTGAGATTTTACGCTCCGTTTATCACAGTTTACAATTATTGTGATTTTTTTGTGATATTAATCAAATTTAGTGAAGGGTATATTTGTCACAAATTTATCAGTTTTGGGTTTTTTACGGTCGAATAAATTAGTTTAGGGTAAATTTGTCATAAATGTACAAGTTTATGGTTTTTTATGGTCAATTGAGGTAAATTTGTCACAGGTGTATCGGTTTGAGGTTTTTCAGGGTATTATGCTCATTTGTTTTCGTAATATTTTTCCGTTGCAATGGGAAATCTTTTCCAAAATCACTGCAAGACTTTAAATAAGTTTGGATGGCTAGTTAGGAAATCACAAAGATCGTTGGGGGTAAGAAGTAATCCTCCCGGAAAGCTAGTTCTTAAATCACATTTCAAAAAGAAATGTCCCATGCATAAGCATGTGGGGTTCAGCTTTTAGATACCATGACCATGGGAAAAGCTTTATTACTTCTAAATGGTAGAAAACAACGTGTCAACAGTCAAGGGAAAAACACTGCTTGTGAATTATATGCAAGATAAGTATTTCATTATTTGCACCATAAAATTTAACAAACATTAGATCATTTAATTGGTTTTTTGAATTCTATATGACATAATTTATGAGGACAGTTGGGCTTCATTATAAAAAATTTGACTGACAAAAACGTGATTTCAATGTGATTTATGAAATTAATTCGCTAAGATCTAACATTGAAATTCTAGTGTCTATCAAAAAAAAAAAAAAAAAAAACTTCATTGAATACCTCTTAGTGAGGGGAACTTTTGTGCTTCCAGTGAAAATTTGAATTTTCTTTTTATTTCCCAACTTTATTAGAATGTGGGTCAATTCATGGATCCTGTACATTGTCTCGATCCTCGATTTGAGCATTTCTCTTTATTAAAAAGGTAGGCTCCACTGTAAAAATCAAATGTAATTTAATTTAATTTAATTCTGGTGGAGCCGCTTTTTTTTTGACTTTTGTCTTTCTTCCTTATCCTCTTTTGCTGCTCACCACCCACTGCCACCATCTTTTCTTGTCGTCGTGACCCGACGTCTCTCTCTCTCTTCGCTAACTACTCACGCGCCACCCACGCACGCGCCGGAGCTCACAGCCACACGCGCGACTTACCCAAGCTCGGTTGTAGATTGCATCCAAGAAAAGTCGATGTAAAGGGTAGTCCATCGGCGACTCTACGGTAATATTCTAATTTTTTTGTATAAAAAATAGAAAAATAATTAGATAGTAGACGTGGAACAGAAATAATAAATAAAAAATAACTTTTTACTCTCGAAGATAATTCATGAAATAAGTTATTTTCTTGCTCTCAAGAACAATTTCTTGAACAAGTTATCTTCTTTCTTTTTTTTTTTTTTTGGTTGAGAACCTCCAGGAACCCGTAGTTCGACAAAATGGTAAAGCAAACTCTGGGGGCGACGCAATGGAGTGACCCACCACCCCGACGTCGCACTTAAGACTCGTGCAGCCAGTGGGATTCGAACTCCTCTCCTCCCTCGCAAAGGATCATGGGAGTCTTATCCAACTGGGCCATCTTCTTAACCGATTATCATCGTTGCCGCCGCTGTCGCCGGTCACCGTCATCGCCTGTTGGAATAAGAGGAAAAAAAGAAAAATTTCATAAATTATTAAAAAATTAAAAGAGATTTTATATCACAAAAAAATTTAAAAATCATATCAAACGCATTCTTATTTATTTTTATGCGAGAGTATAATTTTATTTAGTTACGAAATGCATTTTTCTAATCAGAAAATTCCAAAATAGAAATAAAAAAAATTATTTATGAAATTATTTTCAAGAATAAAAATATTATCAAACGCACCCTAGATCAACCGGTTTATAAGTACGTTCTCTTCCATTTTACTTCATCAAAATATAAAAAATTTCTTCACCTAACCCATTTATAAAAAAAAGTCATTGATCACCTACTGCTCTTAAGTACCCTTTCTTTTGGTTTTTTGGTTTGATTCTCTTGAAAATCATCAATTTAGGTTCAATCTCAATTCTGCTCCAAAATTATTTTATCTAAAAATTTCACTAACTTTCACTATAATCCCAACTTTATCTCGTGTCCAAAATTGCAACTAATTTTTTCAAAATTATCAATATCAATAGACTGTTGTTACTTTATATGAAGGTAAGCATGTTGATATCTAATTGGCCCCAATGTTGATAATTTTAAAGAAAAAAGCAGCAATTATTGGACATTAGGCAGATTTGAAACTATAGTAAAAGTTTAAATGAATTTGGAACATAATTAGGACTAAACCTAAAATTGAGGGTTTTTTAAGGAGAGAGAGCCTTCACTTTTTCTTTGCCTACTTTATCCATCCACAAACTCAAGGTACGGTTTAGAAAAGAAAAAATTACTGAAAAAATCCTAGACTTATTATAATTAAGACTAAACCTAAATTGAAGGTGCGGCTTAGAAAAGAGAAAATTATCAAAAAAAATTTAAATTTATCGTAATTGTGTTGATTTGGTTCTAAACATTTTTTATGTCAGTTTAGTTCATTCAATTAATTTTGACTAGCCGGTATTAATATTGATATTTTTTAATATTATTTAATTTTGAATTTTTTATTTTCTTCCTACTTTTCCTTTTGCCCCGCGGTGGCTGGATAAAAAAGGGCACGTCCCTCCAAATGTAATCCATGGCATAGATCAATGCTTTATCAGGTACTGTCTCTTTCACGACCACAAAAAAAAAAAAAAAAAAAGGTATTCTCTCTTTTATGAAAAAAAGAAAGTACTGTCTGTTTTTGTTTTTGTTTTTCTTTATCTTCTCCTTTCACCATTAAAGAAGGCGCATGCTCATTGGTTCTCTTTTTTGGTTTCCTTTATTAATTAGGAAAAGCAGGTCAAGTTAAAAAGGCCCCTGTCCCCTCCCTGCAGAACTCCTTGTCCTCCCGAGTAGTGTTGCTCTAGGCAATCACGCGCACAATTATTTTGAGCTTTCCGTGCAGCATGCGTAGCAGCCGTTAGATCGGCATGAAGAGTCTTGGGCCGTTGGATGGCAAGAACGCGGACGCGGAGTAGAGAGCGACGTGTGTTGGTGACGGCTTAGGCTGCGTTTGTTTTTATTTCTTTTTTCTGTTTCTAAACATTTTTTTTGTTTTTTTGTTACTGGGAACAAAAAAGGAACAGAAACGCGTTTGGGTGTGTTTTTGTTCGCTTTTTTGTTTTTGTAAACAACAATGTGGAACAGAAATAAACAAAAAAATTTTGTTTTTATTTTAAAACACATTTGAAGAACAAAAAAGGAAAAAATTCTTTTCTATTTCTTGCTCAGCCCTTCGAACGCCGCCTCTCCTCCTGCATCTTCTCTACCGTCATCTTCTCCGGCGCCTCCCACTCTCCGGCGCCGACAGCCGCCTCTGTCTCGAGACCATCCGGCTTCTCCACCGTCGGGGCGTCGCCGGTAGGGGTGAGCGGTTCGGGTTAGGTTCGGCCCGTCTGGAACTGGAACCTACTCGGGCATACAGGGTTCCTCAAATGAGGAACCCTAACCTACCCAAGCAGAGAACCCGGAACCTACCCGTCGGGTTCCAGGGGTCGGTTCCAGGTTCCAACAGGTTCTTTTTTTTTTTTTTTTTTTTTTTTTCAGATTTCAACTATAACGTACGCGCACGTTACCAAAAAAAAAACTATAACGTACGCGCACGTTACCAAAAAAAAATATATATATATATATAACGTACACGCACGTTAACAAAAAAAAAAAACTATAACGTACGCGCACGTTACCAAAATATATATATAAAACGTACACGCACGTTAAAAAAACTATAACGTACGCGCACGTTACCAAAAAAAAAAAAATATAATGTACGCGCACGTTACCAAAAAAACTATAACGTACGCGCACGTTACCAAAAAAAAAAAAATATAACGTACACGCACATTACCAAAAAAAAAACTATAACGTACGCGCACGTTACCAAAAAAACTATAACATACGGGAGGGCGTCCCGGGTCGGGACTCGGGAGTCGGTACTCAAGAGTCAAGAGCAGAGCAATAGATGTGAGGTGAGCAGGGGAGGGGGTTCCTTTTGGAACCCTAACCGGTTCCGCGACCGGCGCCCGGCGGCGGCTCGGGGCGAGCGGCGAGCGGCGTCCGGCGAGAGTTTCGCAGGGTCGGGACTCGGGAGTCGGGACTCAAGAGTCAAGAGCAGAGCAATAGATGTGAGGTGAGCAGGGGAGGGGTTCCAAAACCGGTTCCAAACCGGTTCCGCGACCGGTTCCGGTTCCGGTTCCGCGGCCGGTTCCGGTTCCGGTTCCGTGACGGTTCGGTTCGGCCCGGCCCGAGTGGAACTGAACCGAGGAACGGATCGCGGTTCCGGAAAAATGGAACCGGGAACCGGAACCGTCCTTTAAGAACCGGGAACCGCGCTCACCCCTAGTCGCCGGGCGTCGTCGGCCCTGTGCGAGGCCGAGCGCCGCCGGCCCCCGGCGAGGCTCGGCCTCGCCTTGGCTAGGCGAGCTCGGGCTCGCCGGATCCGGGCGAGCTCGCCGGCCTCGTGGGGCCGGCGAACCTTGCCGTGGCCGGGCGAGGCCGCCGCCAAAAGAAGAAAAAAAAAGAAAAAAGAAAAAGAAAATTAAAAAATTAAAAGAAATAAAAAAAGAATACAAATTTACCAAATGTGTTTTCGTTCATTTTTTATTCCCGAAACAAGTTTACCAAACGCGTCTTTTTGTTCAAAATTGTTAAAGGAACAAACACTTTTTTCTATTTCTGTTCCCTGGAATAATTTTTAAACGAAATATTACTAAACGCACCCTTAGAATTGTGTTTGTTTGTATTCTTTTTTTTATTTATGAACAGATTTTCTGTTTTTTTGTTCCAAATCTGCTCTTTTGTTCTAACAAAAAAAAAAGCAACGTAAACAGCAAAAAAAAAGTTGTTTGCTTGTTTAACAAAACAAAGAACAATTTTTCTCTCTCTTCTCTTTTCTTTTCTTTTATTTTTTTCCTTCTTTTCTTCCTCTTCTTGCTTTGGCCGGCGGCCTCGCAGTGGTCGGGCGAGCCCGAGCTCGCCCCAGCCGGCCGCGAGGCTCGCGAGCTCGGGCTCGCCCGATCCGGCGAGGCCGAGCTCGCCCAGCCCAAGGCGAGCCCGAGCCTCGCCCAACCACGGCGAGGCTCGGCCTCACGGGGGCCGGCGAGCCTCGCCGTGGGCGGGCGAGGCCGCCGGCCCTCGTCGGCGGTCGGCCGCCCACATGGCCGAGGCCTGGCGACCGGCCAAAGCAAAAAAAAATGAAAAAGAAAGAAAAAACTGAAAAATAAAAAAACATTAAAAATTAAAAGAAATAAAAAAAGAACATAAATTTACCAAACATATTTCTTCTTTTTTTTTTATTTAAAAACAAGTTTACCAAACACGTTTTTTGTTCAAAACTGTTCCCTAATGTAAATAGTTTTTCTATTTTGCCCCTAACAAAAACAACAAAAACACAAACAAACGCACCTTAATGACCTAGGAAGACATTTTGCATTAAAATATTTTGTACATATGCCAAGAACCAAAACTAAACAAGCCTACCTCATTGTAACTTTTTGCATTTGCGGTCAGTTCATCTCTCTCTTTATCCTGCACGCATCTTTGTAATGGAGAAGGAAAAAGAAAGAATGTGCCACAAGTAATGATTAACAATTAGTCTTTAAATCTCGTAGAACAGAGGAAGGGGACCAAAGGAAAACAAAAAAGCCTAAAAAAAAGGCCAATATTCATGTATATGGTCTTAATACTCCAAGTCATTTTGCGATTGTAACCACTAATCAAATCGTGCCCTCACATGTCCAAATCGAAGCTCAGCAAAAGGAACCAGATTCTACTATCATACTTGTATTCTTAATTATTTTCACAATTACAATACGCAGAACACTACACTAAAGATAGAGAATGATATACAATTTGCTCAAAATACAACGTTGAACGTTTTCGGCTTATTCTGTATTTTCCCTCCAACCCTTTTGGTTTCCATGATCTTCTTTTATATAGTTATCTTTAATATTCCCGTAAGATAGTCCTGAGATTCTTCACTAACTGCCGTTCTAAAATCAGATTGCCCATGCAGCCCTTTCTTGTGATCATTAGCAAAATTTTCCAAAATATATTCTGCCACTGTCATCACATTGCCGATAGCTCTGACAATTCTAACAAAAGTTGTTTCCAGTTTTCTAATAATCTATGGTTCTCTTGCTGTGTTGTTCCAACTACCAACGGCTATATTTAAGTCTCCAACGAACATCTCTGGATGAAAGTTATCCCAGCATTGTCAGTGACTTGATATTCTCGTAAGTGATATAAACATTGTCACGAGTCGATTATCATGGTCAGATGCTGTTTACGGACAAGCCATACAATATGACATCTTGCAATCTCTTTTCCACTGAAGTCACATGGATATTATCGCCATCCTTAATAAATCATCACAAATATAGGCCCCGTTTGGTTCAACTTTGGGGAAATGCATTTGTATTTCCCAAAGTATCTTTGACTGAATGGGCATTTTGTGAAGGCAAGAGTGTTTGGACACTCAAAAATGTGTATATTTTGCAAAGCAACTTTAGGTTGAAAAGAAAAAGGAAAAAAAGAGAAGAAAAGAAAAAAAGGGAGGAGATGCAGCTAGGTGGGAGAGGGGAAAATCGTCGGGGAGGTGGCTCGACAGTGGTGCCGATGGTGGTGGGAGGCGGGCGGCGGCGGCGGCGACGGCAGTTTGGGGGGGGTCATGCGACCTCGGGGCGAGCTGGGTCGCGCGACCTCGGGCGACGCCACCGCGACCTCAAGCGAGGTGGCTTGAGGTTGGGCAACCTCGAGCGTCGCTGGGTCACTCGACCTCGGGCGACGCCCGTCGTGACCTCAAGCCACCTCGCCCGAGGTCGTGCGACCTCGGGCGAGGCTTCCTAGCGGCCGATCTCAAAGCTCGCGGCCGAGCGCCGCCCATCGCGCCCACCAGGTGAGCTTCACGGTGGAGTAGCAAGGCCGAAGAAGACGATGAACAGTGTCTTATGAGGGCAAAAGAGGAAAACACAATTATAATGAGGGCAATATTAGAAAGGAAAAAAAAAAACTCATTAAACCTTATATCAGCATTCCACAAAGCATTCCAAATGCAAAGATTTGGCCAATGACACCTTCAAATCCGAATCAAATGTCTAAAATTTTTCATCTTTGGGAAAAGTTCTAACGCTAAACCAAACGGAGCCATATGCAATTTTCATAATAGATATTATTTCAATAATAGCTTTGTGATCATTAAAATTCCTATGGATGTTTCTCCAACAATGTTCCTCATACCATCCCACAAATGTGATAAAGGCATTGTATTGAATTTCTCGAGTAAAGTAAATATCTGCACAAGCAATGATTACCAGTGAAGCATACTTAAACAAAAGGTTTACAGAGATCTTCAAATGAAGTCGCCTGTATTATTAATTTTTAGCTCTTCAACTCACTCCTAAAGTTTCTTATTCATTTTTGACATGTAGTTTAGGGCAATGCCTAGCAAGACAGTTGGTCTTGATTTGTCTCTTTTCTAATCGTTGCAGTAAATAGATTCGTTTACATGGTTGTTGTAGCTAAACATGGTGGAGAAGAGGAACCAAATTCCGAAAAGACTGAATATCAAAAGTCAAAAGCGTTAAGAGTGATTTCTTGTTTCTTTTTTCAGGCAAGAAAATATCCTTAACAATGTATCTTTTTACATCTTTCATATATTTGTATGAAAATCTTCTCTTCAAGGCATAGTCTTACTTGTTTTAACATGGAATGCATAGTTGCACGAACGCATGCTTCGCTTCAAGACAGAACATTAAGAAAATGAACATCTCTTCTCTTTTTTGTAATAGTATTTTATATTACGTACTTTAAAAAGTCTCTTTGTCATATATTCTTGGATTCCTCCACTCATAGAGATAAAAACCCTACCCCTTAATGTTGAGTTGAGAGTCGAAGCAAAACAGCTAGTTAGTTGATTTCATTGAGATAGTACGCGTGTTTTAAATAGTTTGTTCATTGGACCAACACCTCTTTTCAAAATATTGAGTTTAAGCTGTAAGTGGACATATCTTGTTGAATTAAATGGTAGTTTGGATTATGTCATTTTGAGTTTGTAGACCTTGCTTGATCTTCGATGGAGGAAGGAGGTAAAGGAAAAAACAGAAGAAGCGATACATGAAAACGCGTTAGGTAATAAGTGACTAATTTTTAATGAAAGCGTTAAGTGATTCACATTATAATAAAGTTGGAAAAAAAAATTCAATGTTCAATAAAAGTCGAAAGGTTCCCTCGATAAAATAGCATGTAGGTAATTGATGAATTTTTTTTTTCATTATTTGGGTAGTTATCATTGTTTGAATATCAAATGATAATGAATTGCTTTCATAAATAACATTGAAATTAAGTTATTGCCAATCACATTTTTATCGAATAGTGCAACTAACCTTATGAATCATGGTATAGAATTCAAAATCCGATTAAATGATTGACTAATTGAACATTTGATGGTGTAGATAAACATTTGTTGTGCATCTAATTCACACATAAAGTTCCTTTCGCTCCATTGCGCGTTCTATCACGGAGGGGGCACGGGAGGTCTATAGACATTAGGCAGCAATATGGATTGCACTTTCCACATGACCAAGACTCTTGACGTGAGTGGAGTATATGAACAGGTTCGTAGAATGTTGTCAATTGTGAATCTTTGGCATATTCCATTAAACTAATCTTTTGATGCACATTTGAATTTTTAACTTTAGGTTTGAATTACCAGCACAATTATTATAAGGTTAATACTCCGAAAAATAAAAAACTAACACACATATGACAAATTTACTCAAAATTAATTTTTTGATCATAAAAAACCAAAAATCGGTACACATTTGACAAATTTACCCCAAACTTGTACACTTGTGACAATTTTACGCTCTATTAGTTTTCATTAACTTTTACCTTTGTCAGATTATTAAGTTGAATGACACATGACAGTTGATTGGTGTACCAATTTGGGATTTTACTCCCCGTTTGTTACAGTTGTACAATTTTTGTGATTTTTTATAGGTATATTTGTCACAAATATACCAATATGAGGTTTTTTGGCGATTGAACTAAGATAAATTTGTCACGAGTGTGTCGATCTGAAATTTTTTTATCATTTGAGGTAAATTTGTCATAAATATATCGATTCGAGATTTTTCATGATCAAAAATTAATTTAAAATAAATTTATCATACGTATATCAATTTAAATTTTTTCAAAATATTAACCCGTTATTGCACGCTTTATTTCTGAAGCATTATGCAGAAGTTGAGTGGAAGCTACCAGGTGCTTTTTAACTCGACTTGCTTTTTCTATTGATAAAACATAGGAAAGAAAAAACCAGCCAGCAACGCAAATGCCCCTTGTCGGTAAGCATATTCTCCACCAATTTCTTTAATAAAAGTCAGATTGGCGATAATTTCTACTCTCGTATTGCAGAACGGATGCGCTGGGTCATTGTCTGATCCGATTCATAATATCGCGAAGTAATAAACTAATCATTTTGCCTGCGAGATCGAAGAAAAGGTCTACTAGAAAAAAATTAGGTTAATGTGCTGCTAGATTTGAAACGTCCGTCTTGATGAAAGCTCAGTCATTCTATGTTTGGCCCTCTCCTTTGTGTTTAGTCTTCTTCTTTTCTAATTAAGTGGATACTCATTAGGGGTGATCGGGTCCAGGGTGGGTAGGGTCTGCACAGGCCTGCACCCGATCCCGTTATAACCTAGGTTTCTTTTCTGACCCTATACCCAACCCCGTACCCGACCCACCTGTTTTCCGATCCAGCCTGGTGGCCAACCCTCGTTTCCATTGGAAACTTTTTTGCAATCTTCCGATATCCTATACGACTTTGAATTTTATATTAATAAGCGGAAAATAACGTAATCCTCCTAATTTATATTGAGACATTAAGCACTGGTAATAAATTAATACATAAACATTTGGAATAAACGAAAAAATTAAAGATCCATAGGGCTAATTATAATAAATAAAATCATAAGGCAAAGAATTAACATCAAACATGGGTCTAATATTAGTCTTATTCCCATAACTACTACATGAAGCTACTCATTTATTCAAGATAACTCTTTATACAAAAGAGAAATTAGGCGGCCAATCCATGTGATACACAAGAATTTGGTGGCGACAAACACCGTCCGTCCATCGACGGTGCGAGAGGGAGCCGGTGAGGGAGGGAAGCAAGTGAGGAAGATGAATGACAAAGGAGAAGTGCTATGCGTGTTTGAGAGGCAAAGAGGAAAAATATCGTGTGATTGCGAGTAAAAATAAAAATAAAAAAAAAAAAAGGTTTTGGACCTCTACTTACAAAACCGGTCCAAGAACCGGTTCCAAAACCGGTCCAGGAACCGGTTTTCGGGTGGGTAATCACTCGGATCTCGTTCCCGGACCGGTTTAAACCGGTTCGAATTTTGGGAACCCGTTCCAGGACCGGTTTCAATGGGAACCGGGTTCGACTCTGTTTCGGGTGGGTAGGTCAGAACGTGGTATACCCGGTCCGGTTGCACACCCCTAATACTCACTAGGGGCGAGCATGTCAGACCACCCGGATAGGGAACCACCCAGACCGAATTCAAATGACCGATTTGATCCGACTCCCAATTCCATAAAAATGGAACCGATGATTGTTGGTCCGATTCCCGGTTTTGGGAGAGAACCAAACTAGACTAGACCGACTCTTTTTTATTAAAAATATATATTTAAATTTCTTTTAGCAACAACTCTTGTATCTTTCTTAATTTTTACTTTTTTTTTGTTAAGTATCGGTTCCATGAGACCGAACCGGATCAAACTGGACCGGTCGACCAGTCCGATCGTCAGTTCTAGGACCATCCGGTCCGGTTCTTAGTCCTAAAAATTGGGAATCGGTCCTCTTGGTCCAATTCTCGGCTCCTAGGTAGAATTGGACCAGATTGATAACCGAGCACCCCTAATTACTCGCTCATTCTAAAAACTTAATTCAATCTTAATTTTGTCCTAACCTTATTTTCATTCAAAAAAATTATAAACTTTTACTATAATCTCAAACCTATTCTTACATCCAAAATTGTTGTGTATTTTTTTTGAAATTATCAACATCAAGGTCCGTTCATTTTCGTTTAAAATTAGGGTTAATACCCCATAAAATCCCAAACCGGTACATCCGTGACAATTTTATTTCAAACTGTTTTTTTAACCACCAAAAACCTTAAACTGATATACCATCGACAAATTTACCATAAACTGGTACACTTGTGACAAATTTACCCTCTATTAGTTTTCGTTGAATTTTACTGTCAAATTATTAAGTTAAATGACACACGACAGTTGATTGGTATATCAATTTGGGATTTTACGCTTCGTTTGTCACAGTTTACAATTTTTGTGATTTTTTTGTGGTATTAATCTAATTTAATAGATGGTTTATTTGTCACAAATTTGCCAATTTGAGGTTTTTTTGCAGTCGAATAAATTAGTTTGTGGTAAATTTATCATAAATGTACTAGTTTAAGGTTTTTATTGTCGGTCGAGGTAAATTTGTCGCTTAGCCTACTGGGTTTGGGGTTTTTTCATGGTCAAAAAAAATAGTTTGCGATAAATTTGTCGCATGTATATTAGTTTGGAATTTTTAAAGTATTAACCCTTAAAATTATAGGAGTCTCCTGATATTGATAATTTTGAAAAATCAGTTACAATTTTTGCACGTGGATGATACTAAATTTGAAGATTTTCTTTTAAATGAAAAAAGTTTGAGATGGAATTAGGATTAATCAGAAAATTGAGGGTTTTTTAAGAAATTAGGCTAAAAAATAAAAGAGACTGTACTTAAATGTGTTCGGTAATCGATGACGTTTTTCATAAACGCTTTAGGTAATTCACACGAAAGAAATTCTTAAATTTTGACTAAAAATAAAGCAAAAGAGAACGTACATAAAAACGGGTCGATCTACCGGTCGACATGGAACATCTTCGTCGACGTTTCCTGGACCCATTCTACTAGCGAATCCAATAATTGGGCAAGTCGCGCGTGGCTTGCGTGCGGGCACGCGCGGGTGCGTGGCGCGTGAGTAGTGAACGAAGAGAGAGAGAGACGTCGGGTCACTGTAGACAAGACAAGAGAGTGGCAGTGGGTAGGTGGTGAACAGGAAAAGAGGAAAAGGATGAAAGACAAAAGTCCAAAAGTCCAAAAAAGTGGCTCCACCACAGTTTTTTTGGAAAATTAAAATATATTTGATTTTTATATTGGAGCCTACCTTTTTAATAAAGAGAAATAATTAAAATCGAAACACTGTACTGGATCGATAAAGTGATCCACGTTCTACTAAAATTGGAAATTAGAAAGAAAATTCAAATATACACTTAAGTTTTCATTTATTTCGCAAGGGAAATGAATGGAATTAGAATTTTTTTAAATATGATAATTTATATTATTTACAGAAATAAATGAATTAAGAAACATTTTTATTATCCATGAAATTTTTCAATCATCGTTAACATTGATTATAAAAATATTTTCCATCAACTATTTAAAAATACAAAAGCTCCCTCCCTAAAAGTTAATCAATGACTCTTAATTATTTGGGTAGATATTCTTTTTCCGATGTTGGATTGTAATAAATTCTTACAAACCACAATGAAAATCGCAGTTTTCATCAATCGCATTTTGTTACATAGCCTAGTTAATCTCATGAACTATATGATATCGAATTTAAATTCTAATTAAGGCTCCGTTTATTTCGTAAAAAATAAATAATTTTAAAAATCTTTTTAAGAATAATTGCTTAGATAATCAATTCACGTCTAATTATTTCTGTAGACGATGAAATATTTTCTGATCATTCATTTTTGGAAGCATTGTAAGTGATCATATTTACAAAATCTTTCTAAATCATTCATCTTTTACGAAATAAGAAGAGCCTAAATAATTTAATATTCATTTGGTCCAACTCATGACATTAAATTGAGTCGTTTATCGGAGTCAACCCCAAACGTAAAATGGAGTAATGATAAGCAGAGGGAAAATTTCACCAGAATCATCGTACGTGTGTCGTGCGCGTAATTCCCACAAACAACTCTCATTGAGTCTCTGCACATACTCTATCCTTTTTTTGTTGTTGCTTTACAAACCGTTAAAATAGGATTTGGCCCATCTTATTTGAAAGTTGTCGTTTAATAGATTTCCATACCAAAGCTGAATCCAGATAGAAAATGATCTTAAAAAGGATATAATGAAATTTTTTTATTGTTTTCAGCAGAGGAATGGATTATCAAAATAAATGAGATTCATTTTTCTTTATCTTTATAAATTTTCTTTCATTAATTATTAACATGAGTTTCTCTAGGACGAAGAAGTAACAAAGTTTTTATCATAGGTATGGTATCTGCGGATTGAGTCCCACATATTTATTGATGAAATAATTTTTTTTTTTTGGAATTTGCAAAAGTTGTCAAGCAATGATTTTTTTTTGTTGATTGAATTAATTCCATGGCGTCCGTACAGCGTGCTATAAAACGGTCGGTGATGATAGTGCATTGAGCACGCATCCCCCAAACTCCCACTTTAGATTTTTTATCCTCTTCTTTGGGAGAAAATA
The DNA here is from genome assembly GCA_014182565.1 of Eucalyptus marginata. Lineage (NCBI taxonomy): Eukaryota > Viridiplantae > Streptophyta > Magnoliopsida > Myrtales > Myrtaceae > Eucalyptus > Eucalyptus marginata. The sequence goes on along the minus strand of CM024587.1, from coordinate 33,547,943 downwards.
TGTCCAAAAGTTGGGGTGCGGTTTGACGCGGGGCGATGAGCAGTGCGCACCTTCCGTGTCTTTTCCTTTTCCTTTAACGTGATGATAACACGGAATATTGATTTGATGCCCATCGGCGGAAGGTGCGCGGAACCATTATTGCAGGCGTGACTTTCGCAGCGTCGTGCAGAACGCGCGTGAAACCTGACAAGCAATATACTTTGACACGCGTTCATTGTTCACCTGCAATACTCCTTGTCCTTTGATTTGACTGACAACAAACACGCGTTCATTGTTCACCTTCAATACTCCTTGTCCTTTGATTTGACTGATAACAAACAAAAGAGAAAACCAACTAGCAAAGTTTGTATCGTAAGTGTTGCTAGACTAAATATATCTTATTAGTCATAAAACCCTCAAAGCCAAAGCTTCATGTAATCTTTACGTTTGGGTTTTCCACTATTAAAATAATCCACTGAAAAATCATAGGATACTGCTAAATCTTTTTGTAAGCAAAAATGCTAGAGTTTGTTCCTCAATTGTCACGTCCTCGTCGAATTTTGGTTCTTTCCCCGTACGGCGACAATTATAATAAACCAACTCACTTTCAACCTTTAAGTTTGGCCCGAACTCTGATGTCGGCAAGATTACCCAAGAAAAAGAAGAAGAAGAAGAAAATATAAAACAAGCTTCTTCAATTTAATTATTGAAAGCAAACCAAATCTTTCCGGATCCTACTGCCCCACCGAAGAAACAAGAGCGCTGGAGAACATTTGGTCTTCTTAATTCCACATTTGGAGTTGATTGTGGACAAAGGGAGAAAGGTCAAGAAAAACGAAAGAGACGGTCCACGAAAGCGCCTTAGGTCATTCATGACTTTCTTAATAAACGTGTTACACGGTCCACGTTACCATAATGTTTATGTGATTAATATTTTATTGTAATTATTTAGATACGTATGATGTCGGGAGAGGGTTAAGAAAAAAAGCAAGAGAGAGTAGAAAAACACCTTAGGTCATCAGTGACCTTTCTAATAAGCGTGGCGGTGATCCATATTATGACAATGTTAGAACCTGAAAATTTTCAAATTATCACTGAAATTAGAAAAGTTCCCTCACCAAAATAAAATTTACGTAATCAATGACTTTTTCAAATTATTTGGGTAGATGTTATTTTTTAAATATCAAATAATTAGGTTAGTGTCAATCACATTTTGATTAAATGTAATAAACTTACCCGACCATTATTACAAATAGAAGGCAAACAAGTAAATGTTTAGAGAAATTCGATGCATGACTACGTATATATTTAAAAATAAGTACACCGAAATATACAATCCTTAAAGAAAAACAAATTATATAACACGCTTTGTAATATATGAATATAATAGAGTTACCCATCATTATAGGTAGAAGGGAAAAAAATGCATGTTCAAGAGAAATCTATTGCATGACTGTGTGTATTTCAAAAAAAGGAAACACATAATATTTTATGACTCTTGTGATTGAAAAATAGAATGGGCACCCATTAGAACAGGATTATTTGCCGAATTTCAATGTTTAATGGGTCACGATTCCGAATATTTTGGAAATAAATGTTTAAAAGAATTATTTATTAATATGTAGATCCTATTGAAAATTATGATGAGGTTTTGAAAGAGCTTAGCAAAGTAGTGAAACGTATGATGGTATAACATTTCATAATCACCTGGTATTTCACAAACAATAAATGTGAAAAGATTAATCTCATACTTGACGATAAAAATAACAAGTGATCATCGTTAGGAAAGAGAATTATATAACATACTTTTGTCACTACCGTGATCTTCACCGATTCTAAGGGTGTGCGTGCAGTAAAATTTTCTAGGGAATAGTTTTTTCGAAATAATTATTTTATATTTCTATTCAGGAACAGTTTTTGGAAAAGTTAACCAGTTTGATAACCGCACAAAATTTATACTCTTAGAATAGAAAAAGAAAGAATGCGTTTACGTTAAGAACGCAACGATTCTTTTTGTAATTATTTGTTTTTGTATTTGTTTTTTATTCTTTTTTGTATTTATTTGTTTTTTATTCTTTTTTTTTTGTATTTTTTTGTTTTATTTGTTTTTTTATTTTCTCGCGTTTGTTTTTTATTTGTATTTATTTTTATTTGTATTTATTTATTTGTTTTATTTATTTGTTTTATTTATTTATTTATTTATTTATTTATTTATTCTTGTTTGTATTTTTTTTTGTTTTATTTATTTATTTATTCTTGCTCACGGTCGGCGGCGGCGGGCGGCGGTTGGCGACTGGCGGCGGTGGTCGGCGGTGGCTCCGGACGGTTGGAGGTGGCCACGGCAGAGAGAAATAAAACAAAAATAAAAAAGAAAATTTGCTTATTTCTAGAAATTGTTAAAAGGACAAAAAGTAATTTTTTTTTTTCGTTTATTCCCTTTAACTTTTCATTAGGGAATATAAATTAACTCAGCGTTACCAAACGGGTTTTACGTTCTTTTTTTGTTTCGGGAGAACAAAAAGAACATAAATTCTTAGAAATAAAAATGTTCTCATGCAGACCTTAAAGCTACAAAGCTCCAGAAGATATCATTCCTGAAATAGTTCTTGATAATGTCGTGAGACTATTGGCCCAGTGTAAATAAAGTTATTGAAAATCCTCAAATCATTACAAAATGTTTAATTAGGCCCTTCTGACTATTGTCGGTATAACAATCATCAATGGAACAAACTAGGAGCCGAGACTGACAGCGGCAACGACGCTGTGTAGTTTGCGGGGAGATGACCTTGACAGGGCGGGAGTGAGAAATGGAGGAGGAAGAGGACGAGATAAGGGAGTTAGGCGAGAGCTCGTGGAGCCGTACGTTACCCGTATGAACACCGTCGATGTTATATTTGTTTGGGTAGAGGTGCTGCTTCGAATGACCCAAAAAAAAAAAAAAAAAAAAAAAAGAGCTACTCGTACTTTTTTTTCTCTTTTTATTGAGTTACTACTATGAAAAAATCTCAAACTTTTATATTTATAATAAATTTATCCCAAACTATACTAGTAGATATATGACAAATTTACTCTTTATTAGTTTTCATTATATTTTACCATCATTACATAGATGTATTAATTTGAGATTTACTCTCTGTTTGCCAAGGTGTAATGGTTTATGATTTTTTTTATATTAATTTAATTTAACGGAAACTAATGAATAAATGAGTTTGAGGTTTTTGGTGATAAAAAAATTAATTTTGAGTAAATTTATCATAGATTTGCCAATTTGAAGTTTTTGATGATTAAAAAATTAGTTTAAGATAAATTTATCATATATATATATATCATTTTAGAGTTTTTCATGATATTAATTTTTCTATTTGCCCTTTTCCTTTTTATCTTGCTTTAGTGGGAAAATTTGGTGATTCACTCGAATGCGCGGTAAGATTGTTTGGATTTTTGGGGGTGGTTGGTCCGGTCTTCGTTCTTCACGTGACGGCACCATATGGTTTGTGAGGACTGTGTGGTGATTTTTTTTCCTCAATTTATTTATTTTGTTTGGGTTTCGATAAATTGGGATGAGTTTTGTGGTAATTGGATGAATCTGGAAAAATCATTCATTCCTTACTGGTAAAATCATCACCTAATTAAAGCAATTCCTATATATTTAGCAACTTAATATTCAATTCTGTGTCTCACGATTGTCACTGTCCAGATAAAGAACCATCCCAAAGTACAACAGCATATGACCTTTTTTATTTTTGCCGTTGATGCGCAAAGCCTTTTATATCCATAAAAAATTAAATGAAAGAAAGAAACGCAAGAGCCTTTCGCTTTTAAGCAACCAAACGACACGGCGTGTTCACGCGCTTGGCATTGAATGTACTGCACAGGCGGCGGACTCACGCTGCCGCACTGTCCCCCATGCTCACATGCCTCGTCCCTCTCTCTCCACGTGCTCCTCCCATGCGCGCTCTCTCTCTCCTCTTGCTTTTCCCTCCTTTTTCGCGTTGTTGTTTTCTTTAAGTTTATTAAAATTATTAGAATAATTTTATATATTATAATCGCCTCGTAAGGTCCAAAATCAGCATCTAATGATGACATCAGCTCTCCTCTTATAATTTTAAGGGAATGAGCAAATCGAACAAAAAAAAAAAAAGTATAGTTTAGAAACCCAGCTGCAAAAAAAAAAAAAGATTGAGAGACTTAACTGAACACTTCGCATTGGTTAAATGACGGGTTAATCCCAAAAAAGACCAACTTTAGGTCGATGGACAAATCTGGCCTAAACTTTTTTTTGTCTCGTAAAAAGACCAACTTTAAGTCGAGTGACAAATCTACCAAACTTTTTTTTTGTCACGTAAAAAACACTAACTTTTAGGTCGAGTGACAATTTTGGCCCATTTTTTTTTTTTTTTGAAAAAAAAATCACCAACTTTCACTTAAATTTTAAATCTGGCCCCCCTTAACTTAGATTCATTGATTGTCCTACACTTACTGGCTAACACCATCCATTGTCTTATTGTTTGAGCCACAACTTAAAGAATAACGATGAAACTGTGTCATCTCCTATACTTCACTAGCAAGTAAAAAACTCAAGATTGAATTTCTCTGGCTATACTTTATCCGCCCATCAAGAGAAACCATGGATGAGATTCACCAATCTCACGGCTAGAACATTTTCTCCTAAAATAAGTTTAACTTCAAATAGAAAGTTAATGGTAGGGGTTAGATTTTGGATAGGAGTGAAAGTTTGAGATTTTTTATAAGACAAAAAAAAAAATTAGGGCAAGATTTGTCACTTAATTTAAAGTTTGTGCTTTTTTACGAGACAAAGAAAGTTCGGGCCATATTTGTCTCTCGACCTAAAAATTTGTCTTTTTTTCACGAGAAAAAAAAAAAAAAAAAAAAGTTTTGCACCACCGTCTGCGGTGCCTGGGTTGATAAAGCTTCCAGTGAAGGCGACGAAAGTGGAGGGTCGAATCCCGCCGGCCGCACGGAGTTTTAAGCGCGACGTCGGGGTGGTGGGGCCCGCAGCGTCGCCCCAGGGGTTTATCTGCCAGGCCACCCATTGGTGTTCCTGGGTATCAAAAAAAAAAAAAATTTTTTTGGTCAGATTTAGTTTTGGTCAGATTTGTCCATCGACTTAAAGTTGATGTTTTTTTATGGAATTAGCCCATTAAATGACCGATGCCTTTACTCAAAAGATTAAAAAAAATAAACCTTCGGATTGGCTGTGCAGTCTCCCCCATGTAGTCTTTGAAAATTTCCAAAATAGTTAAAATGTCTTGGACGCTCACTTGACAATGAAAACGTTAGGTGGGAAATTGACAAATAAATCTGACGTTAAAGTGAGCCGGCCAAGCTTTCAGGTATCCTTACTCATTTGCCTTGTTCATATCGAAAACCTCAGCTCATTCCTTAATCAGCCCACGCCACACCAAACTGTTTCTCTCTTGTGAGAGAGAGATCTGGATCGTAAAAAGCTTCCTAGCTATGGCAGATTCAGAGGTCGGATCAAGCAGTGATGCTGCACAAGTATTAGGCGGTGAGTATGAAGTTTTTCTGAGTTTCAGAGGACCCGACACTCGTCATGGATTCACAGACTTCCTCTACCACGAATTGGTTACTGCTGGAGTTTGCGTATTCAGGGACGATGATGAACTCCGAGTCGGTGAAGTGATTGGTGGGAGCCTTCTTCGTGCTATCAACAGCTCCAAAATCTACATACCCATCTTCTCACGAACTTATGCTTCCAGTAAATGGTGCCTCCGTGAGCTTGCCCACATAGTAGACATCGTGTCCAAGTCAGATGATGAAAAAAGTATTGTTCCCATTTTTTTTTATGTGGAAGTTGACGATGTTAAACTGAAGACTCAACTCTATAGCTATGCTTTACTGGAACACGAGAAGAAGTTTCCCCTTGAAGTCCAGGCGTGGAGAGCAGCTCTTGCAGCGGTAGGTAAAATCAAGGGATGGGACTGCAAAAAGGATCAAAGGTAAAACTCTACGATCCTTACCTAATCCTTCTTGTTTCGTTTTAGCCGATGCAAAGTTGGCTTGTCAAATGATTTCTTTTTCTCTCTCTCTCTTTGTTTTTTTGAACTGGGAAATATTGAAAACTACCTCCAATACATCCTCTGCTTTTAGCCATTATTATCTCTTCCCTGTCTCGTGAGGCTACGAAATATTCAATGGCACCCATTTGCATTTGTCATTCGGTATGATTTACCAAAATCAACTTCAGATTTTGCATTCATATATACAATCTGCATTCATATCGGTAAAGACGAAAAAATCAGAGATGGCATCTGGTGCCGTCTTTATTTTACACATATCTGGGTGCTCAAGAAGCACCAATTACACAAGGAAACTAAGATTCAATGAAGAAAAATCATGTCTAAATATTCTATGGAAGCAACAGCATGCTGGGAACATGTAAAGCATGACGAGCTGTTTTCCTCTTTACCTTTCTTCAGAGTTGTCTTAGGCAAGGTAGCCCATATAATCCAATCCAATGTAATAAACGTGGAAATGAATATTGGGCTACACGACTTGAACGTGAGCTATGGATGAGTTGGGGCGCAAAACGGTAGTGACGTGGCCCCGCGTGGCATTTGTTTCTTGTTTTGTGGGTCATCATTTGGCATTTATATTAGCAACTGAATATGCTTATCATCAGTTATCAATAACAACACAAAATTTGGTTATCAACTGATAAATTTAGATCTAACGTACGGTGAATTAACGCCTACTTGCATTATTATAGCAGGTGGACGCCCATTAGCTTCTCCAATGTAAATGAGCTGTTTTTGCACTACTTTTTAGAGTTGGCAATCTCTTATGCTTTGGGTCATGTAGTCCATGTGCCCAACTTACCGCTTGAGAATTTTGAATTTTAAACAAAACATGGAGTTATAATAAAAGGAAACTGACAGGGCCTTTCCATCTTAAATAGATAAATTCTAAAACTACGACTTATCTTAACATACTGCCGCTGGCGCTGGGAAATAGTTACAGGTTTCAGGATTATATTTTTATCTACCAAGCTGCAGTATTCAATGGATGACATTGCATTTGTCTACATTATATATGGGATCATGATTCTCCTTCTGTGAATGATGAAATCCTTTTTAGGCTTAAGCTAGAAATGCCGAAATTTTGCTTATGCATGATACAGTAGCCACTTGATAACTTTGGCAATCGTGTAAACGGATATTATAGTCTTCAAGGATTTCTATGATCGATCATATGTAAAACATATCAAGCGAATTCTACTAAATTAGCCGATATTGATTATTTAGTGTATTTGAATATTGTTCATGATGTACTTCAATCTTATCAAGTCAAGACTTTGACAATCCCACATGTGATGCGCGGATATGAAATTAATCTAGTCAACTAACGAAAGCACTTTTGTACATGGCAGCCAAGCAGCAATAGTCAAATCGATTGTTAAAACGGTTGTGAAGAAGCTGAAAGTAAAACAAAAATTTGTGACTGAACATTTAGTTGGACTTGATGATACGATAAAAGACTTAATGGAGCTACTAGATGTCAACCATCCTGATGTGCGGCTCATTGGAATTTATGGAATGGGTGGCATCGGTAAAACAACCGTTGCCAAAGTCATCTTCAATAGTCTGTTTTTCCACTATGGAAAGTGTTGTAGCTTCCTTGAGAATGTTCGTGCAAAGTTGACTAAGCATGGCATAATTCCATTGCAAAAGAAATTACTATCAGACGTCAATGATTCTGGATCTGTAGAAGAAATCAATGATAGTGAAGAAGGAATGAGGAGGATTGAAGCAACGCTTAGCAAAGAGAAGGTCCTTCTGGTTCTGGATGATGTTGATAAGAAAGTGTTCATTAAGAATCTAACAGCAAATTTCAAATTACATGAAGGATCTAGGATAATCGTTACAACAAGAGACAAAGATATTTTGCAATTTGAGGAATTTAAAGTTAAAATTTGTCTGTACGAGATGCACTTGATGAATGATGGTCTTGCACATAATCTTTTTTGTCATCATGCCTTTTCTGAAGACTCTCCTCCTGATGATTATCATAAGCTATCATGGGAAATTGTCTCACTCATGGGAGGGCTTCCTTTGGGTCTACAAGTGATAGGTTCGGTCCTTAAAAGGAAAGACAAAGAAGTTTGGAAAGAGACACTAGTCAAGTTAAGGGAAGTGCCAAAAGAAGAGAATATTCTAGAGAAATTGAGGATTAGCTATGACATTCTAAACATATATGAGAAACAAATTTTTCTCGATATAGCATGCTTCTTTTTCAATGAGAATAAGACCGATGCAATTTACATGTGGGACAGTTGTCAATATCATCCTTTAAATTCAATTGCAGTCCTTATCAAGATGAACTTGATACGGGTATTGGACAATGTTAAGTTGTGGATGCATGATAAACTAATAGCATTGGGAAGGCAAATTGTTCGTGAAGACAGTCTAGGTGACCTTGGTAAGCAGAGTAGACTGTGGATTGCAAACGAGGCCCTCAAAAACATGAAATCCGAAGAGGTAAGCAAGCAACATCTCATTTTCAAATAGAAGTAGTATATCCTCGGATTGAGGATTCCTTTTTTTTTTTTATTTGGGATCTTTTATCATATTTTTTCCTACCCATTCGAGTTGCTAATCATAGTGGTTGGAAGTTCACAAACTTCTTCACATCATTGCAAAATTTCACTTGCAGATGAAGGACAAGGTTCAAGCACTTCAGATAGATGGATTGGATAACTCCATAGAGATTACAAATGAAGATTTGGAAAGGCTACCGAATCTAAGATTCCTCAAATTAGGCAATGGAACTTTTGTTGGGGACTTTGTAGCATGTCGTTCACAGTTGAGATGGATTTCTTGGTGTTCTCCTCATCGGGATTTTAGGGCCAAAAATCTATATTTGGATCATCTTGTAGTTTTTAAACTCGACAAGAACGGCTTCACGGATGATTCAGAAGCATGGAACTTGATCAGGGTAATTTACACGTTTTTTTTCTAATCTAATTTACATGTTTTAATTCTAGTCTAATAGTCAGAATTTGTACCATGTAATAATTCTAACACTTGACATGCCATCCTTTTATACAGAGAGCACAGAATTTGAAAGTTTTCTCTCTTATTGATTGTCATGGCATAACGACAATCCCAAACATCTCTAGATGCGGGTGTTTAGAGAGGTTGACTCTTGCACGCTGCAACAAGCTAAAGAGAATTGAAAGATTCATTGGAGATCTACAATTATTAATTGAGTTAGAGATTGAAGGATGCATGGATCTTGCAGATTTGCCTGAAGAAGTGGGGGCACTAGTGAAGCTTGAGCGCTTCTCATTAAGAGGTTGTTCTGGGTTGAGACAACTTCCAGACTCAATTGGGAATATAACCTCATTGATAGAATTAGATTTATCATATACACAAATTGCCAATCTTCCAAACTCCATCCAAGGATTAGTAAAGCTCGAGTATTTTCTTCTAAGAGACACAAGGATAAGGGAACTTCCTAACTTCATTGGAAAGTTCAAGTCTTTACGCGTACTACGCTTATCAATAATTGGATTTTCTTCTTCGGAGCATGTCTGGCAGTTACCTAATGGCATCAGCATGTTGAAAAATCTTGAAGAGCTAGATCTCTCTGGGTGTGCTGAAATGAAAGGAGAAATTCCGACTGAAATTGGAGAATTTTCGCATTTAAGAATCCTAAATTTAAGATATTGTCATGGGATTCAAGTGTTGCCAAAACTTCCCACAAGTTTGACCTATCTACTTCTTCAATCTAAATCATTGCTGTCTATCCCTAATCTGTCGAACCTTACTAATTTGGTTGAACTACTACTAAGTGATGACTCTCGTACTATAGGCAAGTCAAGCCTATCACTAGGATGTGACTTAAGGTGGATTGGGAATTTAACTAGATTGGAAAAGTTACATATAAATCTACTAAATGTCCCTGCACCTTTAGAATTGGTTTCTCTTTGTCATTTGAAAGAGCTTACTTTGTGTTGCCTAGATCTAGAAACCCTTATGCAACTTCCGTCCTCCCATTGGAATTTGAGAAATTTGTTGACTTTAGAGCTCCATCAGTGTGAAGTGGAAGCCATTGCACTCGAAATATTTCCACGACTTGAAAAATTAACCATTGACGGTTGTAGACGGTTTGAGAGATTATCCATTCCTTTGAAATTAAGGAAGCTATGCCAGACATGGGTATCATGTTGTCCAGAGCTAGTTGAGATACAGGTTGTGGGTTATTTGAAATCATTGGCATCCTTGAGGGTTTTGGAGTGCAGATCTTTGAGAAGAATAGATGGGTTGTTTTACTTGAAGAACCTCGAGGACTTGGAAATCCAACGGTGCAATGTACTTACTAATGTTGAGGGCCTTCATGAGCTGGAGTCTCTAAAATCGTTGGTTGTCAAAGAGTGCACATCATTGAGATGGTTGATTAATGCATTTTGCACAAATGTATCAGATGATTGCCCTGTCAAAATAGGAGGGGGGGAATTTATCAAACAAAGTGCGACATCTTTGAAACGTTGCAGAGAGGAGATTCTTCTATATATATTAGACACGGTGCAACATCTACTTCCTCAATATACAGCAAGGGTACGTGGATGCATGGGTTTGAATGTTGATTGGTTCTAATTTCAATTTGATGCTATTTTGGAAAACTACACAACTTATAAAAATTAAATACTGTTATGAAATTTACATGGAAGAAAATGTCTTTTAATCCAATGACAAGAATTTATCAAATATGATGTTTAAATAATTTCAATACATTAATGTTGGACATGTTCTTTTTAATTTGAAATGTTGTTTTAAATGAATTAATTGATTACACAAGAAAGTATATACATATACTTTTTTAAATTTATTTCGTTGTTAAGTAATTGAGTGTGATATAATGTAATATGACATGTTTATTTTGATGTCATAATTTTCAGTTATGATTACCCTATAAACTTTGGCACTATTAATACGATGCATGTATGAGTGAATTGTGTTAGAAAAATCCCATATCGGAGAATTAGTGTGATGTTAAGTAGTTAATATATTTTAGTTGGCCCATAACGTACTGGCTTAAACTTTTGAGTTAAGGTGGGTTCAACCGGATATATTGATGGACTCGGATTTGGGCTTCATCTTGGAGATCTCCTTGGGTTAAGGTATTGGATTTCTGTTACGCGCTCCCATCAGGTGGTATCAAAGTCGATAGTTGCGATTTCTGAGTAGATGGACACTATGGTGTAGCAACGTGAGCCCATAAGGATGACATTGGGCTAGAAGGATACCTAAATTAAGGGGGAGCGGACCTAATACTAAGCTCACTCGTGAAGAGGGAGATTATTAGGATGTACGTGTGAGTGAGTTGTGTGAGAAAAATCTCATATCAGAGAATTAGTGTGGTATTAAGCAGTTAGTATATCTTAATTGGTCATGTTAGAGAAATCTTATATTAGAGAATTGGTGTGGTGTTGAGCGGTTAATATATTCTAATTGGCTCATAACTCGTGAGTGAGCTGTGTTAGACAAATCTAACATCGAAAAATTGGTGTTGATGTGGTGTTGAACAATTAATATATTTGTGTGGCGTGAGTTCCCCATGAAGATGGGTGGGCTTGGAAGTGATGATGGTCGAGGTTCCTTTTGAGTTAAAGTTGGTTTAACTGAATATATTGACGGATTCGGATTTGAACTCCCTCTTGGCCAGGCTCCTACTATGAGCTCCCATCAAGGGGTATCAAAGCCGATGGTTGCGTGCTCCCATCAACTATTGTGCGTAGCTTGAAACATTTAAAAATTATTGATTAGCCCCTCTTTTGCCCCGCCCAAAAAACTTCAATTGATGTTGCATCCATTAGTTTTTCCTAATGAAAAGTGTGAAATTCGAATCCCACGCTTGAAATTAAATGTCCTTATCCCTAGCCTCCCATGAGAAAGTAGTGAGTCGAACTCCTCATCTTCCTCTTCCCATGAGAGAAGGGTGGTCATTGAGCCACTGAGACAACCCCTAATGGTTGCGGGCTTTGACTGATTGATTTTGCAATTTTAGCTCTGCAGCAGATTGCATTACATACGATTTTAGCACTACTTTAGATTCACGTCTTTTCATAATATATGACCATTGCAAAGTAAATTAATGCACACATTGCTTGAACAAATAGTCATTAATTATATCATGATATGACATTTTTACGCTTGAAAATATTATTTCGCTGGAAGTGCAACTTATCACGAAAAGCGATACTAGTTAATTTAGAAGCATATTACTTTAGATTAAGGAAGGATACAATGACATACAGACGTTCATAAACCGATTTGAAGCAATGTATCCCAGGATTATGGACTTTTCATTCGAAAAGTTAAAAATGAGTACTGTTTTTAAGTTCCAAACTGCAAAACAATTGAATTTATATTAGTTCTATAATTGTTACCATTACAAAGTAGTAGTACATGAAGTACAAAAAAACTATAAAAAAAGGAATACATCAATGTAGTTAAAGTAAAAATAAGATGAATAATTAAAGTTTAAAAGACTCATTTTGTTTCACGGAAAGTGAATGATTTAAAAAATATTTTTATAAAAATAATCGTTTACATCCTATAAAATAATTAGCTAATGAAAAATATTTTTATTATTGACAATAATTTAAGTCTAAAAATGATCGTGGGCGATGAAAATATTTTTTATTTATTTATTTTTATGTAATATGAGCGATATTTTTAGGAAAATATTTTTCAATTTTTTCTTTTTCTGCAAAACAATTGAAGCCTAATGTAAGAACACAACATATAGAAAAAGAAACGGAACTGGATATGGAATTAGAATAGCAAGACTCTTACCTTTTTTTTTTTTGGTTTATACTTGGTATATCAAGTCAGGAAAGCAGAAAAATACGTTTTAGCCCTCATAATATTTCCGACTCTTCATTTTGGTCCATGTACCTTACTTTCTTCATCTTAATCTCCCAACAAGTTTTTCTTTATTCCCTTCGATTTCGTCCTCTAGTGACTTCCTTAATTAAATGTGCTTGATAAACAAACGATTTGCTGACATGCAGGTACCATGTGGTCTACGGTGTTATGCATTTCCAGCAGGTTTTGCATGAGAAAAAAAATTCGGTTAGGGGCTAAAATGAGTGAGAAAAATGGGACCAAAATTACATATCATGAAAAATATGAGGAGCAAATTTTTATCATTCCCCAAAAAAAATTCCAATGTTTTTCACCCTGGCAGCATGTTTTACCTGATTCCCCTAGTCGTCTTTTATCCCTTCAAATATGGATGCCAATCACTCGCCCACATGCCAATCTTTTTTAATTCTTTCTCGATTGATCATTTTTTTCAATTTGTGCATCTAATGAGAAATATGCGAGTGCCAATGTAAACAGCAACGCATGAATTGAACAAGAAATTTGCAAAAATCTGTAGCAAATAGATAATGTTTTCAATTGATAAAAGACACTTAGTAGGATAGAAGTACATGTACCTGTAGATGAGAGCGTGGTACAGGAACATACTTGTGTTTGGAATTCAGTAGAATATTTAAGCATTGCTTTCAATTAGTCCAAGATCACTATCACCGTAGTTCGTTCAACTTGGAAATAGCAACAAGACAATGTGAGGAAAGATGATGCAGAAGGAGCAAAAGAAAATTGTATGTATTTGAAGATAAAATGAACTTAATATCGATCATTGCCCAGTTGGAGTCTAGTCCGATTTGCATAATGCTCATTTGCTGTTGGGAGCCTTTTTACACTCCAGAGATTAGAAGATGATTAATTTAATTGGCGGGATCATTGTTGTGACGTGCATATCAAGATTTCTTGAAAGTTGAAATATCGTGTCAGTAAATGATTAGATCCAACTTCCAAGATACTGTTGTCATTAGATTAAAATACTAGCCAAGTTTCCTTCTTAATATTGTGTGAGCAGATAATTAATTACGTATCAGAGATTACTAAAGTAAGTGCCCGCATATTTTTGCATCAACTAGAAAAATTTGATGACCAATGAGTTTCTTGTATCTATGTGTGGAACTAAAGCAATGTTATAAGAGAGAGACTGATCAGGTGATGTTGTTCATTTCTCCGTCTATGATGATTTGTTTTCTCCTGTAGAGAATGAAGAAAATGGAAGATGAAGCTGGAGAGCAAGCAGCAGACATGGAAACCGCAGATTGGAGTTATGAAATTACACCTGTTCAGAGTGTAGTTGGAATTGATGATTGTGTAAAAGAAATAACAAATTCACCAGAAGTGGAAGTCAATGATGAGGTGCGCATTATTGGAATCTATGGAACTGATGGAATTGGCAAGATATTGAATTACGTATCCAAGATTGCTAAAATAGTGTCTGCACTTTTTGACGTCAACTTAAAAAAATTCGATGACAAATGAATATCTCGTACCTATGTGTAGAACTGAAGTACTGTTATAAGAAGACTGATCAGGTGGGGTTTCTTCTTTTCTTTATAATACTATGGTGAAAATATTCTGTTTTTCTTGCAGAGCATTGAGAAAATAGAAGATGGAGCTGGACAGCGACCAATAGACATGGGAACCTTAGATAGGAATTACGCAATTGCAGCTGTTCAGAACGTAGTTGGAATCGATGATCATGCAAAACAAATCACTGACTTAATGGAGATCGAAGTCAATGATGAGGTCCGCGTTATTGGAATCTATGGAACTGATGGAATTGGCAAGACGACTCTCGCCAAGGCCATATACAAACGCATCTCTTCTTGCTTCGACAGTTGTAGCTTTCTCACAGAGGTCGAAGAAACCACACAAAATCCTCGTGGTATTCAGTTTTTGCAAAATAAGTTGATACGTGATATCCTTGAACGAGATCATGGAGATCCTTCTTTTGATGAAACAATAGAAGATTTCGTGGATATATTTCATGAAATGAAAGTTCTGATAGTTGTTGACGCCGTGGAAAAGCCATTTGATCTTCATGCTATTGTTGGAGACCCGCTTCAATGGTTTGGTCCAGGTAGTCGAATAATTGTGACTTCTCAAAATGAGGAAATTCTCAAAGAGTTTGATTCCGACAAGGCTCGTAACTACACGGTTAGTGAGTTGGATGATGGTCAAGCTTTTGAAAGTTTCTGCAAGCATGCATTCAGGATGCAATCTTCCATACCTGACTATGATGGACTCTCAAAGCGCATTGTCAATGCTACAGAGAAACTACCATTAGCAATCGAAGTCATAGGTTCATTTTTGCGGGGTAAATCAGTACAAGAATGGGAAAAGATGGAGAAGTCAATCAAAGCACGTACAATGAATTCTCAAAAGACTTCGGTTGGCCTTGGAGAGATACTGGATATATGTTATAAAGAATTAGATCAACAGCAAAAACACATATTTCTGGACATCGCATCTTTTATCTCTGGTGTGGATGCCCGAATTGCTTCATATATGTGGCCCAATTGTTATCCATCCTCTGGTTGCATTCTGATGCCCCTGGCAAAAATTGGAGAAAACAATGAATTGCAGATGCACAGATTGCTGAGACGACTTGGCAAAAGAATTTTTGAGCTAGAGGGATCTGGAGATCCAATTGGGAGAAAATTTTACATACAGGAGAAGGTAAAAACTTTTGGTGCGGTTTGTTATCGGCAAAACAAACACCTCGACATACAGGCTACATTTTTTTTTTTTTTTTCCATTTTTTCTCAAGGAATCATATCATATATGTACACTTTAGCACGTAGGGCAAGGAAATATCCTTTTATCCGATGGGTATTTGGGTTTACAGCTTCTGATGATTATGTTACTTTGTCTAATGCAGGGAAAGGAAAACGTTGAAGCTCTCCCCATTGACTTCACAGCTGAATATTTCGAGATGATGCCAGAACTACGGTTTCTCAAGTTGGATAATGCCAAAGTTTCCGGAAACTTTGAAGGTGCATTTGCTAGTTTAAGGTGGCTCTGTTGGCAAAGGTGTCCTCTGGATTTTAGTGCAGAAAATTTTTTGTTAACAGAGTTGGTCATTCTTGATCTGTCTTGGAGCAAAGTCACAGAAGATTGGGGAGGTTGGGCTGAAATCAAGGTGGTTCAGTATTTGGTTGTTTTATGTTTGCTTTCTTGAATTATATATCTGGGAATTGACCATGTGTGGGTTTACTGTTTTGGATTTGCAGATGGAGAAATTGAAAGTTTTGAATCTTACGGGTTGTTCTGACTTACTGATCACTCCCGACTTCTCTGATTACAAAGATTTGGAAATCCTGATTCTTGAACGATGTTCTCGTTTGGTGAAGGTACATCCTTCGATTGGCCATTTGAAACGTTTAGTGTCCCTGAATTTGAAGTTTTGCTTCCGATTGCATAGCTTGCCAGAGGAACTGGGTTGTGCGACAGCTCTGAAAGAACTTTTTATTGATGGGACTTCTGTACGGCAGATCCCCATCTCCATAGGCAATTTGAAGCAACTCGAAATTCTTAGTGGCTCCAAGTGCTTCCCATTGACTCACCTGCCCAGTTCGATTTGTTATCTGACTGCTCTCTCCGAAATCTTATTAGAAGGTGCAAAAATTTCTGAGCTCCCGAGCTCACTGGGAAAGCTGCTGAAGCTAAGACGCTTGTCATTGAAGGATTGCCGTTATTTGGAGGAACTTCCATATTCTATCGGTGAAATTTGGTCATTAGAGGAGTTGGATATATCGGCCTCTAGTATATCTGAACTCCCCGACTCAATAAGAAATCTGAAAAGCTTGAGAGTGCTGAGAATGGATTCTTCTTTCATTCGAGAATTTCCTAAGGAGATTGGGAATCTAACCAATCTGGAAGAACTCCATGCTTCCTGGTGTGGGAATTTGAAGGGGGCCATACCCAGTGATATCGAGGGACTATGTCATTTGAGATCATTGATGCTGGGGCATTCCAGTATATCTAGCCTACCCCCGGAAATCTCCACCATCTCTGGTCTCCTCACCCTGGATTTAATCCAGTGCAATGAAATTGAAGAGTTGCCGAAGCTTCCCCCTTCTCTAATTTGTCTGCGTGTGAGTTCTAAGAGGATGAAAGCGATACCCCTTCTTGAAGATTTGAAGGAACTGGAGGTGCTGTGCCTAAGTGATGGGGACCCGAAGGCACGCCGACCTCCCTCAAAACAGCCAATGCCAGAATCCAGCTTGAAACAAATGATTGACAAACCATCCTTCTCAATATCGTTTCCTAAACTGAGGAAACTAGAATTGTCTCTTTCGCAAGTTATGAAGCTGAAGTTTGAGCCGACAGATATTCCTCAGCTCGAAACGCCTACCCTTCCTGGTTGGAGCCTTAAAGAAGCATCTGAGCTTCCCAAGACGTTGTCAGTGTTCGAGCTCCACCACTCTGCGATAGAAGAGATTGAAGGGCTTGAAAGGCTTAAAGCCCTGAAGAGGCTAGAAATATCCAAATGCAAAATAAAAAATCTCGATGGGATTGGCCAGTTAACCTCACTGAGAAGTTTGATTCTATCTGACTGTGATTGCCTCAGTTTGCCTGATCTTTCAAACTTGAAGTCGCTGAAGGTTTTAGAGATCAGACGATGCACAATGATCCGTCAAATTGAAGGCCTAGAAAAATTATCCTCTTTGGAAACGCTGGATATCAGTGAATGTCCGGCTGAGAACTCGGTGCAAGTAAAGAACGTAATGGCAAGTTCAGTCGTGATAGGGGGCCGTGGGGACTTCATCAAACGACGTGCGACATCTTTGAAGCATTATAGTCAGAAGATTCTTCTGGATGCATCAAACAAGGTGCGATATCATCTTCATAAATATATAGTAGATATAGGTGAAGGCACAGGTTTGAAAATTTGTTTGTTATAATTTCAGTTTGATGCTATAATTCGGTAAAACTACACAAATTGTAAAACATTAAATATTGTTTTGAAATTTGCATGGACTAAAATATCTCTTTTAATCCAATGGCGAAAATTTATCAGGGATGATTTCAAATAATTTCAAAAACTTTGGTGCTCCTTCGACATGTTCTTCACAATTTGAAATGTTGTTTCGTATAGATATAATAAATGCACAAATGAAAGTTTTATCATTATAATTTTTAAATTAATTTCGTTGTTATATAATTGATCGTCGGACATAATGTTATACCATATATGTTTTTATAATTTTGAGCAATAATCGCCCTATTAAACTTTGGCATTATTGCGCATTAGGCCGTAGACTTTCAAAAGTTATAGATTACCTCCCTTCACCCCACCCAAAAAAAACTTTGATTTATGTTGCATCCATTAGTTTTTCAGCACGCGTAGCTGTTAAACAATAATTGTGTCACACATTTATTTGCTGTTTTGCCGGTGCATGCATATAGAGTAGGCTAGATTAGTTTCTATTTTTGGCCACCAATGGGCTTGACTAGTTGATTTTGCGATTTCAGTACTATAGCAGATTGCCACCACGGGGAATTCACGTCTGTTCATAATACATTGACTATTTCAAAGTAAATTAAAGCAAATATTGCTTGAACAAATGGTCATTAATTACATCATGATGTAACTTTTATAGGAGCAAAAATATTATTTCAGTAAAAAATGCAACTTGTGACAAAAAGAGACACTAGTAATTTGGAAGCATATTACTTTGGATTAAGAAAGAATACAACGACATACAGATTTTCAAAAAATGATTTGAAACAATGTATCCCATGGTTATGGATTTTTCATTCAAATAGTGGATGGTACAGCTCTTTTTTAGTTCCAAAATGCAAAACAATTGGATTTATATTAATATCGTAATTGAAATAAATAATTACCATAAAAAGATAGTAGTACATGAAGTAAGTTGAAAATATCCAAAAAGAATAAATTAATGTAATTAAAGTGAAAATAAGATGAAGTATTAATATAATAACGTCAAATATAGAAAAAGAGGCGGAATTGGCAATGGAATTAGAATAGTTTGACTCGTACTTTTTTTATTTTTTATTTTTTGCTTTAATTGGGGGATTCGACAGCCTTTTGCTTTTACTTGGGGAATGTTTGGAGTGGATTTTGCTTTTAGCTTTAGGGTTTTACTTGACTCATTTTTACAGTCGGAATTAAAATTTCCTTCAATCGAACATCACATATCTTTACGAACGTTAATTACTGACAGTTAGAAAGAGATTCCGATGATTTTAGTCGTTTCCATTTTGGTTGCTCAAGACCCTAAATAATGGAATTTTTTTTTTATAAAACTAAGGCCACGTATACTACAACTGGTCTCTAAATAAGTAAAACAGAGAAATACGTTTTGGTCCTCATATTATTTGCGACTCTTTATTTTGTCCACGTACCGTACTTTCTTCATCTTAATCTCTCAACTAGTAATTCTTTTTTTCCCTTGGATTTCGTCCTCTAATGGCTTCCTCATGTAAATGTGCTCGATAAACAAACGATTTGCTGACATGCAGTTGCCATGTAGACTAGGGCGTTGTTCGTTTCCAGCAGGTTTTGCATCAGAAAGCTATCGAAAGGATGTATTTGAAAAAAAATATAATCGATTTGGGGCTAAAATGATGGAAAAAATGGGACCAAAATGAAGAATTGCTAAAAAAGCGAGGAGCAAAATTTTATTTTTCCCCAAAAAGATTCCGAGTTTTTTCACCCTAGCAGCATATATTACCTCAATCCCCTAGTCGTCTGTCTTTTATCCCTTCAAATATGGATGCCGATCACTCACCCAAATAACAACCATTTGCAATTCTTTCCCGATTGTTGATCTTTGTCAATATGTGCATGTCTCATGAAAAATATGTAAGTGCCGATGCAAACAGGCAACGCATAAATTGAACAATAAATTTGCAAAAATCTGTAGCAAATAGACGATATTCTCAATTGATAAATGACATTCTATTTAAGGATAGAAGTGCATGTAAAAGTAACGAAGTGACCAGAAGGAACCAATCAAGAAGAGCTCAGTACCTGTAAATGAGAGTGTGGTATCGGAACATACGTGTATTTGGAATTCGGTGAGAATATTTAGGCATTGCTTTCCATTAGGAAAGACCACTATCTCCGAAAATTGAATGTAGATCATTCGACTTGGAAACAACAACACAAGAAAATGTGAGGAAAGATGATGCAGAAGGAACCAAAGAAATTTGTATTGTACGTATTTGAAGGTAAACTGAACTTAATATCGATCATTGCATAGTCAGAGTCTAAAAATAGTCTAGCATCTGAATTTTAAGACGTTAGTCCTATTTGCATAATGTTCATTTGCTGTTGTGAGCTTGTTTACACTTCAGAGATTAGAACAGAATTAATTAATTAATTACTGTGACAATTGTTGTGATGTGGATATCAAGAACTCTTGAAAGTTGAAATATCTGGTCAGTAAACCAAGCATCCAACTTCCAAGATGCTAATTTGA
This sequence comes from Eucalyptus marginata, assembly GCA_014182565.1. Lineage (NCBI taxonomy): Eukaryota > Viridiplantae > Streptophyta > Magnoliopsida > Myrtales > Myrtaceae > Eucalyptus > Eucalyptus marginata. Next base: position 33,527,590 of record CM024587.1, on the reverse strand, counting down.
TTTCAATACTACCTAAGTTTCCTTATTAATAGTTTGTGGGAGTAGATATTTAATTATTGTTCAGAGATAGCTAGAATAAGTGTCTGCGTATTTTTGCATCAATAAGAACAATTTGATGATAAATGAATATCTTGTATCTATGCGTGGAACTAAAGGAATATTATAAGAGAGACTGATCGGGTGATGTTTGTTCGTCTCCGTCTACGATCATACTTAGTTGAAAAATTCTGTTTTTCTTGCAGAGGATGAAGAAAGTGGAAGATGAAGCCAGAGAGCGATCAGCAGACAAGGAAACCTCAGATGGGAATTATTATGCAATTGCAGATGTTCAGAATGTAGTTGGAATTGATCATCGTGCAAAACAAATCACCGACTTACTGGAAATGGAAGTCAATGATGAGGTGCGCATTATTGGAATATATGGAACTGATGGAATTGGCAAGAAGACTCTCGCCGAGGCTGTATACGACCAGATCTCTTCTTGTTTCGACAGTTGTAGCTTTCTCACAGAGGTCGAAGAAACCACCCAAAATTCTCCTGGTATTCAGTTTTTGCAAAATAAGTTGATTCGTGATATCCTTGAACGAGATCAGGAAGATCCTTTTTTTAATGAAACAATAGAAGATTTCGTGGATATATTTCGTGAAATGAAAGTTCTAATAGTTGTCGATGCCGTGGAAAAGCCATCCGATCTTCATGCTATTGTAGGAGACCAGCTTGATTGGTTTGGTCCAGGTAGTCGAATAATTGTGACTTCTCAAAATGAGGAAATTCTCAAAGAGTACGATTCTGACAAGGCTCCTACCTACATGGTTAGTGAGTTGGATGATGGTCAAGCTTTTAAACTTTTCTGCGAGCATGCATTCAGGATGCAATCTTCCATACCTGATTATGATGGACTCTCAAACTGCATTGTCAATGCTACAGAGAAACTACCATTAGCAGTTGAAGTCGTCGGTTCATTTTTGCGGGGTAAATCGATACAAGAATGGGAAAAGATGGAGAAGTCAATGAAAGCACGTCTGATGAGTTCTCAAAAGACTACGGTTGGCCTTCAAGAGCTATTGGATATATGTAACGGAGAACTAGATCATCAGCAAAAAGATATATTTCTGGACATAGCATGTTTTATCTCTGGTGTGGATGCCCGAATTGCTTCATATATGTGGCCCAATTGTTATCCATCCTCTGGTTGCATTCTGATGCCCCTGGCAAAAATTGGAAAAAACAAGGAATTGCAGATGCACAGATTGCTGAGACGCCTTGGCAAAAGAATTTTTGAGCAAGAGGGATCTGGAGATCCAATTGGGAGAAAATTTTACATACAGGAGAAGGTAAAAACTTTTGGTTCAGTTTGTTATCGGCAAAACAAACACCTCGACATACAGGCTACATTTTTTTTTTCCATTTTTTCTCAAGGAATCATATCATATATGTACACTTTAGCACTTAGGGCAAGGAAATATCCTTTTTTCGGATGGGTATTTCGGTTTACAGCTTCTGATGATTAGTTACTTTGTCAAATGTAGGGAAAGGAAAACGTTGAAGCTCTCCCCATTGACTTCACAGCTGAATATTTTGAGATGATGCCAGAACTACGGTTTCTCGAGTTGGATAATGCCAAAGTTTCCGGAAACTTTGAAGGTGCATTTGCTAGTTTAAGGTGGCTCTGTTGGCAAAGGTGTCCTCTGGATTTTAGTGCAGAAAATTTTTTGTTAACAGAGTTGGTCATTCTTGATCTGTCTTGGAGCAAAGTCACAGAAGACTGGGGAGTTTGGAGTGAAATCAAGGTGGTTTAGTATCCATTTGGTTGTTTTATATTTGCTTTCTTGAATTATATATCTGCGAATTGACCATATGTGTGTTTTCTTTTTTTG